>WAAD01026865.1:5608-70727 GCA_013389945.1 Fregata magnificens | reverse complement strand
AACCTTTCAAGTTTAGCTGTTTTCCTTGGCAAATTGGCAAAGAGATGATTATGGCGCACCCTATTGGGCACATTTTTCTTAGGTTAGACTTAGTCATCAGATACGCTTTTCACTCTTAGTAAAAGATGCTGGGTTTTTAAGTATTTCTATACAAGAATTAGCCTCAAAAGTTTCTGGGGCTTAGAATAATGATTTTGCACTAAAAGCCCGCCAAAAGGCTCTGCTGCTCCAATATTGCAATATTTGCAGCGGCTGTCACGAAAATAAGTCTAGCAATGAACTCCAGCAGCTATGCATACCTAGTTACATTCACTATACTTTTAACTATGTAAAGTTTTGAAGCTAATACTGATGCTGGGAAGAACTTCTTTAGAGTAAAAGCTGTCATTTATTAATCTTAAGCTGTTTTTAATAAATCACAGATTTACTGAAGTGACAAAACTATGGTTAAAAAAACCCCCACAGTGATTAATTAAGCAAGAATACAAATTTTGATTGGATTATAAGTAGCCACTACTTATTTTACACAAACATATCCAAACACGAGTGTCATTAAGAGAATTTTATTTGCAGGCAAGCAATTCAAACAAATTATTTGATTGTTGAACAGTATTTTTCAGCCTTTATAGCATTTGGTGTGGTTTGCTAGCATTTCCAATGCTTGACCAATTGACTTCCATGATTAATTAACTATGGATTTCATTCCATAATTTAATATGAATTGAATTTTTGCTTTACTTATACATAAATAAAGATTATTTTAATGTCTTTCATCCCAGAAGGGAGGACTTCCAAAACACTGCACTTTTCTGTATTTTATATTTAGTGCAATTCTTCCTAATTTAGTATTGTTAGTCAAATATCCTTAAGATATTTGCCAACTTGATAAGCCAACTTGAATTTGTGGATATAGCAAAGAAACATATTATCATTACTTTCAGGCAGAGGCGTATTCCTGAACAGTTTTACTATGGAAAGTAGTTCAAAAACACTGACACTACAGCTGTCAGTAATTGTGGTTTGTGGAGCAGACAGGGGCTGAAGAAGTAGAGTTTGACCTGATGTCATTTATAAAATACAGGTGGGGGTGAGACTGGTTATTGAGGCAGTGTCTGGAGAAATTAAGAGAAGTGTATAATTTATGGAGACCTTTATAACCACAAACCAAGAATTGGGCAAGACAGAGAAAAGAATAGTCCCTGACATAAAATATAACTTCAGGAATAGCAGACACAACTACCTTGCCTAACTGACTTGCACCCATCTAGACTGCATCTTGATATCAGATCAGGAGCAGAGACAGAATGATTACAGTTTTAACATGACCCCTGTCCTTCTGCCACTCTGAATAAGTTGGATCCATCCAACTAAGTACTACATCACACACACAGTCTGGACATTTGTTTTGTTCCTCATATGGCCAGCCTGCTCATACCTCCAGAACACGTCTCCATGGAGTACCAACAAAGCTGTCAGTCAAAAACTGAATATCCGTCTGGAAATGAGACAACTGATTGTATACAGAGGCTGGGCCTCCTGGGTTTCACTAGCCTTTGTACAGATTTGCCCACTGGATAGAGGAGGGGTTCCAGTATTTTTGCCACTTGACTGGTATACATTGATATGCCAAGTATGAATGCCAAGAAGGCATTCCAAAATATGCACATCCCCTATCACTCAGAGCCACTTACCTTGCACTTTTACAGAAGGAACTGGTAAGATTGATGAATAGGATACAAAGTTTACGTGCTACCTGATGCAAGAGTTAGATGTCTGCTGGGACCTATGCTTTTAAGACAGGAAAATGAAAGTCTTTAAGTTACTTCTCTGAAAAGGACAATTGGAATTAACAATGAAAGTATTTACAAAGAGGATCTGTAAGGAGATACAAAAGCAAGGATGAGGAAAGAAATTAGGAAAGGACAGTTTATCTGAGAGTTTCAAACAAGCTTTTAGGACAAAGTTACAACAGCTTAATCTTTGCTACTTTTAAGCAAGGAGTCATGCTTCTTTCTTTGCTGTAAAGAAGTTATCGTTATTAACCGCCATGTTTCTGTCACACTCGAAGTTTGGTGAGAGGCTGGCAGAGGGGCTTGGGAGCTTCGATATCTGACACAGACTTCTAGTTCTCTCTAGAAATTGGTCAAGAATGATTATTACTGTTCTAACAGCTGCATGCCAGGTTTCAGAGTGCTTGCTTATGAACCAGCTGATGAAATGCTGTTATTATCAGACCTCAGTCTATACAGCCATCTAGGTGGCAAAGACGTTTTGAAATTGGTAATGCTGGCTTAATAGATAACTTTTTTGACCTATCAGGAAAGTGTAAAAAACTGCCAAGGCAAGATCACAGCTGTATCAAAATCAAAGAACCGAAATCTTGGAAGAAAATGAAATTAATTTTGACAATGCCTTCTGCATGAAATGGTAGCAAAGCCAGTAAATAACCCTTTGACAAGGTGCCATGACAGTTGTAAATAAATGCCAAATTCTTGTGTGAACTGTGAGTCAAAGAACTTTGATTAACTGAGCTATATTTTCCTTCCCACCCATATGAATTTTTTTTTTTCATACATATTAAAGTGATTGGCATACTTCCAAGACCACACATTAGGGGTCTAGCTCAGTCCAGAAGACATTAGAAATTCTTCTTGGAAAAGGGAAGAGCTAAAGGCAGTGCCATATCCCAGCACCATATGCACTATCTGTCAGTATGTACATACTGTCCAATAAAGTGC
Organism: Fregata magnificens; assembly: GCA_013389945.1. NCBI lineage: Eukaryota > Metazoa > Chordata > Aves > Suliformes > Fregatidae > Fregata > Fregata magnificens. The sequence goes on along the minus strand of WAAD01026865.1, from coordinate 67,989 downwards.
CTTGTAACACATTCAAAGATCAAAGGTCCTTGACCAAAGAGGTTTTTATTGTTTGCTGCTGTGCATAAGCACCTCTCAGGTGAAAAAATTCTACTCCCACTAGGTCAAAACAGGACTGCAAGAAGTGTGCATTGTACTTTGCATAGCATCAGTCAGCAACTTTGTTTTACAATGAGGAAGAGCATCAAGCTAACAGGAAATGGTCATAGCTATTAGCTTAACTGAGGCAGGGAGAATTATAAGGGCAAAACTATTAGACATACTAAGTAAACATAGCCAAGAAGAACAATTCACAACATTAATAGCAAATTACTGAGCAGGCTATTTTGGAAAACTGCGACGATTATTGCTGTTAGTTATGATATCGCATTACCCAGCTCATTTCAATATGCATGAAGCAAGACGCATATTACTTGTTGCTTCTACTTTTTTCTTCCCAGCACAAAGCAGGGATAGTCAATCTCCTGAAAGAACAGGTGGAATTGATGACGCAAACCACTGCTTGTGAAAAAGGGTCATGATACAGACAAGAAGGTCACAGAAAACAATTTGAAACATAGAACCCAATTTTATGGTTACTGAATTTATATTATTTATAAATTACCACAGCAACCTGTGGCATCTGGGACAGTATCCAAAACTAATCCAAGTAGAACTAGGCCTTCTGGATGAAAAGGAAAAGAACAGAAACTAAGTATAAAGGACAAAAAGATTCTAAAGAAAAGTCAAAGTAGTTGTGTGTGTGTGTGTGTGTGTGTAGGAAATAATATACAAAGTCTTCTTGTAATTTTCCCTGTAAATACAAAATACTGCACACTTCATCCACATCCATACTAAATATCTCCTAATGTCATTACAACTTTAGCATCATTTTTGTGTTGTACTAGAAGGAAAATCAATGCATTGTGCATAGCTTTTTCTTATCTGTTGGGAGCAGAAGCATGCTGTTTGTGGAGCTGTAGAATGTGTTCCTGCCAGCTAAAAATGTTACACGGTGTAAACGTAGGGTTAAGCTATTTTATAAAACCTGGCACTTCCTCCCTCTAATTATGCAATAGAAGACAGATCACATTTAACAAACTTTGCTCTCATCATAAACTATTGCTGGAGTTGAGATAATGCATTTCCCCTTCCTGCAAGGTTTGTGGTATAGAATGATAGCATTTAAAAAACCTGCCTTTGGTGGTGATGAACAGCATGATATGCCAGGTTGTTTTAAGTTCAGAGTCAAGCTTTTCCTCTTGTGCTAAACCAGAAAGGCTGTAGGTACTTCACAGTCTCAGGTGATCATATTTGGTCAGCACTGGCTGACATGGTGATAACGGATTGTGTGTTGCTTCTTCTACGGAGCAAAAAAAGGCCAGATGGAGTTTTCTAGAATTTCAGCCAATCTTCCCATATTTCCAAAAAGCACCTGACAACTGCAAATTGAGTTTAACAGCAGCAGCAAAAGTTGATGGACTTATTAATTGTGACTGCTGTTCAAGAAAAAATGTGCAGACAAATGCCAACACATTTAATCGAATAACACTGACTCCTGGACCAGAAAGCCAACTCTTGCCAGTGATTTTTTTTTTCTGCTTAAATAACTGGAATGTGACAGTCTTTTTGAAACAACTGATAACTTCGCGTAGTACACAATCGGATAGGTTTTTAATTCTAGTTTCTGATCTGGACAGAAAATGAGAATTATATTAATATTGGCAGTTATCTAAATATTACAGAAAATGGCAGAAAACATCAGGATGAAGGGTTGTTTCTGCTGACTTTTGTCCTTCATTGCTGCCCATGACATGATATCCATGAAGTCCTGTTGACAACTACAAGGCCAGGACAGAATAGACTGAAAAAGATATATTTGTCATATCTTTTCCATTCATTCCATTCATTCATATCAACAGTTTCCAATATAATTTTGACCTTGTATCTATGACTGACCAGTGACACTCAGCTGCAGCTGTTGGTACCAAACAACACGGTTACAGACTCACAGAGTCTCTTTCTTTTTTCTTATTTCTGAAAAACAAAACAAACCAAAACAAACCCAAGAAGCCCCCAGCAGTACTGCTTGTTTACAGAAGGAAGTCAGGCTTCAGTGGGACATATCTAGAAGACAGAGTGTTATGGTAGAACAGCCCTGAAAGAACATATCCAAAATATATTACCACCTAGCTAGCTTGGAAAACACCTATCCTCTTGGTGATCAACAGCTGTCATGCAAGCGTCCAGCTGCCTTCTGCTTACACTCTAAGAAGCTGTTACATGAGACATTATACTTCAAAGACATGAGTGCCACTATTACATTCCACAACCCCAAATCAGTTCCTTGGAGCTTAGGAAAGGAAATTAAAACGAACATACAAGTTTCCCACAGCCCAGCTCCATAGATCGGCTACTATGAGCATCAGCAGTGAGACTTTACCTAGCTGTTATTGAAGATTCGGCTTCTTACAGCCCTTCGTAGCTATCAGACCTTCCTGACATGCAAGATAAAACAGAAACCAAACGCTTGCCTTCACACAGCTAGAAACAAACCCCCTTAGTCCTTCTGCTTTTTCTGTTTTCCTGAAATGAGAGAAGTTACTGACTCCTTCTCCCCATCATCTACAAAAACAAAGTGAGTATGACATGTCCTTTCATTTTTGCAGTGCAGCAAATCTGGCCAGAAGGGGTAACCACCAACGTGGGGGACTGAGATCTTTTTCACCTCTGCAGGGTGCCGTCAGTGTGTTCGCAGGAAGACCTGCTGGCAGCTTCCCGTATGAGCTCTTGCCCTGGGGTTTTAACTCTCCTTCCTCCTCTCTCTCCTCCCCAAACAACTTAATTTTGGTGAGTTGGTGAGACTTCCCGTGTTTCTTGGTTTCACCCACCTACAGCTTGAACTTAAGATAACTTTTCAGCTAGAAGCATAAAGTGCAACAGGGAATTAAGGTAGAGTGAATTTTCTTTTTGGTTTTGAGTGATGGCTGAAAGGTTTTCCTGGGCTAGAAAAGGAAAATAGGAAAATAAAAATGTGAAATTTTACATTACCAATATTCAGAGACATAGGAGGCTGTAAGACACTGATGTCAAAACAAACTGGCTAACTTCAGCCAGGCAAACTAGGATAAATGGCTGAAACTCCCCACGCTCCCCAGCTTACTGATTTTAGGCTTACTGAGTCACAAGACAGTAAGTTCTTCCTTTCAACCAAGTTCTCCAGCAATAATATCTGAATAATAGAATTCATTCTTAATGAAACACTTTATCTTATATTGTATAGCTTGTTTCCTCATTAAAGCCATTTCCTCCTGGCGCTGCTAACCACATAAACCTAACAAACTCATTTGCATTAAGATGTGACACCACTATTCTCCCTCATCTACTCCTATCAAGAAAAAAATATTCTCGCTGTGAACATACTGGAGCTGTTTAAAATCCAAAGGAGAATAATCAGTATGTTAAATCATCGTCCTTATTGTCTATTAACAAAAGCTATCGGAAAAGGCTGATTTTGGTGAAATAAGAACAGCTGGAAAGAAAACAACAGACGGATAGGGACATGGCTGGGAAGTCTGTTTTCATTGATTCTACCTGTGTGGTTTATTGGGAAAGTAGTTAAACTTGTTGGGAAGGTTCTAGCTCGATATTGAGCAAATGGGGAAGGAATTTACAAAGTGCTCCTGCTTCTTTTTTGTTTTTTGCAAGACTTCTATTTACTGCAGCAGGAAGCAATACACAGGGTTGGCTTGAATGGTCTGGAAAGGAGAGAACAATTGGTTGTGGCACCTTTTTAAATTAAAGATCCTAACTACAGTATGAATTATATTTTTTGAGATTTAATTACGTCAGCATGGTGTGTTAACTATGAGGCTGTTGATTGTTCTCAAAATACTTTCTGAGGTTAGGAACCAAAATTATTATTCTGTTTCTAGGCTGAAAACACCATGTTGCAAAGAGCTTACTATGTATGTTAGCCAACACTGTGCAGGTAAATGATGCAGGTGATACAATGAGGGTCCAGACCGTCAGTAATAAACAGAGGAAGAATGGAAATAGATCTCAACAAGAACTAAGTTTCCAGAGAGATTTGAAAGAGCCAGTAGGAAATGTATCTGGAAAGAAAGGATGTAGGTTTCTCTGGGTCTATTCCCTGGACTTCAATCCAAGCTTCCAAATCACAAATCCTATATGTGCTTGAGAAGAGTTGGATCTCTCAAGAGGGAACCTGAAAAAGCCTTTAACCTGTCTAGGAGGGTCAGTAGAGCTATTTAACACATAATGCTGAACACAGGTATTATTTAAATTTATTTTTCTTCTCTGGAACTTAATACCTGAGTCAGAGTCACTTTCTGTCCTACTCAAGGTCAGAGCCTGCCTCTCCAGCAAGGTAACTTTCCATTTTCATTAAAAACCTGTATAGGAATATTTTATTCAGAGATGAGGTAGTAGAGGTGCACACTTTAACACATGGTGATTTTAACATTCAACCGAGTGGGAGACTTGATCTTCCCAGCTTAACAGGTTGACAGCTACTGCTACCACAACTGTTTCCTATCTAGCATGCTAAAAATATAGCTGTCTAAGGCTGGGCTGAGCCTTTCTTCAGTCTTGTCAACACTGAGTTACTGTACAGACATCAATGCAAGAGTCACAGGCAGAGTAAAACAGGCAGCCTTCTGGAGTCCTTATTTCTGGTCCCTATTTCAACACAATTTCTCTTTGTTTCTAAATCTAATGAATGCTTCGACAGCAAAGCTAAGAAAAGCCCTCAATAGATATCCAAGCCTGTCAGTGCTTTAGGTGAAGACAATCCCCACTCAGCCAGATTTGGGCTTGTCCTGTGTTGGGTTGCAAGGTAGTATTATGTAGTCATCACAGAAATAGCTTTGTAAATGTTTCCAGATTTGGACCCCGTCTGGACAATTACCAAGTTTTTAGCTGATCTGGTGAAATAAAAGTGAAGTGCATCCTCCCTCCTCTACACATCTGGATAACATTAACTCTTTTTGTAAATCACTAACTTGGAGGACTAAAAGAAGACAACCAGTTTGCAATGAAATATTTTTGTGGGCTGTGCCTTGCTTGACATAGTGAACTACTGCAAACTGTAACATAATTTTGCAATTTAATTGGAAGTTTTTTCCTCACTTTTCATATGTACAAATAAACAAGTTCACTAATTTAAGGGATTTTAAAAGACAAGCGTAACTTCTAGTTAAGAAGGAAGAAGGATTGGATTGACGATATACTTAGTGGACTTGTCCTTGGAATTTCTGATAGATGGCTCTGTTTATAGGATATTATGAAGGCAATAAGAAAGGAGCAAGAAAAAGAACCAGAATTACGTTGTTAGATTAGAAATGGATGACAGGAGAATTACTAGATTGTCCAAAACACTGGTAAACTCAAGTGATATCCTTAAACAATTGCTTTTAGCAGTGAGATGCTGATAATACAACATCAAGTCCAAACACACTTGAAAACTGTGACTCCAGGAAGGATAATGCTCTGAGCAGAAGGCAGTATCCATAATCTGAGTGCCAAGTAACAAAGACATCCTCTGGAGTTTTCATATCATACAGCAGTTGACTGGACAAAGATATAAACTGGGTATTGGAGCAGAGAACAGACTGAGCCACTAGGTAAGGAAGACAGCAAGCACGGGGAGCCAGAGTGCCCCAGACCTAGTCCGCAGATTCTGAGATAATGTGTAAGCATCTTACTACACTTTTTATTTTGTCTAATCATGAACTGCTTCAAGAAGCTGCATGAAAGACACAAATAATTATGGATTTTTTTCTGTTCTTACTTAACTAAGGAAAGTTGTGTGTAAACAGATCTGAAAAGTGCGAAAAAATTGGAGGAAGGGGGAAAGGAAGAATTGTTCTGAGCAGGAAAAGGACATTTTACATGCAGGAAAAGACTGTTCACTAGGCTCTAAGTCCACATGACAAGCCCTTACACAGTTCTCCTATGTTACTCCTGACTATGGGCTGGCTGAAGATAAGGTTACGGCTTCACACACTCGAAAATTCCTCATCCTGGAGTCTGCTGTTTAATGCTACATTTCTTCTTCTTTTATGAAAAAAGCTGGGAACAGACCAAGCCCTCAGGCATTTCTTAGCCCATGTTCTTGTAAGCTACCTCACAGCACCAGCATCAGTCCAGTTGTCTACAACTACATGTTGTCATGCAGTACATGACAGACCCTGTATGTGACAGGGAGCCCTCTGACCCTGCTGCAGCAAGACACTGTGAATTTCAAAATGGAGAATCCACCTTGGCAAGTACACCAATAACCAGGCCTGTCCTATCTGTAATGCAGGTATTCAAGAATATGGTTTTATACCTTGGTGTATCTGAAGGTGGACACACTACTTGCATATGCTTCTGGGAACTGTGGATGCAAAGCAGGTCTGGACTTGTGACAGTCTCAAATTTATGTTTAAAAGGCAAAGCAAATGGGGCTGAAAAGGTGGTGTGGCAGCCGTTCTTCCATTAAAGCTCATGTTCATTCCTTATTATCACAGAGATCCAGTCATGGCAGGATGGTTGAGGGTTAAGACAAAGCCATGAGCCCCCTCATCTTACTTTGATGCTAAACCTGCTTTGAGTGAATGCTAAAATTTTTAACCTCTCTTTTTGGCCTAAACTTTTCTATCATTCAATGACCCTATGGTTATGGGAATGGTTGGCCACTAAGTTATGGTCTCCACTATAGCACAACAAAATGCTGAAATCCTGATTTTTTTTTCTCACCTGATAGGTTCCACATTATGGTCAACATTATCTGAAATCAGATTGATTAAGTTCCTCCATCTGTGTGCTCCAAATGATTGACTGCAGAGTGAAAGTGTCAGAACTCACAAGAGAAACAAAATTGCAGAGAGGAGCTTCTAGCAGATGTCACTTCAAGGGGAGCCACCAATCTCCAAAACAATAGGAAATAAATTATTACACAAGCCAGCCGAATATACATGACATGTTGAGTAAAGAGACATTATCTAGCATAACAATCGATATCCTCTGTGAATTAAATCCAATATGAAAACTAACTTCCGTTTCTCTTCTGTGGGAAATTAACATTATAAGAACTTAATATAAACAAATAAATGGCAGGCAAAAGCAATAGAACATTTCACAGAACTTTTTAAGGTAACCTATTTTTCAAGGATTATTTGTTTTTTAGCACTGTGCTTCCTTTAGCATCACCATTAACTATTTGCTAAAAGATTCCACTGTTTTTTCCTCAAGAGCTTTCCTTGCCAGTCCAGTCACTCATTCTCATCTGGCTGGGATCATGCTTTCCCATGTTTAAAGTTTCTGTTGCTTTCTTTTGCTCTGGTATTTTGTCTTTCATTTAGAAATAGCTAAGACCAATATGCCACTATAAATAACACTCTGGCTCCATGGCTTTCTCTCTGGTCATTTCTTAGGCTCCGGGATGCTTAATTGTTGGATTTTGGTTTTAACTTGTCTTATGTTTGTATTATTATTTTTTAAACACAGTGAGGAAAAATACCAGAGCTGTTTCCATTACAACACGAATTGTTAGCACAAGTGTTTTGCACCTCAGTAACCCTTCTGTTTCAAATGCTGCCCCAGAAAAAGCAAGTGATCATGCAGATGATCAATCACACTATGCAGGATAAATTTTGAGGATGTGCAGAGATGAGAAGAATCAGGTATGTGTGCTGAGTAGGTGTAATTGTTCTTTAGGGTGTCTGAAATTTATTTCCATGTCTAACCTTCACTACTATCCTGAGCAGGAAAAACTCAAGGCACGACAGTCATTGGCACTTTTGCACGTGTTACTGTTGATACCCAGAAATAATAATAACAAAAAGGACTGGTTTGACTTTTGTGTTGTTTTGAAAACAGTTAGAGGGCAAATTCAATCATGTGTGGATGATGTAAGTTCATTACATGACAGTGTAGAGGTGAAAGACCTTGCTAGAGTTGTTCATTGATTGAATTTTCATTAGTTCATTCAGGTTTAGTTTTATTTCATGTCATATTTTAAATAACACTAACAGACACATACACACAAAACCCCACATATATATATGTGAAACAGATAGACTGGCAGTTGCCTGGAGCAACAGACTGCCACGGGCATAAAGATATGCATAGCTTCTGCCAGAGCACTGGAAGCCGAGGGCTGGCTGCTGCTGCTAGTGCCAAAGGCAGAGTAGGGGCATGTGGGATGGTGCCTGCTGCTGCAGGGCTGTTTGGCTACAGCTGAGTCTGTTCTGACTTCCCTTGGCTCTCATCTGGTCACTGGTGCTGCACCCCTCCTGTAGCAGAAGGCTGAGCCAGGGACCTCAGTAAAGCCTGGTGTGCTCCTTGGCACAGCTCCGTATGTCCCCTTACAGAGCTGGCAGCTACATGAAAGTCTGTGGTCTCAGTGCCTGTAGCTCCTGTATTGCCTTGCAGATTCAGCTGGACAGTCATGGCCCTAACTTCCCTCCACAATTTTATTTCTCTGGTGAGTTCTGACACTTCCAAATTATAGTCAGTCATTTGGAGCACACAGATGGAAGGAAATTTAAGCAAATTTATTTGCAGGCATACAGACCATAAAGGCGTTCCCCATTAGGAAAGAAGCTTCAGGGTTTCAGGCTCTCATTTTGTAATAACCAGGACCACAATCTAGTGACTATGCATTTCAAACAACATCCCAGCTCTCTCCTTCCTTCCTGTCTTTTTTCTTCCCAAGGCAGGACTTGCCCAGCCACAACCCAAACCAGAAACCTCATTTGAGGGAGGTGGAAAATTCAATTTGCCTACATTTCTGAGAAGTCTTGCGCCATCTCTGAATTCATTATCCCAACATACCATTTGGTATAAAAGGCAAATGACAGCCGGTGATGAAACTGGTCACGTGTTATGAATAAAGCATCCCAAGCAACAAAACATTGCAGAAGCAAACATTTACTTTACATTCCTACCAAAAATCCCTCTATTTAGCGTATAAGCCCACTTTGACAAGGTGTATCGTATACAGACAGTCTGGAAATTATATTTTAGGGGATTTTACTTTGTGGAGACAATCTTTCTGAATGAGTATAAGAAATGTAAATCAGGTAATGTCTCAGCTTCACAGGAAGACTTGCTTTCCCAGGCTTGGCAGATTTCCTTGACTTCATCTACAATGTGTTACGCAGTTTCCCTTGGTACCCTTCACCTTTCCAGACTAACCTTGTCCTTTCAGCACAAGCCACCTACTACTCTCTGAGGGAAGTCTCAGGAGAGCCCAGCCACCGCAGTGCTCTACAGGACACTTGTCCCCTTCCTGGAGCTGCAAAGTATGAGCGTTACGGAAGGAAGAAGAAGCAGACAGATAGAAAGGCTGAGCTCAGCAGCTTAACATAACTGCAGGTGCCGTTAAGGGTTTTAGAAGACTGTTTTTCCATCCTGTGGTATTTTTGCATGCACCCTCAGTTGCACTGACTATGTTATCACTATGTTGGCTACAAGCAGCATGGAGAAAACAAACGGCACAAAAGTGTCACTAAAAGGATGTTGCTAAGGGACTGAATAGTGGTTATGCCTAAAGCATCAGGTATGTCAGGCTGAGGATATATCTGGGCTGGCTGGGAGAAGGGGCCGTGAGGCATGGACAGAGGAACTACAGTGTGGCACCCTGGGTGTCTGCCCCATGGCTTAGGCTACCCACGCAGCCCCCAAAAAGCAGGGTTAGCCTTCTTGGGGGGAGAAGCTGTTAACAGGAAAAGTGAGGACAATTTTAAGAAGATTTTCTAGCTAGGTGGTGTTTGGAGCAAGTGGACACTTCAGAGAAAGGTTGGGGAGCTCACAGGCACGATGAAATCTTTATGTATTCAAAGATTTTGTACCCAGAAAAAAGGGTTCTTAAGATTTAGTTTGGACAGGTGCTCTTTTCTCTCTAAGAGCAGCCCCTTACTTTTCCTCCCTTTATTCCCTGCACTCCCTGTAGCCCTATTGTTCCCTGTCCCTTTAGGCACTGGCTAAGCCTCAAAGGCAGGGAGTCTCATATGAAAAAAAGTAAATGAAAAGAACAACAGATAAAGGCCAAAGGCTTTTAAATGAGTTATTCTTCATGATGTTTTTCTGTCATGTGTAATAAAGTCAGCTGCATTCCTTGTCATCTGAACGTGTTCCAGGGAAATACAAGTTGTCACAACAAATAGAATAACTGGGCAAGAAAATGGTCTTTCCAGGCCACTTCCTCTTGGGATGTTTCATTCAGTTATTTCCTGGTGGGTTCACTTTCAGGTAGGTGTGCGAAAATTCACCTTGCTCATCCCAATATTATATCTCACTGCTATAAAGAAGTAAGATATGACATGGGAGAGCCACTGGCAAACTTTCCACTTCTAAAACAGTACCAGGTACTTCATGTTAAGTGATGGATTGTAACTCATAAGAAGCTGAAAGATGGCATCTGTGAAGCTGGGAGGCAGAGCAGACTTGGCCCTCCCAGGTAAGGCAAGGCATTTGGGTCCAAATTCCAACTCTTGTCCATCCTTGTGTGTGCTCCTGGGCAAGACACTTTGGTTTCCATTACCACAGCTCTCTTACAATCCCTGTTTTTTTGGGGGGAACTCAAGCTCAGAGACAATCTTTTTGCAGCTGTGTGTAGCACTTAGCTCTGTCAGTCCTCAGACCTATCTGGAGCCTCTTGACATTGTCATAGCACAAAACATAAACAATAAATCACATGGAGCAGACAGCAATAATTAATTACAAGACTGAACAAGTTAGCATTGCACTTATAAGACAAAGCTGTGGGTTTATGAACCTGAATTGAAAATATGTTTTCTTATCCAGCTGAGAAGCTGGATGTATTGAAGTTCTTTCTGTGCTTCACAGGAAAGTTTTTTATCCTGGATGTGGTTACTCTGCATTCTCTTCTGACCATTTATTGCTATTTGTTGGGCATTTCTGAGGTGCTTTGTAGTTTGTAACAGCCCAAGTCATGGAAAATGACCATGCTTGCTCAGCATCCATAAAGACAGAACAGCAGAACAAAAGAGGGTGCCTGCCATTACAAAGCTTACAGCTTGTGAGCACGGAGGGTTGCAGACACCATCTAAGGGAGCCCAAAGTCAGTGTGAGTCATCAAGGTAGGCAATGGTCTCCGTTCATCTTGTCTCCGGGAAAGAGAAGAGAAGCTGTCTGACAGCAACCACTCTAAAAAAGGTTCACTGGTGCCTAAGGACTGGTGCCAAGGCCAGATTTCTTATTTTCCCTCCCCTGTCTAGGTATCTCCCCCTTCAAGAAGCCATGAGGAAGATTTTGTGTGAAGTTTTCTTCTCCACTCTCTTTTTTATTTCAAATGCTTTCATAGCCCACCCAACGTCAAATAGAGCATAAGTGATCTTGCAACATGCCAGCAAGGTCACTGGTTCATAGCAGAGACCCATTACACTACTTTTGCCATTCCAGATTTTGGTGGCTTGGAAAATCAAGAAATCCAGAAACCCTCAAGCCATGGTTGACAAATGCCTGAAGATCCAAATGCTGATATTGCTTGTGAGTCACTTGAGTGAATTGCTGGGGTGACTTTCAGGGGGCCTTGAGGGAGCCTGACATTTCCACAAATCAAGTGTAACAACGAGGAGTGTGCCTGCCATGAGAGCAGAGGCCAGGGAGTATGTTACCTAGAGTGAAGTAAATTAAAATAATAGCAGTGACAGTGTTTAAGAGGAAGCTATTACGATTTCCTATCCTGACTTGCACAACACAAAGCGCAGAATCTAATATAATCACTCCTGCACTGGGTTAACCCTTTACTTAATGCTCATGGAAAGAGAAGTGTTTAGGTAGCAGCCTGTCCAGGCCACCTGCTAAACTACAGGTATAACTCTAGTCAGATCCACTGAAGAATTAGCTTAGATGTGTATAAGGAGCTATAGACCACGCCATTTTTCATAAGCTTTACATGGAAATCACTGAACTGGGATTTATAAACTGCAAAGAACAAAACCTTTTTTTTCTGAAACTTAATGGCATTGAGATGTGCAACTTATACAACTAAGGCTGACAGTTGTAAGAGTAATAGCACCAGAAAATCAGAGGACTGCAGATTGTAAAACATTTAGGTAAATTTCGGTTTATACGATAAACCAAATAAGCCTTGGACTTTGTATGCTATGATGAAGAGGGAAATCAAACATGGGAGAGAAAAATTAAAACAGTATAAATATGGAAGACAGAAAAAGAAACACAAATGCAGGAAAAAAAATCAAAATTTGTTTGATAACAGATTCATATGGCTAATTATCCTTATAGTCAATTTTTTTCCATTATTTCCACTTTAATCTTACTGATATCAACTTTCAGCCGTAAGCTGTTGAGTTTTGCTTTTAGACAAAATACAGTACTTTTTTCTCTGTTAATAATGGTACTGTATGGAAGCTTCTATCAAAGAATTACCTAGAGATGCAGACCTCCCTGACAGAGTGACAGAGGAGACATCATGTTATTAAAAGCAAGGACCTTCATTTTAAGCTTGACATAAATGATTTGGTAAACTGTCAGGGAAGACACTGAATAACTCTGAAATGTCCTTCAGAAGGGCAATAGTGATGAAACCAAACCCCATGGAAACCTTGTTAAGAAAGAAGAAAAAGCTCCTATGGATCTAGATAGGGGGTAATCATGCTCCAGACTTGATCAGCCCAGGCGCTAGGGTGGTCCTGCTACAAATCCCCCTTGGCAGGAGCCTGCCCTTTTCCCCCTGCGTGCCGAGAGAGCCCAGACTCTCACTGGTTAGGTGCTAATCTTATGTTCCCAAAGCTGCCATGGTGTCAATGCTGTCCCTGTGCTTGGGCTTTGTGGTTGTTCAGGGCTGGCCTAAGCTCTAGGATACCCCAGGCACATCTGGGCAAACATCAGTTCAGAGCTGGAGACAGGCCAGGAGGAGGCAGGGGACAGGAGGTGAGAGAGCTTCAGTGGGCCTTCAGCTTTGAAGTTATATAAAAGATAGAGACTTTGCAATGTAGAGGTCTGGCTCAGATACAAGGAACTGGCCATTGCTGCCATAGACTGTCCACCATGACTTGTGGTCTTGTCTCCATTTTCATTTCCTAGATATACCACTAACGTCACTTATAGCTATACCTCCAGCAGGGTTCCAAAGAAAGGCATTTCCCAGGGGAAGTGAAAGGAGAAAAAGAAGTTGATATTCTAGATCTGTCCTTATTAGCATTCAGAAAGAGAAAGGCTGTGACACTTGTTATTTCTCACTGAGGCTTCTAATTTAAGATATGTTTTTCCTGTAAAACTCAAGATCCTGCCACCAGAGCTGTGACAAGGGCGAGGGACAGAGGTGGTGAAGTCCTTAAAGAAAGAATCACCGAGAAGAGAAAAATGAGGTCAACGAAGGCTTTCCAGTGACTGGTCGGTGATTCAAGTCCCGCTGGATCAATTTTACAAAGCAAGTATGTTAAATTCACTGTAGTGAAAAAACCCAACATAAAGAGGAGGATAAAAGGGGAAGGAGAAGATATTACCTAGGTTGTTGAGGAACATATTAGGTGGATGCATAATGTAAAATTACAAGATTAAGAAGTTAATCACCACAAAACCAATGGCATCTGACTTAGGAGGAAGCACTCAAGAAGCCGCCTCCTCCTCCCAAAGACTGTGGAAGTGGGAGCTGGGTAGGGGCGAGGTGGGCTTTGCCTGCCTGTTGATCACTTACAGGCTTGGGCTGGGCTCAGGTGCCAGCACACATCGCCAGGAGCAGTGCTGTCTGTGCACGCCAAGAACTGTCTGAGGGAAAAGTGTTTTATATTATTTTGGGTGTGTTAGCGACCTTCGTCCCCGAGGGTCTCTGTTCCCGGGTTGTCGCTCCCCACCTAGTGACCTGCAGCAGAATTACAGGAGCTTTTGTTTTTTCCTGGAGGAAGGTGCATGAGCGCTACCTACCTAAACCCTGTCTTTTATTTAGGCATTTATTTTGCACCTATAAATACAGTACATGAAGAACTTATACCCTGAATTAAGTAACCTATGTAAAAACTTTATCAAGCAATAAACAGATCTGAAGAAATAGCCTAAAGAGACAGCTTGTACACTCCTGTTCATCCTCTGCTTCCACCATCTATTGGATGGAACATAGGTTTCTTCTCAGCCAAGTGTAACACTGAATCGTTATAGTTCCTATTGAATGGGGCCCGACCTTTTGCTGTAATGGATCATAAAGAAGATATGGATCAAATTTCCAGCTAGACTGCAACTCATACTTCATTTTTGTGAAAACATCTGTGCAGTAGAAAGCACGTTTGCCTAATTTGTTTTGAAGATATGATTAACCAATAAATTTGAGGCATAATTGCAAATGAGGTTTTCAGATGCCTAACTACCACATTCATAGAAAAATGCCGTTTGTGTGCAGGACCGCTGGTGCAGCTGTCTGAGTGTGCAAGTCACGCATAAATGGAAGTTGTGCTTGAAAGTCTCAACCTCCATTTGGCATTTGTTGCTTTGTAAAGTAGTTCGACCTACCTTAGATAGCTGCTTTACCGCTTTCAAGCTATAATAAGTATTATTTTTTAGCCCATTAATATCTTGTGGACCTAGAATACACTTTAAGTCTTCTGATGGCTGACATAAGGCTTACTTATGTTTCAGTTTTTTAAACTCAACTTACTTGTTTAGGTTAGTTTAACACTGGTTATTCCCTATTCATCTAGACAGGGAAATTTTTATTACTACCTTTCTGCCCTCTCACCCTGAATCTCAAGTCAAATATCCAAGCAAAGTTAAAGATATTCTGAAGGAGTTAGTGATAAATCTACAAATCACAAATATGTGCTGTAGGAGGTATATGCTATTCCTTTTCTTTTGGATGCTTAATATTGGATATTCCAGAAAGCAAAGCTATGTGGCTCAAGGTGTTAAAGTCATGAAGGCTGTATGTTTGCTGAGTACTCGTTTTTTGTTGGATTGGCTAAGGGTGTCCTCTGGCAGTACACTGGGGCAATGCTCAAACTCAGTTTGTGAGCCTTAGCTACTTATCTGTACCCCAAGACCCATCAAAAGCAGCAATATTTTTAGGTATGAACTGCCCTTAATGTTCCTAAGATTAATTTATTTGAGTGAGAATAGTTTCGATACACAAAAAAAAAAAAAAAAAGAAAAAGAAGTTAGGCTTTCCAGCTAATGTGCATTCCTTTCTGGCATAACATGAGGAGGAAAGGGTCCTTTCTGGGGTTAGACTTACACGTCTTGTAAGTAAAAGGGCAATTTCCTTAAGAGTGTGAAAACTAAATTCACACTTTGAGGATTCTTGTTATAAATTTTTCTGCCTCTGTGTTTTCCCAGACTTGGTAAATGAGAACAAAAAACGTCAGAAATAATCAAACCTAAGTCTACAAAAAAATCTCTCACATGCTTAGAAAATGTGGGTTATAGACCCAGTCCTACCAATAACAGGAGTAAAGCTATAAAATTTGACTTTAGTTAGGGTCAAGGTTCAGGATTTTATCTGCCCTGTAGTGAAGGTATTTGAAACAAAATCATTAGGATTTTAAATATGTTGGCAAATGACCCCATCAAATACAATGTGATTTAAATTTCAGCATCCTTAAACTAAGCCAGACTAAGCCTAACTTGCCTGCTCTTTCAAGAGCAACTGTTTTTTAGATGCTGTCAATTCAAACTTGCTCAGAGTAGATGACTTTTAGGCTGATGTCAGTTTGACATCTGGACAGTTAACTGGAAATATTTACTATTTAGAGAGACAATAGTAGCCCTTGTGGTGTACTGTATTGTATTGTATTGCATTGTATTGTATTGCATTGTATTCTATTCTATTCTATTCTATTCTATTCTATTCTATTCTATTCTATTCTATTCTATTATCTCTCCCAATCTTCTAGCATCCTAAACCAAGGTTTGCAAGCAGCATTTAGCAAGCTTGATCTCAGCATGCCAGTGAATTAGGACTCACTCATCAGATACATCCTTCACCACTAATTTGCCCCACTTGCTTTCTAGCTTTGAGCTAAGGCTCCAAGCAACTAATCAGTTATGAGGCAACATCCGCATCTGCATAGGTTTGCAAAAATATTGAGGAGCAAAATAGACATCTGAAGGACTTAGAGATCTGTAAGCTACGTATCAGCTGAAATGACAGCCTTGAAAATGCTGGTATTCTGTTAGGTGTCTAACTGAGCGTACAGACTTATGCCCAAGGACTTAAAGAGATGGGCCTTGGAAGCTGGAATCTAGCCAGGTTCCTTGTAGAAAAAAAATGAGAGGGAAAAAAAATATGTGATTTTAAAATACAAGTAAAAACTACAGGCCATCGATGGCAGGGATATAGGGGGGCAGTCTGATACTTCCTATCATCTGCATGCCAAGGAATTTAGAGGCCAGTATGGGCTCTGACAAGACATCCCTGATGAAACAGAAAAAATATTCACCTACTTTCTCAGACACTCTTATTTTAGATACAATAATGTTACTTCTCTGTGTCTCAGGACACATTTACAATATTAATGATATGTCAAAGTAGTATTTGAATATTCAAATATGTCCAATAAGGCACATAATACACATTTTTCAAGGTATCTCTATCTTTTATTTTCACCAATGTTTATTTTTTAAGACTCAGACAAATATATGATTTTCTTTATGCAAGAAAGATATTTAAATTATAGACATATAGCCAGCAATTAAGAAGTGAGGTAGACTGTTGAGGATATTGGTAGAAAGTGAACATGTTGTTCACGTTCTATATACAAAATAGATATTAATGTCTCTGAACACCTGAAACATTTTTATTCCTACTATTAAAAGACCCTGGAATAGGTAATATATTAAAAGATCCCAGAATAGAAGATACATAACAGAGGTTGGGATACCATTTTGTAAAATGTAGGACTGAAAGGTAGAAAGCATTTTGAATATTTAAAGTGTTGCTGTAGATACCAGAATAGGTAACAATTTACTTAATACTTTAAAAGGTAGACTGCCCTGGCTTTTACTTTGATATAGGATGAAGCAACATTTAGACACATATAATTAGAAAAGGGACAGCCACTGTATATTGACAAAGGGAAAAATACAGATAACAACATCTGTTGGAGAATATTGCTTAACTGGATGATTAAGTGGAAACAGCTGAAATACTTCAGCTTCTTGGAAGTTTCTGACATTGGAACAAACAGAAATATGCTCCACCAGGTCAGTCAGCACAGTCAATAGGACAGGAGTATTCCCAAGAGATTAAACACAGAATACCTGCAAACAGCCACTATAAAGATGGAGGAGAGCAGGTCTGCTGTGTAATGTTCATTTGCGTGCAAGCTTGGAGAAGCTCTGCTTTCAAAACAGATTCAATAAACACAGGTAGTGTAATTTCAGTCAGTGGTGCTTCTGAGTGAATACATGATTTATGTAATTGTGTGAAAGTGGGAAATAGACAGTACAAAGCCTAGGAATCAAAAAAGTAATGGAGTTACAGTGAGACTGAAGTGCAATGCAAAACGTCAGTGACAACTGGAACGTGTTACTTCATTATGTTTTCTGCTTTGGTGACAAAAATGTGTTGAAAGGAAAAAAAATGTTATAAAGAGAGGTTACATCTACTAATACTGTATGTACACATTGACAGTTTGATGAAATACGTTACTCATTAGGTACACTATATGAACAAAGAAATTATAGTTCATCTAGTTAAATATTCATGTTAGATAACATTATTAAGACTATATAAAAGTACAAGCATGTTCAGTAATGATGACAAAGATCTGTTATCAGCTTGTCATGTAAATTAAGAGGAGGCAGGTGAAACTGATAGCTGTAGATGATAAACTACAGTCTTTTACAAAGTGACAGATACCATTTTCCTGGTTAAATTACCAATAATATTTGAATGTCCTAAGAATGTGAGAATGACCATTTTTGTCCCTTCATTCTCCTTTCATCAGGTTAAGTAAAACTGGGGAAAATCATTGCATTTAAAACTTCTTCTGAGTTAACCAGTATAGTCTACAGAGATTTCAATCAACTCTTAGTTCAACATTTCTCTTCTAAAGTGATGCCTTTTCTGTTGAATTTCTTTCATAACCAGTAAGAGATCTCTTGAGGATTTCATATCCTGTCACCTTCCTATTTTTGGAAAAGATGAAGTTGTCTTTTTCACCCTTTGGCATTTACACAGAATCACAGAATGGTTGAGGTTGGAAGGCGTTTCTGGAGGTCATCTCGTCCAACCCCCTATCTCATCTCAAGCAGGGCCATCTAGAGCCATTTGCCCAGGACAATATCCAGATTGCTTTTGAATATCTGCCTCCAAGGAAGGAGACTCCACAACCTCTCTGGGCAAGGAGCTTCAAAGTTCAGTCAACCTCACAGTGAAAAAGTCTTTCCTGATGTTCAGAGGGAACCTCCTGTGTTTCAGTGCGTGCCCATTGCCTCTTGTCCTGTCATGGGCACCACTGGAAATAGCCTGGCTCTGTCTTCTTTACACCCTCCCTTCAGGTATTTATAGACACTGGTAAGATCCCCCCTGAGCCTTCTCTTCTCCTGGTTGAACATCAGAGCTCTCTCAGCCTTTCCTCGTAGGAGAGATGCTCCTGTCCCTTGATCATCTTAGTGGCCCTTTGCTGGACTCTCCAGTAACTCCATCTCTCTCCTGTCCTTGATATCTGTAAATGTGAAAATATTCACTTATTTTGAAGTAGTTAGAAGTTGTTGTGACTAAAAATTAAACTAGACCCTTGTTGTTTTGGGGAAGTCGGGAAGGCTTCAAGATAAAAGGCTCCTAAACAAGTTTACGACCACGACATTTGGTCTTAGAAAAGCAGATGCACAGAACCATAGAGATAAGGAACTGCAGAGCAAACACTAAACCAGAACAGACTACCCCTCAAGGACGTTATATATGTGATCCCAGAACTGAGTTTGCGCAAAAACAAAGGTTAACTGGCGGACACAGTGAGGAAGAGTATATCCTTCATCCAGAGACCCCTGACGACCACCCGGAGACACCAACAGACATGCGCAAAGAACATTTGCATACGATAATGAGTTCGTGGAAAAGTAATGAACATGCATATCTTTTCTTGGAAAAGTAATGACTATGTATGTGAAATTTGTATATAAGCTATGCAATTAACCCTGTGCAGCACGCACATTAGGAGGAGCGATCCCCTGTGCGTCCAGAGCTGCAATAAAGAATACCTGCTTAATAGTCACCAAGGCTATTGAGTCCTGATTTCGGCATTTCACGGCTTCATCCTGGAGAGCCCAGAGTAGGCTGAGGGTTTTCATGGGGATGTGTCGCTGACCTTCTGTGGTGGGTTAGCCTTGGCCCACACAGCTTCTCTCTCACTCCCCCTCCTCAGGGGCACAGGAGGAGAAAATAGGAGAAAGCTTGTGGGCTGAGATAAAGACAAGGAGATTGCTTACCAGTTACCGTCAGGGGTGAAACAGACTCAATGTGGAGAAAATTAATTTAATTCATTGTCAATTAAAATACATTTAGGTAGCGAGAAACAAAAAGACAAGCATTTAAACAACACCTTTCCTCCCCCCTTTCCCAGGCTCCATTGCACTCCTTCACTCTCTACTCCTCTCCCCTCTGCCGAGTGGCACAGGGGGTCGGGGGTGGGCTTGATCATCCATAACAACTCCTCTTTGCCACTCCTTCCTCCTCACACTCTTACCCTGCTCGAGCATGGGCTGCAGTCCTTCAGGACAATCCTGCTCCAGAATAGGTCCTCCATGGGCTGCAGTCCCTGCCAGTAAAACTCTGCTCCTGTGCCTGGAGCACCTCCTCCTCTGACCTTGGTGTTACCTCTGCTGGTTTTCACTCTTGTTTTTCCTCTCCTCCTCTGCCTGCCCAGCATGTTTTGTCCTTTCTTAAATATGTTTTCCCAGAGGCACCACCGGCTTGGCTGACGGGTTCAGCGTTACCCTGAGGTGGGTTTGTTGGCTGGCATGGCTGTGTCCTCCCACAGAGGCCACCCCTGCAACCCCCTGCTGCCAACACCTTGCCACAGATATGCAGTACACCTGTCCTGGTCTTATGCAGCTGTTGTGTCATTGTTGTCGTCTCTACTTCTCTGCCCTCCAGTCCCATGCCTGGTGTAACGGGGATATCCTCCTGCTGATGTCCCGAGGTTGGGGTACCCAGCCAGAGATGGAAAGCTTTCTCTAAACCCTTGCTGGCTGCCATTCCTAGCAACAGAATTTAGGCACTTAAATACTTTCTGAGGGTTTGGCTTTAGGTAATTTCTGGAAACTTAACCCTTACTAAGAAATTATAAATTATACCCTCTAATGAGCTTGGGTTCACTCAGGCCTAGGGAGCTCTCCTTTTCATTTTAATAGGGTTTTGCCCAAGTACAAGGAGAAACCTCAATATATGACCCTGTGCTTCTGTTCTTCTTTCAAAATTCCCAGTGAAATGTCCTTATTAGTAGCTCTAGCAAAAGATTTTATTGTCCTTCTGTTAAACTGAGAGGAGAAGCTTGAGAAGTGCTTTCATTTACTTTCCAGTTTCAGTTGCAGAGAATACAAGTGCAGACTTGGATGACTCAGACTAGTATTAGGTTAAACATCTTTGATCTTCTTTGTTTCCTTTTTCTTTATTTCTTGAATTTAAAAAATAAAAAGCCAGACAGAAGCAATCAGAAAACCCCATCCATTTCTCAGTCTGATGGACAAAGGATTTGAGAATAAAGTGAAAATATAATCAGAATTACTTGAAATGGCATGGACTTCAAAATAAAAAATACTGGGGTAATTCCCACTCCAGATCAAAAGTCAAAACAAAGTTGTTTTTCAGTGGATCCCACTGTGATACTATGACTGCTCTTTATAGGACTGAAAGGTATAGCAAAGAATTATTTCATAGCAGGTCTGCTATGTATAACCTTTTTTTTCTTTTTTCTTCCTTTGATTGATTCTACAGCACCAAGGGTAAGAGACATAATTCAGAAATTCTGAAATTCTAAGTGTTGGAGGGGTTGTTCGTGTTGCATGAATACAAAAACTGCAGAGCTCATAGTGTGGAAGTGGAGCATAAGGAGCCGCCAGTGCTAAAGACCCAGAAGTACGTGGTGATAAAAGCGAACTACATTGTAGGGCACTGCAGCGTCAAAGAGAAGAATCAAGGGCCCTGAATCAGGTGCCTGTAGCCTCATGATTAAGGCAGGCTTCTAGAGCACTGCAAGCATGGGGCTTAATCTCTTGTATTTGGTGAGGAAATTTAACCCAGGTCTCCCACCTGCTGAGAGAGCATTTTATATAAAATCAGTTATTTTCTATGCTCAGTTCTTTAAAAGAAGTATTCCTGGCTTCCAGATAGACAGAAGCACCTGCATGACGCCTTGAGAGAGATGTCAAAAGTCTAGGGAAAAGAGCGGGAAGGGAGGCTGTGAAGTCTGCTTTCCATTAAGTTTTTTTGTTGTTGTTGCCTATTTCTAGGTGGTTGCCTGCTCAGTCTTGGTTTTTAAAGATTGTGATTGTAACACACCTGCCTCTTCCATTGCACTGGAGTCTATGGCTCTGGCATCTGCATGGGTAACCAGAAGGGAGAGGGCAATGGTGGGAGGAGGAGGAGGAGCAGGGAAGGCAGATACCTAAAAACTGTCTGCTGCAACTCCGACATTTGCATGCCCATCCTCTTCACTAAATCTAGTTCTTAGCCCCATTCTCCCAAAACTGAAGGAGAAGGTCAGCCTTATGGTTGAAAAGTGGCCAAAGAAAGGGATCTGAACCCTCCCTGGGAGACTGCCACCACCGCATAGGCTGTACTCCATTCATAGAGGAGGAATCACTCATCTCCCTGTTGTTGGCTCTGTCCCATGTTTCATAAAAGACTCACCACACTGACAACAGGGAGCAAAACAAGTGATGTCTCCCTAGCCCAGCAACTGCAGGGAGGGACCTGATTCCCTGTTTCCTGCTCCCATAGTCATATTGTTGTTTTATCCAGTTACTGTTTCGTGTAAAATGCACACAAAGTCCATGTTCAGGAAGCAGAGTTCAGTCTATATTTCAGTTACCATTTCTCCCTTTTGCATTCCCCACCTCCCTTATTATTCCATGAAACATGGTTTTGCTTCCATAGAAGGAAATGAGAACTCCCCCCCTTCTCTTTCATCTGCCTTTCCCTTGTAAATACATTTCTTGCTTGGGCACTTTTCTGGGAAATGGGAAATGTGGTCTAAAACACCTCTGAAATTTGGAGAGAAATCCTCTAAGCATTACTTCACAGCCTGAAGAGGTGATGCTGCCACCTCCTCCAGCAACTGCTGATGCACAGATCTGTGCCTATCAGAGCAGACCTTAAGAGAAAGCAGTAAGAGGAACACTGTTCATGGGCTCCAGCGTAAGATAGGTTACCTAACCTTGACAAGACTAGGGACACTTCAGATATATGAAGAATCAAAAAGAAGTGAGTCAGGGACATTAACATTAAAAATACGGATGTCTACAGGCACTGGATGCCTTGAAAGACAGTTGGCAGATTTTGTGATGATTTTGAGGACTGAAGTTTTGGATGAATTGAAAATTTGGATTTAGGCATATAGACCCCACTAAAGTCCCACCTTAAGCACCTAAATCCTTTGGGGTCTGGAACAAAGGGCATGAATTATGCAAACCATGTAGCTGACATTTGCCTTGGGGGTAAGTGCAGAGAGCAGCATAAGAGAAAGGAAGTTTGAAATAATGCCAATTACCTGCTTTGAACATTAAGATGAAGGAAATGCAAGCTTCACTGTTTGAGCTTTTACATTTTATTTAAAAGTTTCATTCTATTATCTCTTTTAAAATATGGCAGTGAAGACAGTAAATGTAGGAGTAAAAAAAAAGTGGGAAAAAAATTAAATGTATATGCCCAGAGTCTAAATCAGAAGTGCTTAGTTACTGTTGTCTACAACTTGTAGATTTGTGTGTATAAGAGATAACTAGATGCGCAACTGCACTGAATTAAATGTGTTTGAAGAGATATAAATACAGATGCATTTGTCAGAATTTGCACTTTGAATTTCTTAACTATAAAGAAGTTACTTCATTTACATTTCATTGCTGCCTGTTTAGCTACGAGACAGGACTGTTTGCTCTACATGTTATATTACCTGTCGGCCACCATCATTACGGAGCTCTGAATGGAGAAAGAGGCCATGGAATATTATAAAGGAAAAGTAATAATGAATATAGAAGGTCAGTGTAAGCAGCACAGCTGCCCCAGCAGCTAAGCAGCAGCATGTTCATTAAGTCTCTGGGTTACATGTTCCCTGTTTCTTCAAAGTAAATGCAATAATTACCAAGCAGGTATTTCTGACCTAGTTATGTCCCAGCCACAACTAAAACATAAGGTTCAAGTGAACACATTCACTTCACAAAATCCATTTTTGGATCACCCAGACAGCATCCCCCCAGTCCATGTGCAGTGGTGGTCAGAGGACCACCCTTTCAGGTGCAAACCATTTAGGCAGGGCACAGCTAGAAGAAATCGAGAAT
Source organism: Fregata magnificens (assembly GCA_013389945.1). Classification (NCBI taxonomy): domain Eukaryota; kingdom Metazoa; phylum Chordata; class Aves; order Suliformes; family Fregatidae; genus Fregata; species Fregata magnificens. The sequence goes on along the minus strand of WAAD01026865.1, from coordinate 44,532 downwards.
GTAGGGGAAGCCAGCACACTGCCATTGTAATCAGGTAGTATGATGACAAAGGTCAGTCACACCAAAACAAGGCAATGAGCAAAGAGGGAAACACAGCTAAATGTAATGGAGTAGAAAATAATACTGCAGGTATAATAATGCCTTTGTGCTTAGGTGGAATATTGTGTCCAGTTCTGGACAATAACAGCATGAGAGGTTCATGGGCAGGAAAACTAAATGCTGAGAGAAGAAAGATTTCTGTGTAAGAAGTAAGTAATTTTAGAAAAGAGAGTCATTTTAGGTAAGAGATGAATAACATGGGGACATTGTGAGTAGGACTGAGGTGCTTGTTTTTCTTTACCCTACCGAGAGAACAGCTCTGGAATTTTCCGCATTGTCTGAAGGCACTGTGTTGAGAGGAAATACTTGTTTTCACACAATGCGTAATCAAATCCTTGCTGAAAACCAGCATTATGCCCATGAGGTTTGTAAGACTCAAAGCACATGTTGATGTGGCTAATGAGAAACACCATCGTTGCTGAACAGAGCTTCACAAAAAAAAGGAATAAAAACCTTCATGCTCCAGTGCAGAAGACAAAGACTAACAAGCAGAAGCCAGGGAGAAACTTTCTTTAACATATAAGGACAGAAACTAGAATGTGAATTTTTACAACTCAGAGAAAGTTTACTAACCTGTATGGAGCAGTGGTCTAAGTTCCTACATAAAGATGACCAGGGTTGTGAAGGGCTTTCTATTTAAAGAAAGAACATAAGTAGATGATCAGCCTTCAACATATCAGAGTACCCCTTAAACTCCCCAATCTGATGCACAATTAAGGTTCAGCAGTGCTTGAGCAATGGCTTTACCCCACCAACGAGGAGGAAAGAGCTCTGGTGCTGGAACAAGGAAATGATGTTCTGATCAGCTGGTTTTGCATTGCCAGTATTTGCATTGGCTCCAAGCCAAGAGTGTTTGCAGCATTAGATATATCTAAAAGAGATTTAGAAACAGCTGTGATGGTTTTTTTTAAATATTGCTGTCATGTTTCATCAGATCTGCCAAGCCTCAGCTAGAGGAATTAACCAGGCAATTTGGCATGAGGAAGGAAGTGGACCAGAATGTGTCTAAAACTTGTCTCCCAAAAGTCACCAAGCCAGCATTGCTAGTGCTAATGTTCCTTTTTCCAAATGCTCAATAGTCATGAAAAGCATAAAGGAAAATGACATCTGGTGGATAAAATGTACATTTCTTATAACAAAAAATTCTACTATCTCTATTTTTTATATTTTTTCATTTCTGTCTCTTGTCTTCTTACAATGTAAGTCACATATCAAGGATTTTTAATTATGATTATTTTGAAATAAAATTGCCAGGTTACTTTCCTGAGCAGATAAAAACTAACAAACTCTTTAGCAATAATTTAAGCTTCAAACTGAAGTAATTTTAGTAGTGTAATACATGTTCTAGTTTATGTTTAGAGAAGAAATTTTCAATACAAAATAGTATTCTACATTGCAGAGCTTAGAGTGTTTCAAGACAGGAGTTAAAGCCAGAAATATCGTTACCAGGGGCTGCCATCTCTTCATTACTCATTGTTCTTTCACATTCTCAGCAAAGTCGTCCCTAACAGACCATAGGGTTGGGTTGGAGGGGACCTTTAAAGGTCATCTAGTCCGTCCCCCCAGATATCCAGCCAAGGGAAAATACTATCCCTTCATGCAGTCCTAGAGCAGTCCTTAATGACAACTCTGACTTCATTGTCACAAGACTGGTTGTCCTCTCCTGGGCAATGTATCCACATAGTCCCAAAGCCATGCATGTACTTCTGTCCCTAGTACAGGCAGAATTTACTTGCCCATCAGACTGCTCTTTTCTACATACGGACTCATTTACTACTGTGGAGAAAAGGCTTTTGTATGTATTCCTGTGGTATTGGAGTGAACTTCTCATCAGTTTTCTCCTGAAAAAGACAATGAGCAGTTCTGATACAAAAAGAACGTCTTTGTAAAAGAATAGTTCTTCGGAGTAACTTAAAATGAATAATTAGCACATTAAAAAGTACTGATGCTTTCTCTTTTATTTCTTCTGCTCCCTCCTGCTCAGTTTTTATTATCTTTGAGAAGAACTGCGTTAGTTATGAAATTGTCCCTTTTGAAACCTTAGGGGTTTCTTTTGCTATCTAAAATTTTTATCACTTAATAACTCCTTGTGCTTCCTTTCTAGTTACCTTCAAAGATTTCTTAGCAGGACTGAGCTGAATATAAGGTTTGGGACATGCTAGTACTTTCTTTCTTTCTACATGAAGGATGTTAGTCTAAAGCAATTCCATTTGTTGTTATTTGCAGGTTACATGTTTTTCTCTGTTACAACCTTTTCTCAGTTCTCTGCAGAAAGAAATGTGTACCTGTTTTATTGTCACCCTATGTTGGGATGTTTTTTCTTTTCACTTTTTTTGAATAGATTCCCCAAATCAATTTTCTTCAACCTTTTCTCAGCATGTGAATGAGACTAAAACTCTAAATTGCTTTTCACTTATATTAACATCTTCTTTTCTCTCTCAGTGAGTGTGCTTCAGTCTCAGAAACTAATCTCCCAGATTTTGATTTGCTTCGCACTTCATTCCATATGCTGTTCCGGTAGCCTCTGCATTGTTTTGGAATAAGCCAAAAGTTTCTCACAGCAATATAAATCACAGGAAGGCTTCCCTTGCTTTCTGAAGAGTGATTATCCGAACATGCTCAGTGATCTGCGTGTCAGGCTTGTAAGACCTTTATTTGCTCATTTAAAGGATACAGTAAACCAGAAATTTCCCTAGCAGCTTTCTAAATGGCAGATACATTCTTCAAATGAGCCTTTTCTCTTTCAAAGAGAATATAAATCTCTGACATGGCTATCCAGTGTGTCTTTTCTGAGCTGGGCACTGATTTTTCTTAGTTATTTTTATGTTTTGTTATGATATGGTGATGACATGAAGCTTATTTCTCCTACTTTCCTTGAAAGTGGGAAAGAGAAAGTTTTTCTATATTTTTTTCTTTTCATCGTTCCTCACATATAATTTATCATTTTAACAAGTGAGTGAATGCATTCACTTTTATAGCTAATCAAAATTTTACATCAGTACATTATCTACTGTTATATAGTGGCATGTATTTTAGGAACGTGGAAAGATAGGAATAGAAAAGTCGCTTGGGATGAACAGTTCTTCCAACCCAGCATCCTGCCTCTCACAGCACACAGGCTTTAAGGAATATTCCTTAAAGAACTAAAGTGCAGGAATATTCACAGTGGACAATTGTGAAAAACCTTGCCCACAGTGAGAAGTTCATCTTCATTAGTTAATAAATTAGTTTGTGACTGGAGACACAGTGATTTTATAAATTACTTACTATTTTTACTCCAATAGATATGATATTGCTGATGTCTAAATGTACATGTTGCAAACTGTTGTGCTTGAGCTCTGGGATGGCACATTACAGTTTATATCCAAACCTTACATCTTTGTGTGCTAAGCCTATGTTAAGAGCAAGTCATAACAATTTACTTTCCTTCCTTCTTCCTGCCTCCGCAATAAATTTGCGTGCCTGACTCTCATTTGAACCAAGCACAGCACCGAACTCGGTAGCCACATCTCACTGCCTGGGATAGCGGGGCCGGGGCTGCAGAAGGACCCACTGCCCCGAGGACAGAGATGGGGTCCCAGGCTCAAGGCACTGGGCACCACAGGAGGGGTGGCAAAGGTGTTTGGGGCCTCTCTGCAGTCTGAGAGGTGCCTAAACCATCACAGAAATGGTGCCTGCTCGCCTTATCTCCATATGTACTTACATAGTTCCAGCGTAGAGCTAAACCTTAAGGCTCAGTGGCAGTGAGATCTACCACTAAGTTTTGCATACTTTTTTTCCCCCTCAGGGTTATGTTGATTGGCTTTCAGTTTCACGAAAGACTTGCTTATTCCTGTATTAGAAGAAAATGTAACTGTAAAGAAAAGTACATGCATTTTTTTCACATAACATATGGTATTTTATATAGTCTTGTCATATCCTTTTAAATTAATCTCTTTCCCAAGCTAGACAATCTCAGTCTTGGCAATCTCTCATCACAGAAATTGTACATGCTCTTAGCAATTTTCCTCACCTATTTTCTACATCTCCTTTATCTCTTTTTCAAATAGATTGACCAGGGTTGAGCACATACTGTAGCTGAGGGCACATCACTGACATTATAATACTTTCAGAAAGACAGTCTGTCCCATCCTTTTACATGATAATATCTTATTTGTTGCTTTGGGTTTTTTTGACCGCTGCTGTACAGATCTTCATTCCACAACATTCACTGTAAATTAGGAAAACAGAACCCATCTGACTTGGTCAAATAGCTGCTTACGATCTGCAATATCATCTTATAGACAACACAGTATTTCATCTGTCACCATGTTGCTCATTTGCCTCTCTCGCATCTCCTGCCTTTTCATTTACCTTAGGTTTTATCTTATTTTGCAAAATGCTGTTTTGTTCTTCTCCCCCATTTCAGAAGCATGCCCCACACCATTAATGTAAAAAACACCCTGCTTCCAGACTGTTTGTTAAAGGAGATGGTCAACGTGGACAAAGATACCACAGGAATTTGTGGTCCATCATTGCCCCTCATAAACTTATTTTGAGTCTTGTTTGAATGGTTCAGGTGTGAAAATCTGATGCTTTCCAGACACCTAGCAGCTTGCCAGACCCTCTCAGCCTAGTAAAGCACTTGTATACCCAGAGGGATAACCTGGAGATGTGTGAAGGTATAGGTGACAGTGTCAGCTAGAGCATCTGTTTTTCATGTCACTGTGAGAAGGTATTCCTGGCTCACTGATAACACAGGCAGGACTACGTGCAATTTTTTTTCTATTCACTGTCTGATACGGTATATCCTCTTTGATACATATATTGCAAATTCTCAAAGCTTCTATCAGGCTATTTCTTTCTCTTCAAATACTTTTTGAGCTGTCATTTCTTTTTTGAAAGCCATCAATTTTTAATAAAAGTTCTCTTCTCACAAGAAAACAAAATAAAAGAAACAAAATGTCTCTCTTCCTTTGCCCCTTAAAAGAAAAAAAAATTGTGTGTGTGTGTGTGTGTGTATAAAATTTTTGGTGTTTGCCCTATTCATCTTGATTTTTGTTTCAAAGAAATAAAATCCATTTTTTGTAGGGACAGTTGGTATTAAGGTTTTTGCTATACAGTATTGAATGCTGTTAACAAAACCTGAAAATGTTCTGAGTTTCTAGGAAATGTATTGTCATCTTCATGCTTGGATGCCTGAGACTAGATTTTTTCTACATGTTGCTATTATCCATCCTAAGGGTAGTTCTGTGGTTGGTTTTGATATCCCACTCTTGTAAGTGCAATTCTGAATCAATGGGTCTTAACACTTTACCCGTGTTGTGGGATGGTTTGTTATACCTGATGATTTCTGGAGCCAAAACCAAAAGTCAGCCTTCAGTCATGCGCTTTCCTGGATGCTATAAATAAGCACCTAGTTTTGACATCCATATTTGCAAAAGGAGAAACCACTCTGTAAATAGCTCATGAAACTAAAAGTTTATCCTAAATCTGCCTTTGCACTGGGCGGATTTCATTTAGATATAGTGTTTTTCATGCAGTACATTTACAATTCTAAATTCCTTAAAGGGAGTAGGAAATTTTATATAGGAGATTGAAGGAAATAAAAATAATGTCTATATCAATAAATAATCCTAATTAGCTTTCTATTGCCACCTTCAAACAAGGTTAAAAAAGAGTGTCATAGAAATGGTCTAGACCATGTAGGCGTCTTTTGCACTCCTTTAATTCCTAAGACATGCATTGACTTTGCTGAGGCTGAGATTAGTACAGATCATCCAGTCTTGGACATATAACTCTGACATGCTGATAGAACCCTGATTTCCCCCATAAGGCTGTAAGCTGCTTAAAGATATTCAATAGAAACACCCCCCCCTAGCTTCTATAGTGCTTCCAAGATCTAGATTTCCCTTATTTCATCTGGCAGTGTTTCATGACCAAAATAAAAGCAACTTTTAAAATGAACAAGTAATGGTGCTGAAATACGTCTTAAATTGAGAACAACTGGCATTTAGAAGAGATAAATCAGTTTTTACTTTCACTTGTGGTTGAATCAATGGAAGTTTTTTTTCTGCTGGTTTTTTTAATTGTCTTTTCTTCTTTCAAGAACCACTGAAAAGAGAACAAAACAAGGCCCAAAGAATAGACAAGAGTGAATGATGCATACCAGAACTTTTAATCCCTTCTTCTCTGTGAATTTTAGTTAAGAGAAATGCTTTAAGTGCCAGGGAGGGGGGGTCAGTCTCGTACTTCTATGATGACATTTCAGAACCAGTTCAATGGGTGCTCTTTCATTTCATTTTGCCGCAAACTTTACCAGCATCCGGAGCAGCACTGCTGGTGCTCCATCCTCTCTGACACTATGGAGATCACATTATAAGTATCCTTTCATTGATTCTGTTAATCAAATACAGATATAGACCAGATATTAAGAATAAAAGCTCTTTTTCTCTGAGTTTCATGGGTAGCCAAGTGTTAAATGTTAAAATCTTTCTGATATTTTTCTCAATCAGGATTAAAATTCAAGTGAAAGAATTAACCTATCTGCCTCTACGCTCCACAGGGATTTTTATTATTCAGATTTATTCATTAGAAGACTTGCTATTCATGTTTGCTCTATTTGCTTTCATTAAATGTTTGGCATTAAATGCCTTCCTATTGCATTGCTAACTAAAAAATAAAATAAAAAAGTCTGACTACTGTGATATAAAATTCATATATCCTGACCAATTTAAATGATGTATTATTTTAATACAAAATAGTAGGGAATAAACAATAGCAGGCAAAAACAAATTAAAAAAAAAACCCAATAGTGAAGATGTTTATGGTCACTGAAGCATAAATTTCTTATGGAAACACATATGCTGCACCTGCATCATGAGCTGTATTTGGCAATACTGCGATTCTACTCTTTTTCATTAATTAAGCGCATTTACAAAAAACACAGTTCATTCAAAGATGTATAAATGTATTCTTCCTCTTTTGCAGGCAACGGAATAAATGTGGTTCCCAGTACCGTCCAATACCAACCTACTCAATGCTTCTACGAACAGACTAAAAAAACCATGGAAAACAGTTGTTAGTGAAAAAAATCCTCCAGCTGTTGTTCCCTCAGTATGCAACTAGTTCTCTAAAAGTCCCTTGAAATTTTGTTGTTCTTTTCATTTGGACTAATTCCCGCCTGGCAGGACGGCTCTCCTGTACCAGGGTCACTGGCTTCTCCTGGGCTGGCTGCAGTGGTCTGTCAAGCTGTGTGCTCAGGCACCCCCTCTTTTGCTGAGGTTAATCCTTAAGCAAACACTTGGGCTCAGACCCTGCAGATTTGGGTCTGGCTGCTGTGTGGCATGCACCTTAAGGCAGGCTCCACCTCCCCCTTTCTGCAGGGGTGGCCTGCGTGCTGGTCTGAGCCAAACGACTAGAGTCCCTGTGGAAAGTCTTGGGTGACTCTGAATTTTCAATTCTCTTTTACCTGCCCTGTGAGTTGTCCCCAACACTGTATTCAGCACAGCCACCTTCATCAGAAGACCCCTGTTTTTTCCTGCTGCAAGGGAAGGCAGGACTTGCCGGCAGCAACATAGACAGAAAGCTCTAGGTCCCAGGGCCAACCTGTGCTACCAGCCATTTCCAGGGTCGCTTGGCAGCAGTCACAGGTGCAGCTTATCTTACCTTATCTAGGACTGCATGGAAGAGAGCCACTGTCATGAAATAATAAATTATAATAATTTAATTTCTGTGACAGTGGTATCCCCGGTTGATGTCTGACTACCTCAGCCCAGGAGGTTCAGCAATTCCAGTAGTTATACAACACTGCATCACTGCATCATTGTCCCTTCAGACTTTTCTCTTATCCTCCACAACCTCACAGTGCCATGCTGTCAGCGTAATTAGATCTCCTCAGTCAATCACAGATGATGCTTGAATGCCAGTGGCCAGTCGGTGCACTCAAATAACAACTCCTGGTCAGCGAACACATGTGGGACCAAGTTTAAAGTGCTATTCAGGAAGAAGAGACATATCGAGGTGAAGCTGCTTAACCCCCATTAACTCCCCAGCAATCTCCAGGCTGAGTTTGTTCTCATAAAATAGAGGTCAAACCATTTCTAAACAGCTTTGTAAAAACAAAGGCTGTGTGTGGGGAGCAGCCAGCCCTCAGGTGCAGCCCTGCCAGCACCGTGGCAGGGGCACCGGCTCACCGGGGCAGGGCTGTCTGAGCTAGTGTTCACCCTCCACCTCATCTTAATACACTTGGGTTTAAACAGCACTAAATTGGATGGTCTGTGAGCCTTCCTTTGGAGCTCATGCTTCCCTAACCCTTTGCCCTGGTGCTTTCTTATGTTTACGCGCTCACCGGTGAGATATACGTAAGGGCAGCGCTGTCCAAAGGCTTTAAACTGCTTTTCCAGGACAAAGAAAGCAGTAATGAATCGAGCAGCATTAATGAAGGGCAGTGAAATGGCATTCAACGCCACCCTGCCAACCCCAGAATAGTCATTAATGTTAATAGGAGTCTCCTCTTTGCCCCCCTCCTACACGTGCAGAGAGCTCACGTCACGGGAGGCACGGGAGGGACCAGGACAGGGCTCCTTGGGGCACTTGCGGTCAGCTTCAGTCCCTCAGGCATATTCCCAGTGGATCAAAGGTCAGTGCAAATAGAAAATCTCTATTAGTTACTTCTTAAGCGTATAATCACAACAGTTATTGCCACCTGTTTTGGTTCAGTAGCACGAACCCAGCAAGGCCAGCTAAAATGAGGACCTTCTGGTAAAAAAAAAAAAAGAAAGAAAGAAAAGTGAAATAATTTTAAACCCAATAATGATAACACTACATTTCCTCAAAATAAAATTGTTAGTACTTTTATATAATTAAATGAAAAGAAGCATTCCCTGGATTCTCTAAGTATTTGTGCAAGAGAGGCACGATAATTTGGTCACTTCATTTGTGTTATTTTGTCACTTTTTTTTTTTTTTCTTACTCTAAACAGGGTTGAGGGAAGTTCTTATACTAGTGATTACAGTAATGGGAGTCTGTTAGGCAAGAAACAATTATTCTAGTCACATGCTGAGCTATTATTTTCTAGGAAAATTTACACATGAAAATATGAGGTTGCTTGAATGCCAGGACGATCTCAGTTACTGACTGTTACTGTTCGTCTGAATTATTGCCAGCTTTTGAACAAAAAAATCATAAACAAAAGTCCAGACTGAGGAAGAAACCCATGCACAGGCCAAGGCCATTTTTCTGCAGAGCTGATGCGACTCAGAGCCCGATGCAGTTGCCAAGAGGTGTGGAGCAAACCGCTGGCCCAGAGCAGCCAATGGTGCTGACGTGTTTCAGATCATGAGACAGGTGAAGGTTTCGCTACTTGAGCCTATGCCTAACATGAATATTAATTCCTGAAGAGCACAAATATTTGCTTTTAACTTATTGATCAGAGGTCACCAGAGACATTAATCAAGATCCCAAAGACTTGTATTTTAGCTCAAATTCAGTCTTATGTCAATATTGTCAGCCCTGAGTTTTTGCCTTATTTATTTTGATAGTTATACTGGCGTTCTTGGCAAAATGTGGAATTATTTATATTTATGTGTACTTTATAAGATAAATTATATAACTTTTGAGAAAATCACAGTGATTTGGAAAAGTATATGCATCAGTAGAATCCACATTTGCCTGACAGACCACATCTGTAAATTGGATACTTCCCACCTTATTACAGTGTTTCTTCAAATATCATCTAAAGGTTTTATATGAGGGAAGAGGGTTATTACCTCCCAACAGAGGAGATACATCAGACCTGTCAAGACATTCACAAAGCATCTCTGTATATTAATACTGTATGTATGCTTGGTCTGTGCTTTGTACCAGAGATAATCAGGAAGAAGGTGATGGGGTGAATGAGAATAAGGTTCCCAAAGGGTCAGGAAGGAGGAAGGAGAGAGGACTCTTGGCAGTAAGTAAGTGTGAAATGCAAATTGTGTCTAGGAAACACAAAGTAGAAGCAAAGAATGGGAAAATTAGATACCAATGCCTGACGTGAGGAAAAGGAAGAGATGCCTTAGGGACTTGCAGGTGGCGTAACAGAAACAGAGAAAAGGTGATACCACAGCTCAGGAGTGTACAGAAGAGCAGGCATCCAAGCAGAGGAAGCTTAGAGGAGAGGAAGGAAAACAAAATAAAAGTTGAACAGGCAGATAGAAACTGAGGACCGGAAAAAAAAAAAAAAAGTGGGGGAATTACAGGGGAGAAGGAGGAAAGTAAAAATAATGGTGACAAATGGCCAATCAGTATCAGCAGAATCATGAATCACAGGAGCTGTAAATTGGTGTGGTACCAAATCTGCCAGGTGATTGCACAATCAGTAGGCATCTCAATAAAAGTACTGCAGGAGATCAGTATGCCAGAGGAGCCAGGTTCATCTTTTACATGACTCCAGTGAACTCGCTAGATTTGTGCTCAGGATGAAATGTGCCCCAGGAGATAAGCTGCTCAGGAGATTTCAGATCAATAAGCAACAGGGTAGATAATTGATATGGCAGTTAATAAATGGGGATTTTATGGTAATAACAATGATCTCTAGGTAATGAAATCATCTGTATGGCAGCAAATCAACAGCAGCTGATGACTGTAGCAAACCACAATGGATTATCTTAGAATGAAATATAAGAAAATCATATTCCTTTCAAATTCTATTAGCCACAAACAATTAAAATGACCCCAGAGAGAAACTGGACACAGATGTTAAAAACAAATTAAATGGCAGGGTAATTAAAAACAAGTGGATGTAGCAGTTGCCAGGTTATCAAAGGTGACAGACCGGACAAATGGTGTAATATGAAGCTTGAACGGTTCAAAACAAGGGAGAGGTCAGAAGAAGAGCGAGGGATGTGGCACAGCACATCCTGAAGAAGAGCCAAGCTCACAGCACAGCGTACCTAGCACAAGCCCTACAGGCTCACGTGCCAAGGGCTGTGGGAAAAAGACAACTTTGTTGACTTGCAAACTGACAAAAAACAAGTTGGGCCAATTTTTTTTTGCATCATGTGTATAACAGTGGAGACTGATGACTGCTTCCAAGTCACTTTGTTGGGTACCAGAGGTCCCCGGGGGGTGTGCAAAGGTAAGGGGTTTTGGTGACTCCCTGGCAGGGGTGATGCAGTATTTGGCTCAGAAGGGTTGCCAGGGTGGGTGATGAGGCTGGCAAGGGCCTGGGGTCCTTCTGCAGCTCCCCCTGCAATGCCGCCATCCAGCTGGGTGCTGGGTGCCACACGGTGCCACCACTGACAAACCTAAAATCATTTCTGGGAGGGCAGGGAAAACACTGATCTCGTCCCTCCCCTTTTCACTGAATAAAGCTACTAGTAGGGCAGCTTTAACAACCTGTTGTTCCCAGTTAATGATTTTACTAAGAATATTTTCCGAGATCCTTGTGCTCTGCTTCCTCAGTATGGCTAACAGTGAAAACACATGAATATATTCTCATGTAAAAGCATGGCTGTCCCCAGTGCAGTTCCCACGGTACCAGTTTTCAAGCTGCAGGCTGCCGCAGGGAGGTGCAGGTGGTCTCTGAGGGCAGTGGATGCTCTCAGCACCAGCCCTGGCTCCACGCCAAAGCTGCCTGCACGCACCCTCAGTTGCAGCAGAAGCAACCATCCTGCAGTGCCCTCCTCTCTCAAATGGAGTCGGGGGGTCATTTCCAGCTTCCTGTACATGTGCCCAGTCACCAGCTTACTGACTACTGTGACAGACGCTTTCATTGCTCTAGTTAGCACCATGCCTGTGCGGGATGGAGAGCCATTCCTAACTCTGTTCTTCATCCCAGTGATTGCTGAAGGACATTAAAATGCTGTCAGCAGCAGATGCCAGTGTTAAAATACCTCAAGGTAAAGAGAATAATGTGAGATTTGGAAGATAAAAGTTACCTTTGCCTCATTCAGAGCAGGGATTTGCTGAAAGTTTTACTATCATTTCAACCAGGACAGTACCCTCACCAAGTGTGCAAGGGTGGGTATCGAACCTGTATTTTCGACACTGTCAGAGAAATTCAAATCACAAAGGGACAGGGTAAAAGAGGGAGAGCTATACCTTTTCTTCTGGCTAATATATGAAGTCAATTGTAACGGATTCATAAAATGAAATAAATTATTTAAAGCTATCTGCAATGTTTTATACTGAATTAAATGTTCATATTGTTCCTTTTTGGGATGATAGAGAGGGAGGGGTCAAGGCTTGGGGGGCAAGGTAGGAGGAGGGGAGAAACAACCACAAATATCTACTGTTGGTTTGATCCAAAGATTGTTTTCTGAGGCAGCAGCCAAACTGAAACATTTCTTTGCCTTTTCCTGTGTGTATGTTTTTCTTCCAAAACACAGGTTGATATTGATAACCATATTGATACAATGTGTAATAATATTTTTATAAAATGCAGGTCCTAACATTTTTCATGAAAAATAGAAACATCTTTAACACTCGACATTTTCCAAGGCAAACTTTTTTTTGAAAGGATCATTTTTCAGTTCGCATTTTTTGTCTCACTCTAGTACTTCCCAAGGAACGCTTCTGTATTTCTTTCAGCTTTTTCATCATCTGAACCCAGAAATAAGGCCCTACCAGCTAAGGAAACACAGCCCACCTCACTGGCATGCTGCAGGGTTTCCCATGTTTGGTGTGCTCCTGCTGCAGACCCCGCAGGTCACCGGCTGCCTCTGCTGCCGCTCATGTGTGTGCCGTGCATGTGCTCTGCCCCCAGCCGTGGGGTATTTGTGGCTGCAGGCAGTCGGGTTTTTATTGTGGTGCAGAGCCACGGTCCTCCAGAGATTCAGACTGGGACTGAAAAACAGGAAAAGAGGACAGCCAGATGGTGGATGCCAGGGTCTGCTCCCACCCCAGATTGTGGTCCAGCTGCCCTAGGGTCCTGCGTCTGAGAGCTGATTGATACCTCCTGGTCTAGGGGGTTTAGACACAGACTGTGAGTAACAGGATATATTAATAAAGATTTTTTTTTTTAAAGCATTTTCTCCACAGTCCCTGTATTTCAGTCTTTTTCCACTAACTATTCATGCAGTCCACTCCTGTCATGGGCAGGTCTCACTGCTGCTCTCACACCTTCATCATCTGCTCCATAGAAAACTTTCCAGAGTCCAAGTCCCCCAGTTTACCTGGGCATTGCCTGTATAGAGCATTGCCTTGATGGAAGGCAATATACAAGCAGCACTATCTGGAAGAAATAAAGGCAAATAAACTGCTCACAGGAGCAATGAAGGAACCTTTAACTCAAATCTGAAGAAAACTCCAGGAAAGGCTTATCAAAGGACGGGTCTGTCCTTGCCATAATAGCACACTGTATTTCACAAAGACAGCAAAGAAACAAAGCTGACAGGCTAAGTATTTCTCTGGTATCTGTAGTAGCTCCAAGCCTGATGGCACGTTTTGATTTCAGATCCCTAGAACACACATAGACTCGCTGCCAATTGATTTTGGAATGATAAAGGGAGAAGAAGGAGGCAGTTTAGCTGTTTGCAATTAAGTGAATATCAGACCTGCTAGAACAAAAAATCAGAAGTGTTAGTCTGGTAGGACCCTCTGATAGGTTAAATTTAAGAGTCAAACCTGAAAAGACTATTTTTGAAACTTTTAATATTCAGGTGTGACCTTCAAACTTACCCAGTGGTGGCTGGACTTTGCTCCCACTGAAGTCAGTAGAAATAACCTTGTTGTGTAAGGCACTTCTGAAAAACTGTAGCCCCCTTGCTGCTTTCCCAATAAAAACAGGCAAATTTAAAGTAAGTTTTAAAAATTGTTCCCATTTAATTTAATAGGAAAGGATGACCTTTTTGGAAGCAACCTAAAGAATCCACAGTAGATGCGCAATTCTACAGGGCTTCCTGTAAAATTTCATAAGCAAGACTCTCATTGTTTTTATTTAATTAAATCCTACCATTCTCTTCTATATGGATATAAAGCACTACAAGAATCCCCAGACTCCACAGCTGAGAATAATTTAATTTCCTCAGATAAAGGCTGCCTTTTCTGGATTTCTTTTGAAAGCTTAAGAATCACAGACACCATCAAAGCTGAAAGAAGGCTGTTGACACTCTCAGAAAGGGCTTCACATAAATCTAGTGCGGGGTGCAGTCGTACGGGTCTCCAAATCATACAGCTTTTCCTTCCTTATGTGACAGACACCCCGCACCAGGCAATGATAATGGGAAAGAAGGATTAAAATTTCATTTGGTCCTCCTTCCCTATTAAATCCATTCCTGTAGCTCCTGTTGAATTTACAAGTATTTGAATATTTCATAATGGAGAATCCTAATAGTTTCACCTCTGCTTGTTCAATCTGTGTTCTGTTTCTAGGACCGATGGGTACAACAAAGGAGGGAATAAAACTAATTATTATTAAACAGGCTCTCATTATTTGGTCTAGTGGAGTCCATTTGGTTGAATCTGATCATTTTGAAAATGCCAAGTGCAGTTTTTGCATCTGAAGTGATAAAGGAATATTTTATAAACCTGGTATTAGAAGAAAAGTAAAAATAGTCTACTAGAAACATAGAGAAAACTACAGTATTTTCTTCTTATTATTTGTTTGTATTACACTTGCACCTGGTGGATTCAGCCAGGTTCAAGGTCACATTGTGCGTTGTTCAAAGGCACAGACACTAGTTCAAGCTCGCCTGGTCTTAGTAGAGAAGATGGTTAAATACAGGCCATGTAAATCAGGTGCAGAAATTTGACCAAGTGTGTCTACAATCCCACAGCAGATTACCAGTGTTGTGACGAATACACCGCAGGTTTTCTGAGTTTGAGTTCAAGGGTCTTCCCAGACTACTTGGTTTCCATTCCAGCTTCAATGTGCCTGTTTGTTGTTGGGATATCACCTCCCCCCCAGTATCTTCTCTTCAGTCTCAAATTATGTCGGTGCTTTTTTTCTCGTGTGTATATCTGCTTCTGCCTCCTATTATCGTTACAGCCTTTACACCTATCTTTCAAGGGACAGTTGCTTTCACACCTCAGTGAAACACAGAAGACTTCTCTTTGGGTGCCATTTTTAAGCATTAATCTTTAGCTTGAATATAACATATATATATATAACATATATGCACATATATATATACATATAAAATGCATTAATAGCAAGTAAGTTCCTCAAGTAAAAGCTGAAGACGTGAATGAGGAGCAGTAGCTGGCAGACACAAATGGTTTAAGATGGAGACCCAGTAAATTCCTTACACAAACACACACACATACTAATACTAATACTAATACTAATAAACAACTTGGCTGAACATACAATTTTCTCATTTACAATTCAGAACTCAGTCACTGAATGAATGATGCGGATGTAAAAAGGCAAATCTCAGAGGAGGGATCTTGTTAGGACTTATAGCCATGCTTACAGGCTGTGCATCCATGGTACACCCGAGGATTTAAACCCTCATAAAAATATTTGTGAGACTGAGGCCTTATTATGCAAGTTTGTGATTACCGAGATATTTACAGATGTTAAAAAGTCAGAGTTTAGCAATTCGATATAGTATTTCTCTTTGTAATAAACAATTACGATTGTTTTTGCAAAGCTACGTGATGTTTTAATGTGGCTTTAAATCCTTGGAGAAACACCAAAATACCGTATGCTATTCCTTGTTGAATTCAAACTGGTTCTAAACCTCCAGTCAGCTGGAGGGACTATTCCAGGGAGAAATTTCAGGCCATCTTTCTTTTACGAAAAATTAAGCTCAAAATGCTCCACTTTCAGAGAAGCACTGTGGAAAACTACTTTACTGATTAACGATTCACATTGTTAGGTCCCACTACAAGAAATCTTTTAAGTACAGACTGGAATTTTACAGGACTTCAACATATACCTGAAGCTGATTATACAGTTATGTGATTCTTAAAGAAGAATATTTTCCTGAATAAGAATTTATAAAAGGACAAAAGAAATGCAGATGCAGCTTTCTTGAAGGTGGTTTTCCTGTTATGTCAAGAGTATAAATATACTCTAACTGAATTGTTGATTAGCAACACGGTGCTGCAAAAGTGGAATGTGAGCAAACCAGCTTTACTGCTTGAAAGGATCTGTCCATCTTTCTGTAGATAATTTATATAATTTTAATATTAAATTTAGTCACCAAACCAATGAAAATGTTAAGTACCTCTGTGATATTTGCAGAATCCAAGTATGAGCTATGAATACTAGTTGACATTATGCAGTACTACTATCCATATTGCTGCATGATTAATGCCACCCTCTAGATTTGTATGGACTTATGTGCATTAGCAGCAATTATCTTTGCAAACTTTTTGCCAGTGGGGGATATCTCAGAAAACTGAAAGGGGAAAAAGAAGGACCCCATCCTCATTCAATACAAACTCAAAAGCTAAGAAAAATGCTGGAACAAGTAAAGAAAAACTATTTTGAAGCATCTGCAATGTAATAAAGTGATAAAAATAGTTGCTATGAATTTTTGAAGACAAATAGTGCCCAAGAAGTCACATTTGTTTTGGCAAAGTAACTGTCCTATTTGAAAGATGAGAAGGCAGATGTGACATACCTGTACTTAGTAAGGCTTTTCACATAACCTGCATGACAGTCCTGCAAACTAATTGAGTAAATATTATCTAGATGGAATAACATGTGTTAATGGGTAGTTGAACCACTCTGCTTATTAAATAGCCAGCTATGGGTCTCTGTCAAAATGCCAGGACATTTCTCCCAGGATTCCACAAGTGACTTCTTACTCTGTTTTGGCATGGTTTTTTTCTTAGTCTGAATGATAATTTTACATGACATCACACTGCAGAGGTGGAAGAAATGTAATGTTCCTTTTGGAGAACTGAGTCTGACTTCCAAACTATCTTTATAAACTACAGACATTTTTCCAAATCAACAAGCTGAAAAGACAGAATGTTGCATGTAGGAAATAAAAACATGTAGAAATACCCAACAGGGAAATATGGCATGGCAGCGCTACTTCAGAAAAGAGTATGGTTGTATTATAGAAGCATCAAATGGGTATGATTCAGGGATATGAAACTGTCACAAAAGAAGCCAGATCTTGTTCTTGCATATATTAATGATCAGTGTTGCATGGAAGGTAAAAAAAAGCATTATTTTATGTTGCAGCTAAAGGTATAGTGTGATGTTCTGAATATCATACTTCAGGGAAGAGGGAGTTGGATCAGAGGTACTCTAGGAGAGAGACACAGACATTACATGAGGTTTAATAATTCCAAGGAGAAACAGAAGGAACTGGGTTTGTTTACTTGAAGAAGAAGGATCAAAGGAGACCATCAGATCAGTCATCAGTCATCAGACACATAAAAAGAAGAGATTGATTGATTGTTCTTTTTGTATACTTGGGACCAGAGAAAAATGTTCATTTCCAGAAGGGACAATTTTGGCCTTCAGGAAAGGGGTGCACCAAAACACGAACAGTAGGATGACCTGAACTGAACATTTTCTTCAGTTGAAACCATTGATCAGAAGCAATGTACATTTATTTCATCTTTCCTGAGAGGGATGGACTAGATGACCTGTCACAGTTCCTTACAATTATACTTTACAGTGAAAGATTTCAGATTTTACAATGTTAATTCTGACTCATCTCTCTTTTTTTTCCCTGTAGTCTGATTCCGAATGAAACGTGGCTCAGGTGACCATGCTCCCTGCTTGCCCCCTCAAAGCCCCTGTCTTTGAGCTTCTCCTTTCTCAATGACTTTCTGAACTTTGTTGACCACTTCAAAACAGATTGGAAAGAGGAGAAGAAATCTGTACCTGGACAGGAGACAAAGATCAAAACCAGGCAGGACTCAGCTGGTGTTTGCTCCACATGGCAATACATGGCTAACCAGCTACTTGTGTTTACTGGTCAACCAGTTACCATGCATGTTGCTCCAGGGCAGCTGTAGCATGACCCTCTTTTTTGGTGATGGCACCACAGAGAAGAGGAAGGTGGGAAAGAACCACGGAGCCAAGCCACTGCAGGGTGAAAGGTGAAATCTCAGCAGGTCATTCCCAAGCACCCAGGCTTCAGGGTTTCACATCATTCTTCCCACTCAAAACCCCCAAAATTCTCTGTTGTGGCCCAAGGGGCTGGCATCAGGCTCCCTGCCTGCTGGAGAGGCAGTTGCTTGGGGCAATGAACAGTGCCACAGTCCAGCACGGGAAGGCTGAAACACTTTGAGCAGTGCAGAAAGTGGTGAAAGATTTCCATTGTCTGGCCCACTTTAGTAAACATGGTCCAGCTGGCAAGAAATGCATTTGTGATTAAAAAGAGTGGGATCTTTACAGAAAATTGCTAATTCTATTTCTCAGAATTCAAACATATTAGTGGAGCTTCATTCCTGTTTTTGTGACAACAATGAGAATATTGAATCTCTGCTAAGGGAGATCAAAGAAACAACTAAGTCTAACAACAGAATGATAAGAGAAAACCACTGCATGTGTAGAAACAGGCCAATTATTATAGCAGAAAATTGTTTAGAGAAGCACTATCTCAGCAGCTTAAGTAATCACTTTGGAACAACTAGCTTTACAGTATGTAAGAGGTAATTCTTCTTTCAGTCCAAAATGACACAGAGACATTGATTCAAGAAGCAATTACAGCTGAAATCAACAGTTTGCTTGAATTTGGGGGCAGAAAAAGATAAGGTAAACTATATCCCTGGTTGTAATTCTAGTCCTGGACACAGGGAGGCAAAAAGGGAGGAAAATAATTGTAACTGACAAAATACAAAACAACATTTAACTATTTTCTTGAGACTTACTCTGGGAATTGCATAAGCAGAAAAGTCTAGATTTAGGGAAGCTGCATATCCAATTTCCTGGGAAAAGCATGGGAAAAGATGAAAAAGATTAGAAACCTTTCAGAAAGCTTGGAAAAACTAGGCACAGGATTGAACTTGGTTAAACCAATTCAGAAATCCAGACTACGAAGGCCCACAAAGGAGTGTAAACAGTAGTAAAGTATAAGAAAAAGAGCAGGAAAGGTAGGAAGGAATTTGTAGAGAAGAGGCTGAAAGTGATAAAACAATTACAAAATAATTTAATATATATGAAGTTGATAGCCTGAGGCAGAGTAGGTGGGTCTTATGAACTAGTCAAGAGTAACAGATGCAGTGGAGAGGGTGAGGGCATAACAAAGAAACTAATTATTTTTTTTGCATCAGTCTTTACCTCACATTATGTGGAGAAATGTCTTCCATTAACTCCTTTTCTGAGGAAATGAGGTTAAAGTGTTATTACAGTTTTAGGCAGCAATAGAAAAGGTGCCAAAACAAACTTAATCTAGAGAAGAACATGTCACCACACTGTATAATTTATGCACAAAAATTTTTAAACAAGTTTTAATTAAGTGGTTCACCTACAAGTAAAATTTGCCAGACAACAATTTGAATCATCTACATTATTTTATTTGAATCAAACTAAAATATGTCATTTGTATATGGGTCTCCTTAGAAACTTATATAGCTCTGTGAAATTTTACAAATAAACTAAAATCTCTGTATTCCTTTACATACTTTATGCAAAAAATCATTTACTTTTTTACTTGCTCTAAGTACAGTAAAGTATATTGCCAGAGTTGCTCAGAAAACAAAATTTCTTTGAGAAACATTTTGAAGAAAAAATGGTATTTTGTGGAATTTCATTGTGCACATCTTCAAGGTTTTGCCCACAGAACTTGGGACAGAAGATTTTTTAAAATACAAATACAAAGTTTTCAACAAACTCTGTAAGAGTCTCCATCTCTATATCCCCCTGAATAATCTTGTATTCTGCCAAAAAACAGCTTCTAATTAAAAAATCCTACAATTAAACATTTCTACTATATTTGCTATATCCTTGTCGATACAAAATAACTGATACATTTTTAACACGTAATATAGTTCTATAAACATAGAAAGTTACATGGGTGTTTGTCATGAATATCAGCTCACAGAGCTCCTTCACAGCCAAATTAGATTCGTGGAAGTACTCCAATTGATCTTAATTCACTCTGAAACAAGGCTTACTAATAGGTGTTAAAAATATATTCCTTTTTAAGCTTTTCCATTCCCATGATAGGGCTAGAAGTCTGATTCTGCATTTCCTAATTGAGGAGTCTCATGCATAAACTTGAGCACTAAATATGCTGGGGCTGGGATGTTCTGAAGGGAATTTAGCCACACAAAGTTGCTATCGTAGATAGTGTGAGTATAAAAGAATAAAAAAACTCTGATTCACAGCTAGAAAGCAGATTGACCTATAAAATATCAATATATTTTAAAGTGTGCAGTCCATAGGAGTTTTGCTTTCAGAAATTACAAAAGACATCAGAGTCCCCAGACTTCTTTTTTGTGATACCCTACATGCTTGAGACTAGACCTCTTACACTATGTGTCATTTCCATGATTCTCAAGGAATCAAGGGATGTAATTCCACGATCATAATTTTGACAGTTTTTCTTTATCAGAGGTCCCTCCTCAAAGGCTCTTCTACAATAGAAAATACATCTGGGTCATATTACATAAAACTGATTCCTGTACTAAATCACTGATAAAAAATACTAAATCTTTGTTCTAGGCTGGTGTTTCTAACAGGCAATTTACTGGAACGTAGTGATAACACCAAATTTAGGTTTAGCAGAAAACTAGTTATAATGGTAAGAAAATCCTTCACATGACAGCAGAATTATCAGTTTCCTTTAAAAAACTTGGGTCTGTATAAATAAATCTCCATATCATGGTGCAAAAAAGTGTTCTTTCAGTTTGATATCCAAAAACGTATGATCACAATGGAATGAAAATATTTCCATTTTCTTACCAACCCAAATACTTGAAGAAAATGGTTTTAGATTAAATTAAACATATTTTGAAACTCAAAAGCAAAAGTTTCAGTTTAAGACCTTTTTTTCTACCTTATGAATTTAAATTTAGGCAAATTTAGTCTTAAAATATGAAACAAAAAATCAGTATTTTTCACTTTTAAAATGTAGGAACACATAGTTCGATACTAGGTCATACAAGTATTTCTTTATTTGCATAGTTCTGTTTGACTTAAAATATACTTTCAGGTGAGCAGACAAGTGAAATAAAAAATTTTACCTAGAATTACTACTACAGTGATGAAAACTTTTGCGTAGACTAGTTTTTTAATAAATATTCAAAAAGCTGATCAAGTACTTCCACATAATGTTTGAGGGATGATACACGTGGATATTTTCTCAACGCAGGAATTTCGGTGACCTTTTTTCCAGCTCAAAAGTCATAACTTATTTTAAAACAATTGAAGTATAATTGCACTAAACAAACTGCAGATGTTTGCATGCAATTTTTTCAAACAAATGGAGTGTAATGGCTATAATTAAATTTAATGCAAAGTAAATTGGAGATAAAAATCAATAAGCAACTCTGAAATCTCATCACTTATTGATTCATGAGCCATTCATCTCCTTCTGCATTCCACATCAAAAGCAATTATCAGTTAATGAAATCACACAGATGCAAATCAGAAACAGGAAAAATTATTAACATTGCCCCAAAATTGCCACAAATATATTTCTTTACAATCTCCACAATTTAGCTTAGTAAGAAAAAATGTGATCTTGTTGTGACTAGCTCTGGTTAGGAATTTTTTGATTAAATATTTGGAGTTTTTTTCCTGTTAAAAAAAAAAAAAAAAAAAGTCAACTTGCTCAATCAAAGCTTCCTTTGTCAGACTTCAATTAACCATTCTTTAAGAAAGACCCCTCTATCCTATGAGTGATTTTCTGGCCAACGTAGTAGAAATGTGTAACTCTCAAAAACCAACCAGGCACTGGAGGAGGTGCTCTGGTTACCTTTGTCCTCCTCCCTGTGAGGGCGCAGGGAAATGGGGCCAGTGTCAGGTCAGCAGGCTGCTAGCTGAGCCTCTTCCTCCTCTCTTGATGTGCCACAGGAACATTTTCTGAAGTCTTGAACCTGATTAGAAACACCCAGGGCCAGTGGTGGCAGATGCAGGTGGTAGTGCTGGTAACACTGGCAGCCCTTCTGCCGGATACCAAGGGAAGAGTTGGGAACTGGCTGGAGGTCCCGAGTCAGTCTGCATCAGGGCTGGTTCATGCTGGAGCAATGCAGCTGCTTGCTGCTCTTTGCAGTTTGCTCATCGAAGGCTGTGTGACCCACAGGGTCAAATTCTGTCTAGCTCTGTAGGAGACAGGTTTGTAAGAGACTGAGCGATAGGTGATAAAATGTCATATGAAATTCAGTGTAAAGAAATGTAAAATGATGCGCAGGACTAAAATCAGAGGGAATGCATAAATGTAGTGTCTGAAAAGGAAAAAAAGTGATAACAGTTTTTCCCCAGGAGGAATATAATGACCTCTCCATTTCCATACACATGGTATGGCCTCGAGACCATTAGTGGGAAGTAAGCATATTTGCCATCCCAGGTAAAACTCCTGAAATGCGATGGAAAGTGGATGCTTTCTGCTGCTCTTGGTGTGGGATTGCAGTCTCAGTCTGCAATCCTCACACAGTACCTCGCTTCCATGGCTGAGCCCTTGAGACTATGTCTGACCTGGGAGGTACCTGAGTGTCCACCCAGTGTTTGTTGCCCTTCTGGGTTAGGACAGCAGGTCTGTGGGCTCGCCACCACATTCAGCAGGGCATTCAAATCCATTTGTTGTTATATGCATGCTTATATATGTGTATATACATATGTATAGATGTATAAGTATTATATAATATACAACGTGTTCCAGTTATAAACATAGAGTCAGTATTACTTACCTAGTTACGATTGTGTTTCAAAACTTGTGTCTTTTGCAGACAGAAACACAGTAAGGCAAGCAATCAAATGCATGTTCAACCAAAATGAGTTTAGTGATAATATTTACATATATTTTCTAGGGTTTACAGCAGCTAATAATAAGTTGTTACTGCAATTACAAAAAACAAACCCAGCAAACCTTCAACATGATGAAGCTTTTAAGTGTCTTTAAACTTGGAAAGAAAGCATTTTTTGTGTATCGTTGCATGCCTCCTGAATCAGAAAGAGGGAACTTAACCCTGACATTTACAATATAGCCTTCAGATATTCCAGGTATGTGCATGACAAGAATAGGAAAGGAGAAAAAAACTCACAGAAGTCTTGATCTTCATTCTGCATCAGTGTTTGCCTCTTGTCTAAACATATACAGATCATGGGTCAATTTTTTTTTCACATTCAAATCCCGCATGGTTACTTTTTTTGAAAAAACAAACCAAAACCCACCCTGTAACTAGTCAGGTTCAACTAGTGTCTGTTATATAATAGCATGAATTATTATTAGTAGTACAGATCAAAAAAAGTATTAGTCTAAATTTCAATCACTTTGAAAATCACAGCTTAGAATTAATATTTGAAAGCTGGGTGTATGTCACATGGAAACTCTAATATAGTTTTAACTTGCATCAAAAGCTAATATTGCACTCCACTGGCAGGTGTGTATGGCAAATATCATATTCTGGTGAAGTCAACAGCAAGAAAAAGAGAAGCTTTGGGTGGGAAACAGAAATTGCAGGGCTCATGCCTAGCAATGGCCCTGAAGTAAGAAGTATAACTAGAGCTATTCCCTCTGGCCTAGTTTAAAGGTACAAGGTTACATCTGCAAATGCCACCACACAGGTAGCACTTCTGAAAAATAGATGCATCTTATATAAATATCTACTGTGTACATCCAGCTTGGCATGCGCTCATCTGGCCTTGGCTTCACAGCTGTTTATAGCACAGGACAGCAGCAGCATGCAGAAAAGGGAGCTTTTCAGGGCATGTGGTGCATGAATGCTGGTTTGTAGGAAATATGTATGGAAATGCTAATGAAAATGTATCCTCACTGAAAACATTTGTAAATGCTTTTAGACACTGGAAAATAATATTCCAAGGCCATCTACCCTAGGAAGGTCCCAGCTCTTGCCTATGTAAGTGTCTGTTTCTGTAACATTTTATGACACTGTGCTCTGAAGTGGGGATTGTGTTTATCTAAGACATGAGAGGATGCTCTAAGTACCAAAGCATGAACAAAGTACATCTGCATGATGGAGAAATAGAGCTGTCATTACAGAGGCAAAAGTATAACCGTTTTGTAGATTAAGTGCTTGTATATACCATCTCTCAAGAAACATAGAAATCCAGTTGAAGGACAGAGGGTCCATTTTGTGCCTGAGAAGCAAAGAGAAGGTAGGTGTGAGTGCATCTCCTGGGGACAACTCCGTGGCATTTCCAGTTACAGGTTGCTACAGTTAAATGAAGGAAAATGGCGAACTATGTAGATGAGCTTCAATATCAGCTCCAGGACAAACCTGGTCCATCTATCCTGGCTATGGGATCCTCAGCCCTAAATCAAGGCAATAACAGAAATGGAATTTGAGAGTATTCAACACGTCACCCAGGGTGGGGATAAACAATGGGCAAAAATGTTACATTTCTGTCAATCTGGAGTAACTCCAGTGGAACTGACAGAATCAGCCAAATATTTAATGCCCCATGCGTCTAAATAGGGCCAGGTACTATGTGTGATTGTATTTCTGCATGTGGCATTTTCAGAACACGGTGATTACTGTTATCATCTCTGCTTCCAGAAAAAAAGAATAAATCGATAGTTCTGTTAGGTTAGGTGTCCAGAACAAAATGATAACCAAATGGGGTGGATCAATGAGGTGTTTGTCCAACTGAAGGTTGGGTTTTGGTTTTTTTGGTGCCTTCAAAAAATTCACGGTCCTTAGTCAGAGAAAAAACAAAAGAGAAAACCAAGGTGATTGGATGGCAGCGGAGAGGTGAGGCAAGGCTCTGAGGGGCCCAGACTTCCAGACCTGGGGTTGTACTTGGTGTTGCTGCTGCATAGACCCCTCCTACCCTACACAGGAGCACCCAGACTCAGGCTGACCCTTTGGAGGGCAGCTGGGAGGAGGTCTTCCTTCAGGAGCTTGTAAAGGACCATCTGCCAAAATGCTTAAAAGGCAGTCCCAAGAGAAGCAAGACTTTGGGAACCCTGTCACCTGCTTTGGTAACAGGAGTGGAAGCAGGGAATCTCACATCCTCTCTCTCTGTCTCCCCTTAACCCCTTGCCTGAGGTGTTTCCAATTACAAAACCTCAAACTGTGTCAAGTCCTTATTTTAAAACCTGAGTTTAGCTGAATAACAAATTTAGAATTGCTCTTTTTAGACAAGTAATGAGTAGAAAGCTGTAAAAGAGAGAAAAAATCATTCTCTATTCAGACAAAACAATAAAAAGATGCTTCTCTCAAGTTTTACGTACTCTGCCACCATTAACAAACACTTCACTGTCAGCCAGACCTGTGACAAAAGTACTTCCACGTTTTTGGGAAGTGTACACTAATCTAGTTTAAAAAAGTGTCCTTAAATATTTACCCATTTTGCCAGGCATGGAATGTTATTGTCACCAACAGGGTTCAGGGGACAGCGAAACATGTCATTATTGCAGCACTGAAACCGTCTGACCTGACTATGTGCTGAACTGACAGACTCGAGCATTTCTAAAAACCCTCACAGTTTCAAAGCATGGAAACTACCCCTTCCCCCCACCCCTCACACAAGTAATTTTTTTTTTTTTTTTTTTTTTTTTTTTTTTACAGCTGGCATTTGATAAGTAAGGATATAAGAGAAAGCAAATCAAGCTCTTTTTTCACTGTTACGCTTTGGCATTATAAAATCAAAAACTAGTAAAAATCCAGCACATGAAAGTACTTCACATGAGAAGTATCTGCTTAGTTTCTTGAGCTCACGCCAATAATATCTAATTAAGGTCTTGACTTTAGCAAGATTTATAAAAAATATATCAGACATGTATAATTGTCCATCATACAGACTTTAACACTTTCTTGTGAAACATCTGGTGTTGGTCAGACCTGGAGACAGGCCACTGGGCTAGACACATCACTGATCTGATCTGGTCTGGCAATTCCTCTGTTAACTACACTATCTTTTTGATATAGCTGACCAGTAAGAATTTCACAATATTTGGTCTCCAAGGCAAAAGATATCTCTGGCGGAGGAAGCAGCTGCCCCTCCCCTTGGTTCCTTTTCCCTTTTCCACATGCTCTGAGCCAACAGCTTGTCCAGAAAGAGAGGTGTGAGATTTAACTGACAAGCCAGCAGGGATAGGAGTACATTTCTTGTGAAACTCGGAAGTTTTTGCTCAGAGTTTCTGAAACATTTTAAATCCTTCTCTATATGCATCAGTATCTAATGTAAGTTCATTTTTGCAAATTGTAACATCTGTACAATTGTTCTGTTTCTTGATGTCTTTATTGCAGATTTCATATTTTAAAAGAAATCATTCGGAGCATACATTTGATTACAGAATCACAGAAATAAGTTGATTAAATGTTGCACACTTTATTAATCCTTAGGAACATTTCCACTCCATTATGATCCAATGTTTAAAAATGTGATTCTAGAATAGTACTCAGAAACGAATACTTTAGGGTGGAGAGTTGATTAATGCAAGGAGTAGGATTTGTGTTACCTAACTTTGGTAAAACTTAATCCAGGCTAGTCATCCAGGTTTTCTCTCTAAGACATTGTTTTTTATTGACTGTAGAAGCAACCTAGAAAATGATGTTAGATCAAGCTAACTCTTGGATTGCAAGACTAAAGGGAGATGAACTGCTCTGAAAGGGATTTGCATGCATAACATTAGTCACAAAATGGAGACCCAGAGGAACAATCCTGTATTGTTGTTAATTACACAAATCAAGG
Source organism: Fregata magnificens (assembly GCA_013389945.1). NCBI lineage: Eukaryota > Metazoa > Chordata > Aves > Suliformes > Fregatidae > Fregata > Fregata magnificens. Next base: position 17,732 of record WAAD01026865.1, on the reverse strand, counting down.
TTATCAACAGAGGCCATCGGGCTTAATCCTCAGCTGGCTTGTGGGCATCAGTGGGGCTCTGATGATTTCTGGCATTATTTGCCTTACATGTGTTGCAGTTAAATCTTGATTCAGCGAGGGGCTTAGACCTGTGACTGAGCTGACAAGAAAGTAGCTAGCTTAGGGCAAGGTGCTTGAGTCTCTGGAGTTAGGTACATGTTTAAGTAATGCAGTGAACTGGAGCCATATGCAGACTTGAACACTATGAAATAGTTTGTTTCCACTTGATCTAAAGAAGCCCTAAATAAAATTGGAAATGAAAAGGACAGGCAGGTTCAGTGATCAAATAGTTGATTAAAAAGTTATACAATTTGAAACAGTAAGTGTGTCATAACTCCTAACAGAACAAGCAGAGACATTCTCCGGATAAGATAATGAGATTTTTTGCTCTTCCTGCAAAAAAACCCTAGTGAAATGGCTGAAATTGTTTTAACTGAGGATGAGGCAATCAAGATACAACAGGTAAGGAGACACAAAAATCAAACCCAACAGAAACCTATCTGGGGAAGGACGAGGGAGAAAGGCCTATAGCCACCAGCAATTCAGAGAATTTTACAGGCACATTAAAAGCATTTAAGAGAAAGAATTGAAGAGGTAGATGATGAATCGTTTGCTGTTTCAAATTCATTGCCTGGCAAGTTATTGTGTGCCGAGCCATTTCTCTTATTTACAATTTATGACACTGTATGGAGAAGAGAGATGAAGCTAAACATGGGAATGTGCTGCAAATACATTAGTAATTGTTTAGATATGCTCTAGGCTCAGTGTTCTTAGACAGAGTGAGTGCAGAATTTGCCATCGTGTCAATATGTTATTTTACTTTTTCAAAAGAGAAGGTGAATACTTAAACATTTCAAAAGCCAGTACTTGCAAAAATATTTACATACATGTTCATAACCCACCACGTAGAACTGTGAATAGTCCGAAACTGGCAATCTGCCACTCCGATGATTAAAACAAGAAACAAATTAATAGTTGTCCCAGAGCATCCAGCAATTATCTTTTTCTTTTCTTCTATTCTTGATTTTGCCTTTTTATGTCTGTTGCGCGTAGCTTTAGATCTATTCAACTATCCAAAGTCCTTTTCCCCTTTAATTCCTCAAAAACCTTGAAAAAGTAAATTAAACTAAATAATAGAGCTCACACAAGTGCTTCTATTGAAAAAGTTGAGCTTCGGATGACAAAATTATTTCAGAATATATTTAAAACAAGCTTATTATTATCTCCACATAGCAGTTTGTAAAATATAGAGAATATAAAATTACATGGTTACAATTAAAAAACATGGAGCCTCTTCTCTTTTTTCTTCTCTTGGTATTGTAAGGGACAGGAAATAGGAAAGATTGTCATTTAATTTGTTCCACCTGTCTGTTACAGACTTTTACTCTACAACTAACCTTCAAATACATTACAATTTCTAATTTTAATCCTACGCTAATAAGAGATAACCCTAGTCAAAACTCAGAATCAGAACAACTTCAAGAGTTGTGAGGTATGGAAAATAATTGTCACGTTCAGCCTCTTGTGTTATATAATGAGATCAACCAGATTCCTCAAGCTCATGGAAAGTACACAATTTAGATGAAATTTTTGTAATTTGAACCTAGCCTCTTCTATACTTACTAACCCCTGCCAAGCTACTATAAGTATCCCCATCTAGGAAGTAAAATACCAGCCCTTAACTTTTAGACGCCTCTCTACTCAACCTCCTATTGGTAGGATGTTCTACTATTAGATAATTTTCTATTGCAGACATGCAAAAATAACATTTTGTAGCACTGAGTTCCTCTCCTTTATACTCAACTTTCCTCAGAATAATCCTCCAGTTACAGAGGGGCTGCAAAACAGAATATATAAAAACTGAAGAAAAAAGTAACTAAAATATAATTTGATTAAGCTCAAAGTAGACTCTAATTTTTCCCTCTATCTTTAACAAAAAGCAAGCTCTTTAGTATCAGAAGCCCTGTTAAAAAGGCATTCTAGGTATGCCATATGAGAATGAATTTAATGTTAAAAAATAATTAGAATAACTTAATTACCTTTAGCACATCAGCTGTCAGAACCGTTGTTGGTATGCCTAACCCTTAATTAGCAATGAGTTATGATTGATTAATGGACCCAAAAGAGGTTTAATCTTAGGCTATGTAAAGTGTATTAAAAAAAATGAAAGGGGCCTGTACTTTCACAGACTAGTTAACCTTTCAGAGACACAGCTTTCATTTTGATGTCCTCAGAAGTCAAAGGACATCCCAGCTGCTTTTACAGCAGAGCTCTTCATTTAGACAGCCAACAAGAATGCAAGATTAGGGAAGAGTTTTATTAGAACCTAGTAATTAACAAACTCTGCATATATGCATTCTCATTAGACTGAAAATTAATGCATTGCTGAGTCACATTGCCATAATTAACATTAGACAAAATTTCAAATGCTTTTAGAATTTTGCTTTTTTTCTTTTCTGCTCTTTCCTCTGGAGTTAGCTTTCTGAAGCATGCATTTTTTTCATAGGTTCAGGAGTATAGATTGCAATATAAATTCCCAAATCCCAAAGCTAAATTTGAGCATTAAGCCACTGACATTAGTAGGGTGTGCTGCTGAGCCATTTGCCATGGTCTGGCAGTATTTATTCTTCAAAGTCAGAAGAGTATTCAGGAGCATAGTGTCAGAGGTCGTCAGTGTGTCTCAAAAAGGAGGTGGCAGCAGCAGAAGAGGGTGCACAGGTAGGTAACAGAAATGAACAGAGGCACTAACATAGCTTTTGTTTGAACAGAAAATGCCTAGGCTTTTCAGCAAGATACCAATGGCCTGGCAGAGTCAATCAAACTGAGTCTGCTAGACTCAGTTTGAGGATTTACAGTTTCATAAACAGCTTTTCACATATAAATCCAGGATACTGTCTTTTTGGATGTTCCAAAGAATTAATAAACAAAATGGGGATTTGCTGTACTTGAAAAATTCTTCTGATCATTACCTGTAAGTGAAAGGGATCTACCTGTAAGGTAGAAGAGATGGGTGAAAGAAGTTCATTCTAAGTGAATTTTACACCATTTTTTTCTAAGGTCATAACCTTAGCTGCTGGCTGAGAATATCTTTTGTTGCTTTCATTATTGCTAACTCTCAGTGGCAAACAGATCATCAAACCAGTTTTAAAAGCATCATCTAAATAAAAGAAGAAAAAACCAAACATTCAGCAAGTTAGCTTGATCAGGTAAATAGGTTGTTCTCAGCATTTGCAATGTCATATAGATATTATATCATAAAATATATTGCAACTGCAGCATAAGTAAAAAATCAGACCAGTGAAAGTACTAAAAATCAGATCAATGAAAATATTGAAATATGGCTCATGACTTTGAATATTAATTGCTTCAGGCTTCTTATGACCCCAAAGTCTATGTGCTTAAAAATCTTGGCAAAAAAAGAGTCCCAGCGGAAAGTAAAACAATAAGAAGGAAGAGCCAAATCCATATAATTATGTGTTGGTCCACTTTAATTCAGCCATCTACCCTTTCACTGTCCAATCACTTAAGATAACAAAGCATTCACTGTCTCTGTATGACTTCATCACTTTTTTTCTTGGTTCATCTTTCGTCAGTGAGTTGACATTGCCCGTCAGTTTTGGTTACATGGCTAACTTCTGGAAATGTCATTGACAGGCAGAAGATGCAGAGGTACAGAAAATAAGTAGTGAACACCAGAGGAACACTTTCAAAAGCTCCTAAGTGATTAGAGCTCCAAAAAGCTTTTTTGGAAGAACAGTTTAGGTACTGATAGAAATACTACAGAAAACACCTAACTGACTTAGAAGTCTGAGGTCCTTGGAAGTTGATGGGATTTAGAGCATTTCCCGTAGGAAATTCCAAATTTGTTACAGGCTCTTCACAGTGCTTCCAGCACCCCCGTGTGTCCTGACATCTGTAACAGGCAGGTGAAGGGACTTGGTGGGGCCTCAGGATTTCAAGGCTTCAGAGGAACCAGGGACTTTGGGACCCCTAAGTATAAGGCAGCATGATTAGCATTTTGTTCTTCAACTGGGGATATTTTTAAAGGCCCTGGTGGTGGAAACATATTCGTTTCCTGCCATAAATGTATTTTAATATATGAATTCAAGACAAAAAATTGAGGAAGGTGTCTCTGGGCAGTGCCATCACTCACTCTGTTACCACAGAACTCTGCCTCATTTGTATGGGCGTTTTGTCAAAACTGACTCATTTCCAGACCATTTTTTGACCTCTGATAGATGAATATTATTCAGTGGCAAAATATTTTATCACTGTATTTCTGTGAGTTATTTCAAACTCATTTAGGCTGTGAGAATACCATCCATGGACCTAAGATCAACTATTTTCATGTTTGCAAGTGACTTAGGCAAGTTTGCAAAACTGTTTTTGTCTAATAATTTGGGAAATTTTGCACTAGATTTTCCTTTCCATTCTGATTCAGATAAGGTACAGAGTTATGAAGACAATTGTCCTGTCACTGATTTTCTGTGCATGACAGAAATGGGGAAAGATACAGTCAGGAAATGCACAAAACTGCTGAAATATCCCCGTTCCCAGATGAAGAATGTTAAAGAAAAAGTACAAGAGTTTTGTGTTTTATTTTACTGTGGTTGTAAAAGACAACTCCAAATGCTTTAACAAACGTACCACAGAACAAAGTAAACAAAGCTATTTGGTTTCTTTAATGAAGAAATCAGACTGCATAAGAGGATATTACGTTGATTTATAGCTATTAAAATATGGATAGCAAACACGGACATACATCATCAATCAATCAATCAGTCCTAAGTTGAAGGTGTTCTTAAGGCCTGAAGTATTTTAAAAATTTAAAAAAAATTTTAAATTTTAAATTAGGCAAGATCTTGAATAAATAAATAGAGTCATTGTCTTTCACCTTGCATTTGGCTAGGGAGTGGTTGGATTTACACAACAGTCAACAAGGATGGGCACTAATTTTTTGTAGTACAAGAGAGGGAAGACTTAGGTCGGCTAACTTCTCACCCTTACAGAAAAGCTTGATAAACCGCAGCTTCTGTCTCTCAGAACTGTCATTTATTCATTTTTAAGATAAAGAGTAAAAATAAGGGGGCTAAACAACAACATCCAAACCATGTAGCCAAATTAGCATTTTTATAAGAAAGCAAAAACTTTTATTTTTGGTTTAAGCCTGGTTTTCCCAGAGTTACGGGCTGTAACTGTGGACATATGTGGAAAATAAATATGGCCAAATTCTGACCTCAGTTACACTTGTATAGTCCCATTAAACTTAATAGTTCTCTATGGGTATAAGAGATGGCGCGGTCTAGATTGTAACTGGATTCCTTGTCAGAGCTCCTCAGCTGGAGGGAGTGAAATAGGGAATGTCTTGATTCTAGAGTTTCCTGTGCTTGGTGAAAACTTTATGGACCAATTTTATGGAACAACGCATGTCTGGAAAAATAAATCCCACAGATAATTTATAATCCTTACCTCACATGTGCTTAAGCATGTCATTCACTTCACCTCTGCCCCCAGCCCTGCAGAGCTGAGGATAAGCGTCCTGGGACCACTGCTGTTTCCATGTCAGTGCTCAGTCGTAGTCACTATTCAAGAGCATTTTAAAATTATATTTTCAAAAACGATTGTTTCCCTTTGTCAGAGCAGTTTCCACTGAGTGAATTACATCTCTACACAGCACAGTAAGCTATGGATATCCTGTGGGATTTGGGAGCGTTTCTCAAATCTAAGGTCTGGATAGTCAATTGTTTCAGTGTGGGAGGAGACATGGGTATTCACGTCACCTCCCACCACTCCCTGACTTACATGGGAAGAAAGTCCACATATGTGAGCCACAGCATACTCCAGCAGGCCTTTTCCCAATCCTCTAGAAGTAGGGAGTGCAAGACCACAGATGAGTCATAGACTGAGCTGAATTGCTGTCATAAGTATGAAAACTTTCCCACAAATATTTGCACATGACTGGTGTCAGGGGCTCTCAGTTGCAAGTTTTTGTCATCTGTACCTGTAATTGATTTTAGCAGTGCAGATGTTAGAGGGTACAGTTGTACAGGCAGAAAACTACCCCCTCCAGCAATTACAGTTGTGTACACTTGGGTGAGATGCTCCTAGAGCAGCAGCTTTGCCTGATGTTTCCTCCATATCCTTATTGGCTTGCTTGTCTTTGGTGAAGTCCATGCAGCTGCATCGGTTCCGGTTTCTGGTTGGTAATTCTGGATGACATCTGATACAGCTGGAGTCAGTGCTCCCTGTCAGCTTGAAAAATGACAAGAGAGAGTGGAGGCTCCCCACTGTCATTCAAGGAAAAACATGGCATCTGCTCATTTATACTCCTATTTCTGTTGGTATTTGTAGACCCATTGGTTTCTGCAAAATGTTGATGTTTTGTTTTCTAGTACAATTCTGGTACGGATCCCCCATTCAATATCTGACCTCATAATAGGCGTATTTTTAGCAGACATGGTTATGCATTTGACATACATGGCATGATGTGCCACCTATGCATGATATAGGTGCACAGAGGTGTTCAGATGGTGGAGTTATATCTTAACAGTTATATCTTAACTAACCCTTTCAGTTGGGCTAAGGTTGACTAGTCAATCCTTTCGATCCAGGTTGAATTAAAGCAAAACTGAAAATACAGAGTGTCCTTTACCTAATTTGGAAATATCTGAGATTTGTCCTGGTCCAGAAAGCATTACAGGTTTTCAAAATCTTGTCTCTCAGAAGCTCAGAGGGTTATATCTCCCTGGCATATTTTGAGTACAGCAGCTGACAAATTAAGCCTTTGTTTACTCAGAAACTTGTATATTTTTGCTTTGTTTTCTGCTACTCTAATATATATACATTTCTTCTCATATTCTGTCATTCATTTTTTATTTATTTTTCTCTTTTCAAAAACAAAATATTCAAACGTATTTGACATGTCCACAAGAAGAAAAGCAGTTTCTCTGAAATTTGCTTCAAATCCAGACTTCTCTATGGGTGATCTTTCTATCTTGGTAAGCCTCTTAATTTCTTAGTTCTTTGCATGTAAATAAGGCTGACGTATATTTCCTCCTTTCACACTGTATCTTGTTTATTTAAAATCTCAGGGTCAATGGGTACATTTTATTAGGGATTTGTACAGTCTGTGGCACAAGGGGATATGACACTGGCTATGACCTCTAGGCAGTCTTATAATACAGTACTTACTAACAAAGCAAATTTATATTAGTTGTTATAAACTATTCTAGATTTTCGTTACTGTACAGATCAGGAGGCCAATATGAAAACTGGAGACTGCTGCAAAGCAATGTCCCAGAGAAAAAAGATGTTCTGGCAAAGCTGGTGTGCTGTTGAGAGAGGAATCTCTGAGCATGTCAGTTTTTCCTTTTTGGGAGGGGAGACACATTTCAGCAGTGCCATCATTATTATCATTCCCATTTGAAACCAAAGGACATTGGAATGACTGTATATCTAAGAGTAAATATATATGTATTTAGTGCCCTAAACTAAATTTAAAGAGGATTGTTTTTATGTCAAGTTACTCCCAAGTCCCTTTGCATGTCTGTGAGGTTAATGTGGGCAGACCATCCAGTATCTTATCAGGCCACTGATATTGACACTTTGTTTGGTGAAGTCCCACTGCCAAAGGGATGGATTTCACCCCACCCACTGTTTTGGTTTTTTTTTAGTGGGGGGTGTGTTCAATTTTTGTGTGTCTGTGTGTCTGTGTCATAAATTGCACCCTGTGCAGAAAAGCAGCACACTCAGAGATTGGATATAGCAATGGGAACATCAGAGAAGAGAGATATGTAACACAGAGACTGAAAGGATGTGTAATTGGAAGCAGGAAGAAGAACAGCAAGAAGAAAGGCAAATAGTGTAGATGTGGAATAAAGCCATAAAACTCATCTGAAAAGGTGGGGAGAAACAGAAAATCAAGGGATAAGATATATTTGAGCCTCCAGGGTTCATGTATGCTTAGCTGCTGAGGATCCTGAGCACCAAAAAAGGAGAAGTAATATGGTGTAGAGTATTCAGCAGCTGTTTACCTCTCTAGCTGTCTTAGGAACTGAAATGTCAGTATGAAGAGAAATGCAGCAGAGGCATAGAGAGCCCTGCTACTCCACCTTCCCACTGAAACTGTGGGATGGATTCTGCAGCCGTGGGGGCAGGAGGTAGCAGAGCTGCATGGGCTCACTCTTCTCCAGCAAAACAAAGTGATATAGAGCAATGCAAAGGGGGTAGTAAAAATACTATTTACAGCTATTTAACAAACTGCTCCCCAAATGATATTCCTCTCATACACATGTAAATAAAATGCTGACTTTTATTGTGCTGCACTGAAGAAGGCAATGTGAACAATCCCATCTAATAGCTAACTGTAAGTTGAAACACTCTCTACCATAAATTCTGTCCATTTTTACTGCAGTTTTGGGTGTGCTGATGCTGACCACAACATTTTCCAGGGTTCTGTTTGTATTAAGGATCCCCCGTGGATTTCACTGAGTTATGCGGCTAGCACAGCTTTGAGAGCACCATTACTTGAATGCTTGGAGGCATCAGTTAATTTCTGAAAGCTGTCATAGGGGTAAAATAGACCACTAAATAATCACAGGAATACTCTATTTGGTTTTAAGAAGGTATTTTTCCCTTCTGTGATACAATCTGCTTGTCTTCTGCTCTTTTATTAAACAAATAAATGACTTATCCCAGGTTGATGCTCATTACATTTCTTTAATATTCACAGTAAAATCTCTGATGCCATACCACTTTGCTGCTCAGCAGTTCCATACTGGAGCATGTCCAGAGAAGGGCAACGAAGCTGGTGAAGGGTCTAGAAAACAAGTCTTATGAGGAGTGGCTGAGGGAACTGGGATTGTTGAGTCTGGAGAAGAGGAGGCTGAGGGGAGACCTTATCACTCTCTACAACTACGTGAAAGGAGGTTGTAGTGAGGTGGCTGTTGGTCTCTTCTCCCAAGTAACTAGCGATAGGACGAGAGGAAATGGCCTCAAGTTGCATCAGGGGAGGTTTAGATTGGATATTAGGAAAAAATTCTTTACTGCAAGAGTGGTCAAACATTGGAACAGGCTGCCCAGAGAGGTGGTGGAGTCACAACCCCTGGAGATGTTCAAAAAATGTGTAGATGTGGCACTTCGGGACATGGTTTAGGAGGCATGGTGGTGTGGGGTTGACAGTTGGACTTGATGATCTTAAAGGTCTTTTCCAACCTTAATGATTCTATGATTCTATGGTTTTTAATAGTCAGGCGTCTCAGTACCAGTGCTGAGGAAACTTTGCCCATCAGTATCAGGACACAGCCCTGGGAGGTGCTGAAGAGCTCTGAGCATCCTCAGCTCCTGGGGACACCCATGGGCCTCACAGAAGATGCCTGCTGCATCTACCCGCCTAGATTCATGGTCTTATTCTACAAAACAAAATTCCCACTGAAGTCAGCGTGAGCTATTCACAGCCGCGCTGAAAGCCCGTTTCTTCTCTTAATTACCACATGATAAATTGTAAGGTGCCACCCTTGAAGTTTACGAGTTATGTGAGCTTAAAACTAGTCTAAGTGGGTAGAAGTGTGATTCCTGGGACCATTACCAAGAAGAAAGAATCATTCTTATTAAAATCAGACTTCCAGTATTTATGTACTTATTTAAGGTCAAATGTACAATAATGAAGGAAAAGTAAGTTCTGTTACTATTGAAAAAATACTCTGAAGTGCTGTATCTTCTTCAGTATGTCTGATAAGAGTGCCAGCCTTTTGATTTTTGTTTGCTTCCAGCACTGCATATAGTTACATTAAGGCATATGTCTCTCATTTGGCAATGATGTGTGAAATTGTTCATGACGATTAACCTCTGCAGGGACTTCAGAGAACAGAACTACTGCAACTTACAGGATGCTTTTGAGTTCCCAGGGAAATCTACTGCCTCCAAAGAAGTTTTGCTGAGGTATTTTGCCTGATGAAAGACATGTCATTTACAGTATGCTCCCACCCCCAAACGAACACCTTTTTCACTGTAACAACGGAAGATAAAACTTTCTGTACATACCGAACCAGTGTAATTTATTTGTGTCACAAAAAGATGCTAACTTATAGCTGTTGAGTATCTGACATTTTTCTTTTGTACAAATATTGTGGAGTTCCAATTAACTTTAATAACTCTCCAGTTGTTTTTCCTGTTTAATTTTCTTTGGCATCTTTCTTCTTCCTTCACCCCTGTGGAAAACAAACATATCAACAAACAAAAACTGTACTTGTTGGACCTGGAACATAGACTTCTGTGTTGGTGAGGCCACATCTAGAGTATTGTGTCCAGTTCTGGTCTCCCCAGTTCAAGAAGGACAGGGAACTGCTGGAACGAGTCCAGCGGAGAGCCACAAAGATGATCAGGGGACTGGAGCATCTCTCTTACGAGGAAAGGCGAGAGACCTGGGTCTGTTCAGCCTGGAGAAGAGAAGACTGACGGGGGATCTTGTTACTGCTTACAAATATCTGAAGGGTGGGTGTCAAGAGGATGGGGCCAGACTCTTCTCAGTGGTGCCCAATGACAGGACAAGGGGCAATGGGCACAAACTGGAACACAGGAAGTTCCAGCTGAACATGAGAAAAAACTTCTTTACTGTGAGGGTGACAGAACATTGGAACAGGCTGCCCAGAGAAGTTGCGGAATCTCATTCTCTGGAAATATTCAAAACCCACCCGGACACAGTCCTGTGCACCCTGCTGTAGGTGAACCTGCTCAAGCAAGGGTGTTGGACAAGATGATCTTCAGAGGTCCCTTCCAACCCCTACCATTCTGTGATTCTGTGATTCTGTCACAGAGCTCTGACACATCCAATAGATGTTCTTCAGTAGCTGTTTAAGTCCTGAACATTCCCGTCTTAAGAACACATGTACAGAAGTGATTTTTTTGTGTCAGAATAATGTAGAACAGTATTTACATTAAAATAAAAGATAGAAAGTAAAAAAAAAAAAAAGAACATCACAGACTTATAGTGGACAAGGATACTGTTATCAGATATATTGAAGCATAATCAAGGCTATCACCACAGCAAGATTTTAGTGTGTTTATTAACATCTCTGCATCTTTTCATGTACGAATTTTGTTGCAAGTAAATATTTACATAAGTCAGTTTCAAAGAGTGCCTATTTCTTCCTGCAAACTACTTCCCCGTTTTCACTATCAGCACCTGTAGCAAAACATAAGGATGCTTTCAAAATGCAATCTAACATTCTAATAAAATGCCAGTATTACTTAAGAATATACCTGAAGTCTAAAAATAACTACGCTGAGTGATACCAAAAAAAACCCCAGTCTCAGAACAACAGCATAGCCATTATTTTTAGTGCCATAGCAACGGCTTTTTGATGATCATTTCCCAAAGAGTAAGTTTGGGGTAGATAATTGGATAAGCAACTTTTTAATAAGTTTCTGGAAGCAGGGCATAAGCAAATGCCTTCATATGAACATCCAGCAACTCCCCCCTCCCCACCTAATATCTCTGACCATGGAAACAAAGTTTGTTTCTTAGATGCTCTTCCCATCCACAGACCTCTTGACTCAGTGTTTCACCATCTCGCGTTTGTTCAAATGTAAAGCAGATCTTTGGATTAGTTCCCTGACATCTTACCATCTTTTGTGGAGAACTAACTTGAACTGCATGTGTAGTACCCTCCTCATCTATGACTTTGTGAAAGACTGAATAGGAAATTGCTAATAGAAAGTCTGAAGGACAGCAGTGCGCTATGGGATCCATATTTCCCTTAATTTCTAAGTCATCAGTAGGTTTCTTAAAAAACCCGCAGGTCCACTTTGGCAACCAAACTAATTGTACAAGAACACTGACAGATGTAAATCGGATGTGAAAATGAAGATAGATATCTTTATTTTTATATAAATGGAGATAAAGCAACTTCCTACATGTTGTCTTCAGTGCACATGACTCCCTCACCCTCCCAGTCAAAGACAGAACAGAATGCAGGCTTGCACCAAAGGTATAAAAGGATTTTTAAGGCATCCCCCAAACCATTTGTTGGCTCAGCAATGATGATGCTAATTCACAATCTGTCATTACTTTTCAAAACTCTGTAAG
>WAAD01026864.1:76483-91544 GCA_013389945.1 Fregata magnificens | reverse complement strand
TAGCAGCTTCTCACAGAAGCCGCCCCTGTAGCCCTGCTGCTACCAAAACCTTGCCACACAAACCCAGTACAGGGGGACCATGCCAAAGGCCTTACAGAAGTCTAGTTCTTCCCTTGTCCACTCCATCATAGAAGGTCACTGGGTTGGTCAGGCAGGACCTGCCCTTGGTGAAGCCATGCTGGCTGTCCTGAATCACCTCCCTGTCCCCAAGTGCCTTAGCATAGCTTCTAGGAGGACTTGTTTCATGATCTTCCCAGGCACAGAGGTGAGGCTGACAGGTCAGTAGTTCCCAGGGTCCTCCTTTCTACCCTTTTTAAAAATGGGTGCAATGTTTCCCTTTTTCCAGTCACCAGGGACTTCACCTGACTGCCATGGCTTTTCAAATATCATGGAGAGTGGCTTGACAACTACATCAGCCAATTCCCTCAGTACTCTGAGATGCATCTCGTCAGGTCCCATAGACTTAGGTATGTTCAGGTTCCTCAGGTGGTCACGAACCTGATCTTCTCTTACAGTGGGAGGGACTTTGCTCCCCCTGTCCCCGACTTGTGGTCCATCTACTCGAGAGGTGTGGGAAGAGAGATTGCCAGTGAAGGCTGAGGCAAAAAAGTTGTTGAGTACCTCAGCCTTCTCCTCATCTGTTCTTACTAGTTTGCCAGTCTTGCTCATCAGGGGGTTACACTTTCTTTGACCTTCTGACTTTACTCTTTGCCTGACCCATATCCCTTAGGACTGTAAACTCCACCAGTGCATGACCACTGCAGCCCAGGCTGCCTCCAACCTTGACATCACCGACTAGCTCACTTGCGTTGGTGACCATCAGGTCCAGTACTGCATCCCCTCTGGTAGGGCTGTCTATTACGTGGCTTAAGAAGTTATCCTCAATGCATTCCAGGAGTCTCCTGGATTGCCTACAGCTTGCCGTGATGCTTTTCCAGCAGATGTCAGGGTGGTTGAAGTCCCCAAGCAGGACGAGAGCCTGCGAGTGTGAGGCCTCCTGTAGCTGGAGTAAGAAGGCTTTGTCAATAGGCTCCCCTTGATCGGATGGCCTGTAGTAGACAACAAGGTTCCCTTTGTTGCCTTGGTCTCTGATTCTCACCCATGAGCTTTCAACCTGCTCGTGGCTATTCTTCAGAGACAACTCTTCACACTCTATCCATTTCTTGATGTAGAAGGCAACACCTCTGCCCCTCCTTCCTCGCCTGTCCCTTCTGAACAGCCTGTAGCCATCAACAGCCGCACTCCAGTCATGGGATTCATCCCACCAAGTTTCAGTCATAGGTCATAGTATTCTAGCTGCACGGTAGCTTCCAGCTCCTCCTGTTTGTTGCCCATGCTGCGTGCATTAGTGTAGAGGCACTTCAGCTGAGCTGTTGGCCGTGTCACCTTCTTAGAGGAACACCCCTTAATTTCTTTGAGGTATTTCACTGCTGTTTCCCTGTTGGCTACTATTAGCACAGGAGCCCCTGGCTCGTCTTTGTAAGACTTCAAGTGTGCTCCAGTGTAGCCAGCACATTTCACAGCAACAGGCTGAGGAACCTCGCTAACACCCCGTCCCTCTAACCTTGGCATGTCATCCCACAGCTTGTCATGGGCAAGCCTGATATTATCCCCCTCCCTCATCAAGTCTAGTTTAAAGCTCCGTCAATGAGCCCCGCTAGCTCGTGTGCAAAGACCCTCTTCCCACTTTGAGAAAGGCGAATCCCATCTGAAGCCAGCAAGCCTGGTGCCATGTAAATCTAGGAGATTGGACAACCTTTATTTGTTGTTTGTTCTTATTTAATATTTTACATGTTCCTTACATCACTTTAGTCTCCGCTTCTTTTTTGTTGTTGTTTTTTTCTCCCAGTTGCAATGTTAAGAAATCAGGCAAGCAAGTTTTATTTCCAGAAAGCTATAAGCAGTTGAAGAAAAGGTTTTAATAATGAAAATGCCTGTTTTATTGCATTGCTGTCTAGAGCAGCAATATCTAGAAGGTATAAAAAGCATGTAGCTCCCTATTGAGGAGAAAAGGTCTGTTTATCACAAAAAAGCCTATTTAGCATTGAAGGAAGTATCTTAGTTTTCTGTAAGAGCTTAAAAACTTCTCGTGCTTCCTTTAGTTTTCTACCTCTGTGCTATAGTGACTTATTGTCTCTGTTTTAAATTAGATTATGAATTCTTCGTGACTGGAGCTTCTTTATGTGCAACCAGTGCTGTGAGACCTTCATCCTGGTGCATTCTGTGTGATTATCCGTTCCCTGCAAAGAGGTAGTGTGCAAATGAGGATGAATGCCTTTATTTACCCTGTAGTCATATGAATTACACAATAGGAATGTTCTACTGAAAGCTTTAGACAAACAGTGGCTGATGCTCTGACCCTGCTAAAGTCAGTGGCAAAGCTACCACCAAGCTACCAAACAGCAAAAATTTCATTTAGAAATTCTAACGACCCTTAACACTTGACATTGTAAATGGGTGAATCTGCATTGGTACAGACAACCTGTGTGTGAGTAAAAGGAGCACACCCAGGATTTCATGTGATGTTTTGCATCTATCACAGAAAAACACTCTGGCATAAGAAGGAGGAGCCGTGTTAAAAAAAAAATTCTGCATACAAAAATGTAGAAGCGTAAAATTGACATCAGTCACAGAAAGCTGGAAGAACAAGAGGAATCTGAAAAAATAAGGATGATCATTGTTACGTGATGCATCCAAGTACAGATATTAAATAGCTTTCAAAAGTATTTTTATCTTACGTTCTGCCTGGGCAAATTTCATTCATGCACACTATAAATACAGGTAGAGGTGAAGGCACGGAATTATGAGGAAAGGACTAGCAAACCCAGCTCTTAAAATGATATATAATTTACCACTTAATCCTTTAAAGGATTCTGAGAAAGAGAAATGATTCAGACTTCACAATAAATAGTGATCTATAAAGGACTGATCTTCTCGGAATGGCTTTGGTGACTGTGACTCCATCTCTACATTTTAATCTAGCCAGCAACTGTTATAATAGTGAAGTTAATATTTGTCACATGGAGCTCAGGGTGGAATTTGAAATCACTTTCCATGGGGGTTTATATATTGCGTTGTAGGTGAGGATTTCTGAAAAGTCTACCCAAATATGCATAGCATTTTAAAAGCAATATGCATGACTGACCTTCCATGAAGTTCCTTTTTTTCCTTCATTAATCACAAAAAAAGTTATTTTTGACCAGATATTTCATGCAATTAATTTCAACGAGAGCACAGGAGCAGAGCACGGACTACGTAGACAGGCTAGCTGTATTCATGTCAGCTGGCTTTGAGGAAATTTCTCCAAGAGTATTTTAGGACTTATCCTGAGCAACCTCTGAACTGTTTATGATCATTTCTGAAAATTTCAGCTGGATGGAGAGTCCCAGAGGGCTGGAAAAATGCAAAAAAAATCTATCTTAAGAGCAAGACTAGGAAGAAATCTATGGGACATACAATGATGGATGAGTCTAACTGCAGTCCCTGGAAATGCTCTCACTCAACAGTCACTTAATAACCAACAAAACAAATAATATACAGTTTTGTTAAGAGCAAACAACCTGATACCATTCTAACAAAATTCCTTAACATGGTTAGAAACCTAGCAAAAACGTGAGGAACCACAGACAGGATTTATATTGACCATACCACAACTTTTGACAATTCCACGCAATGTTCTCATAAGCAAGCTGAAGGAAAATGACCCCAAAAAAATTAAGGTGGATGTACAACTGATTGTGAACCGCTATTTGAGTTTATAATTCAGTAGGTTACTTAAATGTGATGATACAAAAGATGGGACTCTGTAGAGGTTTGTCCTGATCTGATTGGTTTTATTCTGCTGCAGAAAAGGATCTGGAAGATGACAATGGATTGCAATTGAAAGTGCAAAATATAGCACTGTTGCAAGACGTTCAAATGCCCTTCTGGGATGCATTAACAGATACAAAATATAGGAAGCAGTTCTTTTACTTGGCTTGGCACTAGTGACCTCAGCTGGAAAACTGTGTCCATTCTTGGGCCAGGTATTTTCAGAAGAATATAGCTCTGTAGCTCAGAGGTGAGCAACATGAATGGTAAGAAATGTGACTTCTTGGGAATGGCTGAAAGAATTGAGTGTCTTTTCTAGAAAGAAGACAAGGATGATGTGAGTCTTCACATGCACAAAATACGTACTCTTCGTCCAAAATCAACAGGAACACAAGTAATCTCTGTTGCTGAGAGCAAAGGTAATTTAGATTAGACACTGCCCTTTTAATTGAAAGGGCAATTGAGCATTCGTTACTGCAGGGACTGCCAGCATGCTCTACACTGAAAGATTTTAAGAGCAGTTGAGGTAGTGTAAATCTGTTCAATTTTGTCTCAAGAATGGGGATAGACTAAACCAGGGCTCTTGTTCTGCTGACCATCTTTGGATTGCTTGGATAATTTGCCCAGCCTGTTGCCAGCCAGAAGCCAGCGTGACCTGGGTGAGCTGTTCGGGGGCAGCAGCCTCTGCCCAGCTCACAGTTTCATAGAAAGCTCTCTCATATGGTAGGAGCATGTCAGCTTCCCCGACCAGAGAAGGACCAGAGCCATTTGGGGAGGACAGCTGTTGGGAGCAGGCTGTTGCCAGTGCAGTTTGTCTGCTCAGAGCTCATTCTCTGCTCAAGTCTGAGGATAACCTTGAAAATGGGGGAGCCAAGTACAGGTTGTGTGAAATACGAGGGTGGCAGCGGTATACACCCGAATCTGCAACAGAAGGAGGTGACTGAGCAGCTGTTCCTGGACTCAAGATATCCATACTGAAGTCCTGGGACACCTGGTTGTCCATGAGCCTGGGGTTCAGTGGTCCATAACAGGCCTACAGAATCGTGATGCAGTTATTCCCCATTAAAGATGTGCCAACAAGGCTGGATGGTAGCCTGGGAAATATTTTGAACTTTGGCACTGATCCACTGGTTGAAAATGTGTGGAAATCATTAGATGAAATGACCTCTTGAGGTCATTTTCAACCTTACACTGCAGAGATTTCGGTGAAGGAGTGGAATAATTTCACTCCTCTTTGGAATAACAGCAGGACTAAAAATGGAAGAACAAATAATAGATAAAAAATTGTATAGTTCCAGTATCCACTACTGATAGAGCAAGTTCATGAGGCTTTTCTCTTTATGCTATGCACAATAGAACATCAATGCAGACTCGGAAAAGCTGGTGTTTTAAACTATGCCATTTGAGAATTACACAATATCTCATCTTTAGTGAAAACTTCTGGCAAATAGCTAAACGATGTTAAACTGGATTACTTGAGAATTACAAATAGTGTAATTTGAAAGGAAGGTTGTGACAGGTACAACTACTTGCTTTGTCTTTCCACAAAGGATGAGATGCCTTATTCTTCTCAAATGCCAAAACTGGTCAAGGATTTCTGAAAGAATAATATTCCTCAAAACAATATGATAAACCCAAATCCTTAAAGCTCCACCTGCCAGGGAAGAAAAGAAATGAAAGTTTCTGCATATGGTATCTCACTGATATGTACTGAATTTCAAGCTGCAGGGCAAGAAATCTGCTGTGGAAAGACCTAATTTTCATGCTTTGGGACTTTACGTCTGTGAAAGCCAACGGTATCATTACACTGGCACATAGGGTTGGGTCAGGGCATATTTTTACTTGGGACCTGCTACTTGTGCTTATCAGAGAAATCCCCTGGCATACAAATGCCTGGCAGAGCCCCATTCTCTGAAAGAAGGGACTGATCTGGCTGACAATATGCCCCAAGCGCTATCTGAAGTTACAGTCCTACGTGCAAGCCTTAGCAGAGCACAGCAGGGGTGGCCCAGCCCTAATGCAGCATGGTGCTTCCATCCAGCCCTAATAATATTTAATAATATTAAATTGCAGCGTATGCTACCATGTTTCTGTATCCAGTCCTCACCCTTAAAAAGATCAGAAATCAAAGTGTTTGAACATGGTGAATAGGAGCGTAAGCTGTTTACATAATCACTGTTTACATTCTGTTAGAGGTGACAAAATCATCAAGAAAAAAATTGTCAGTGTTGATAAAGAGCATATCAGTAAACAGCAGATTAAGCAAGACACAGAGAGCCTTACAGCCCAATTATACATAATTTGCCATGGACATGGTTTGAGAAAGAAATGCACAGAATGACTTAGAGAAAATTACTTAGCTTGGCCACATCCTTATTAACAAAACAACTGTGCCTGAGGGCAAATTGTCCTTGAAAAATAACTCCTGGGAATAATAGCGTGTCCTTATCCTCTGCCTTGTGATGAAGAAGAGCCCTTTCCTCCCATTCCCGATCCCTTCTAAGGTGAGACATGCCCCCTTTCCCTTGGAGAGCCAGGTCTACACCGCTGATCTGTTCCGGGCCTTCAGCAGCTTGTTTTTGGGGATCTATGCAGGGATTTCCTCCTACCTTACAGCCAGGGTACCATGGATTTGGGAGCCTACAATAGCTCTCCCATCCCTGGTCTGTTGTTTTATCCAATGAGCATTCCTGCATCCTGCCCAAATTCTTATTCTCACCTTTTCCTGCACTCATGCATTGCCTGCAAGCACAAAGGCAAATCAAATTGCCCAAGAAGTGAATCTATGAGCCTACCAGCCGTCTAAGGAAAGTGTCTCTGCTGCTGTGTTTTATCCCAGCTGTTCATGAAAAATGTGCTTTTTGTTCCACCACACCTTCAGCCATGATCCCGTGGGGCATTTTGTTGATCGTATTTCAGAGTGACAGTGAGCTTACAAAAAGTTTTCAAAATCAGAACATATCAAGGAGAAGGGTGGTGACTTGTTGTCCATTGTTTTCATGTAATGCAAAGGGGATTTTAGAAAACTTTTATAATTCCATTAAACTAACATGAATATAAGGACAGATTGCCAAAAATGACAGCCTAAGAAAGACTGAGAGGTGCAATGTCTTTTCTCATGGCTTAATCTTTCCTAAAAAGATGAACTATGATCCGTTGCCTGATGGAGTTTAAAATGAATAATGAGAGAACAGGCTAGAATAGGAAAATAATCTTTTAAGGAATATTTGGATGAACTGGAATTACTCAAATTACCATCCCTATGACAAAATCTCAGAAATCACTGAGCACTTTGTGAGTACGTGGGGAATGGGGAAAACCCTGAAGAACAAGAACATGAACAAGAACAAGAAGAATCCCAAGAAGGACAGCCATATTACCACCTTTAGAAAGGAGGGAGTAGGATTATGTACAGAAAACCTGGCTAGGGAACAGTACCATAGAAAAGGACCTATAATAGATAAAAAGATGAATGGAACTGTTCCATGTATCATATGGAAGGCATGGGTGGTAAATACTGTCCTTCACATGGCACTGTTAAGATCTTGATCAGAGCAATATTTCTTGGATTGGACTCCACATTTTAAGAAATGTACAGATGTAATGAGAAGACTTTTACTTATTATGAATTCAAAAAAGAATGTCTAGAAAAAAATGTTTTTTGTAGAAAAGCAGAGATGAAGGGGAGGTGTTGGTGCTAGCTGTGTAAAAGGTTGCTATCAGCCGGAAAGTGGTCAGTTATTCTCCATTTGCACCAAGACAGTAACCTGTGGACATATAGTAACAGTAAGGCTTATGTTAAATATCAGCAGAACTTTCTTACCATTGGGACAGTTAGGTACTACGTCAGGAGAAGGCTGGATTGTCATCATGGGAAGTTTAAACAAATGCCTCCTGGCTTGAGATCAGTGGTTGGACTACATGACCTTTTGTGCCTGACATTTTTACAGTGTGTTTCTTCCTAGCACATACCTTGATTTTTAAAGCAATTCAGATTGTGCCACATTCAAATTCCAGCTGCAAGCTCCTTGTTTTGTTGGCCATATGCTTTTGAACACAGAGTGGCGTGCTGCGTTTGACAAGCTGGAAGGCTCCAGGGACATCCTGCTGGAACAACACAGAGAAGAAATACTGGGAAGGTGAGTGAAGAGGGAAGGAGGAATATATTAGCTCGGCGGCTCGGCAGCAGTGTTACAAATACCACCAACATAGAGCCAGTTCCTCAGTGTTGTTGAGCCCAGCTAATCATGGGCTGAGTTTGCAAGCTCAGCGCAAGGGTACTGTGTAACATGTATTTACGGTATCATGACCACTGCTAGGCTTTAATGAGAATTTCAGTGTGGGAGGAGACACCGTGAACAGATGGAAAGTCAGCAGTAATCCACAGACATATTGACGAGGCATGCAGGCCAACTGGGTGCTGACCAAGCCCAGCTGTCCCTCTCCTTGGTCTAGTTTCTTCAAGAGAAAAAAAAAGAGGCAGAGTTTCAAGTAACACTCCCAGCACATGAGTTTCTGGTTGGTGTTGATATAGCATGACCCTTTTTGCACTGCCTGTCTTTTACCCATCTTCACTGCCTTGGAAGTACCACCATTCACGGCCTGCAACCGGGATGCAGCAAACTCCTCTTTCTTTTTGGTAATGGATCTGTACAGGCAAGCCTGTCTCAAGGAGAAAAATGTGAGCCCAGGGACGAGATGGTTTGAAAAGGTGCCTGCTCTCCCCTAGCCATGATAAATCCTCAGCTGTTCTGGGACTGTAAGGTTATTGGACAGAGACCACACCTTCGTATGTGCCTTTTCACACTGCCTGCCTAATGTCTCCTAAAATCTTATACAATTACTGTACAAAACACATATAATAGTATATGGTAAGGAAATATCCCCAGTTTGGCCAGGTAGCTCCCCAAACTCCCTGGAGGCTTGGGGAGGCAGGTATATGCTCTAGGTTTTTGAAGTGATCTGCCAGTCTCCAACTGCTCAGACACTACAGTGCCATAAAACACTCATTATCTCAGATATGCCATATGCCATAAACCACTCATCATCTCAGAGATGCAGTCTGAACACCAGTTTTCAAAATAGGTCTTCATAAAAAACCGAGCCAGTGTCAGCCAGTTATTTCCATATGGCAAGGGCCAACCCAGAAGTAAATATTGTATCATGAAACCAAGTCCCCAGGCAAGACCAAGAAACTTTCCTATCTGCTGGTTCATAATATGAGGTGTCACCCAGCTGCCTTGCAAGACAGTTTGCAAGCCTTGTCATAAAATACCCACTTACCATGGTGATTGCCAGTTGTCTCAGTGTCACTGCTGTCAGCCCAGGTGGGCTTTTAGCCAGTGAGATAGAGGATAATAGACTCAAGCAGGGCTGATTTAGTCTTCAGGTAGGGCAAAGCGTGCTTGCCGAGAAGTTTCCTTGCATTTGGCAATGCTGGTTTAAGTCCACATCTCATTATGCTAAAACAATTTATTCTGTCAACGAGGCCTCATGTAGGTCTGAAACATAAAGGTGTGGGAGGTTCCTTTATGATTTCAAGAGAAACTGGAGCAGACCCTTTGACTTCTCAAGGACAAAAAAAAAATTGATCAACTTGAGGCTTTTACAAAAAATCACAAGACAGTGAAAGAAAACATTTTCTTTACAAGGAATAACTCCAGGGAGTAACCTGCAGCTGTTCCTTTTCTGAGGGCATTTCAGTAAGTTGCTGTATCAGACCTGAAAAAAAGCTTGAATGCCTGAACACTTGTCTGCTTGGGGTTTTTTTACCGTATCATGTAGTCTACTAGAAGATACATCTCCTTACAAGCTTGCCTGACATACGCTAGGACACTGGTGCTACAACAACATTACCTCATTAATATAACATTAAATTACAAACAAAACATGGAGTAAAACATTCAACCCTCTTCGTATGAAGACCAAGGGTCAAGTAGCCTTTTTAAACCATACAGCTTTAAACTTTCTTTTTTTTTTCATACCCGGGGCCTGCTCAAAATATAAGCAAACTGACCAGGTACCAGGACTCAAGGAGACCTCAGGAGCTTCTGACATGAGTTACAGGAATACAGGGGAGGGGTAGCTAAACAGCATAAGGATGATCCTCTTCATATTATCTGAAAAGGTAGATTTAAAAGTAGATTGAAAGTGCAAAGGCTGAATCATAAGGCAAGTGCGTGAAGAGACCACTTTAAGCTTCAACAGGCAATCTTAATTTTAGTGCTTCCTATCTTTGAATGCCTGAGTTTGCATTTCTGCTAATATTCTTGTAAAGTAGGTTTTGTGCATGCAGTTTTCTAGGCTGAAAAGCAAGTAAACACTTTCCCTTCTGTGTAATTATGTTACCCCTGAAGGTTATCTCCAGAGATTACATCTTTCGCTCTGCCCCGCTGACCTTTGCCCCTTGAGCAAATGCTGTAGTTGTGAGATATCACCTGGAACATGCCTCAGCACCAGCGGGATACTCACTGGCACAGGTTTCAGAGGTATGTGCTGGCAGCACATATTTGGTGAGAGCGTTGATTTCCATCCCTACCTGCAGCTGGAGGACCTCCCTTGAACAGGTTCTTTGCACGTCCGTTTTCTGCCTCTTCCAGTCTTCCTCACCTCCGCCCGCGGCACGGAGGGATAATTGAATCTTTTCAGCATTGCGGATTCAGCTCGGCGTTTCAAACTTTTTTTTTCCTTATGTATAATGCATTTATTTTCAATTAAAACAATGTTTATTTTTGTGATGGCTTCCATCAAGCTATGCATAGCCCTGTTCACTCTGCATGTCCCCCTTGCACTGTCACACCACGTCACGCC
Organism: Fregata magnificens; assembly: GCA_013389945.1. NCBI lineage: Eukaryota > Metazoa > Chordata > Aves > Suliformes > Fregatidae > Fregata > Fregata magnificens. The sequence continues at coordinate 80,924 of WAAD01026864.1, read as the reverse complement.
CACCTCACCCCGCTCTGTCCCTACGTGGCATTTCTGAGCTCTGGGAGGCAGGTATGACACCTTGCTCATACCAACTGCCTGTGACCAGAGAGGTCCAAATGGGCATTTGCAGCTCTTCTTTCCAGGAATCTGTAGCTGGTTGCTATAGTGATAAACAAGTTGGCTTATTAGGAAAAGGAACAAAGCACTAGAGAAAATTATTTCAAAATGGCCTATGTGCATACATAAACATGCAATCTCATTCTTCTTTGTCAGCTCGGGCAGCTGGTTTCTTGTTTCTGGAACAGCACAGACCCCATATATAATATTTTAGCAAGCCCAGCCCAGACTCCACTGCCTGTCTTTTCTGACACACAGAACCTGTGTGCGAGTGTGGGGTCCCTCACTTCTGAGTTGGATGATTAAATTTCTTGGGGGCTTCCACAACCGGATAGCGTAGGAAAATATGCTCTCTTAGAGAAAGTGTTAGGTGATCTACTAAGGCTGAAATAAGTCTAAAGGAGCAGAAGAGGACAGAAGAAATTATGTTTTTGCTGCCTCCTGTGCTGCTGCTTCCTTTTTTTTTCCTTTCTTCGCCTCCTGCTGATGCCAAGGAACCTCTATGCAGACACTTAGGGTGGCGGTCTGTGCCTGTCAGATGGTAGCACATTACATTCTCCATGGGACGCCTGGCTTAAACATTGGTCTTTTGGGCCTTCACTAACATATAATAAACCTGTTCTCATTTAAATCCCTAGATACACAGTGACTCCACTGAGATCAGGCTTGTGCCCTTGAATGTGCAGTAGACAGTGGATGTTTTTTGACGCTCCCGTGAGATGCAGCCGCAATGCTCTTTTTTTGGCTAATCACATATTTTGATTGACTGAGCAATGCCAAAAGGTGTAAATTGAAACACTAGAAACTACACTGCATGTATTTAATTTAGACAGGCAGGCTAGTCTTTTGCCTGCTATGATTTGAGTCACCTGGTATCTGGGTTTACCCATCACAGAAACTAGGCTGATGAGCCGCCTTTGCACGCCAGAGCCGATTACCCACCTTCAGTTATCACCGGTCACTGCTGTTGAAAGAAAACCACGAAACAGCCCAAAGAAATGAACCATCCTTGGGTTTAATCTATTCAATTACAGCCATGTGAAACAAGAACTACTTCTCTGCAGTGTTTTATCCACTAGTTAAAAATAATTGCACATTTTTATATGTTTATCCAACTGGTTTTGCTTCTGCTTCCCACAGGACTGTAATAGTTCTATCAGCCACAGAACCTACCAAACAATAAATTTTAATAAATTTATTTCAAATGCTATCTGTAACGCTGACCATCTTTCCAATATCTGAAAAAGAACAGTCTGTAATGTTACACCTAGCTTGAGCAAATCCTGGTGTTCAGAAACTGAGGGGAAATTCAAATGGAGCAAGCAAAAGGCTTGGCCAGCTTGTCCGCCCGCCCTCGGCATGCTCAGCTGAGGGGCTGGGTAGGTAGGCTGGGTTGTAGCAGAAGCCTCTAGACAGAGCTGCCCGATGGGTGGGTGACCCCAAGGGGGAGAAAAGCAAAAAGAGCTGAGTTGTTTTAGAAGAAGTGGAACTGTACATCTATGGCACAGCTATAGGAACTCTCATGCCATGCCTATCCTTTCCTACAGATGTTGGAAAGACTGAAACCAGTGAAAAAGGAAGAAACTGGGGCACACAGTTGCTGGCTAGCATTACAATCCCTTACGACTGCGTCCAGCCAGCGCAAGGCGAAGAGTATGCTGTGTGCTCTGATTTGAAAAAAGCCTCCATGGGCCTGTAGAGAACATTCCCAGGGATGAGATTTCTTTTGTATGTACGTGCATATGCACACTTGCACGCACACGCTGCTTTCTAGCACCATGTCAAGCATTCTCCTGCCAGAGCCAGGCATCCTCTGCCGGTAAGAAGCACATGCAACTGAAGCGGAGGTAGTTTTTTTTAAAACAAATGAAAAATCAGGTGCCAAGTCCTGACACATCTCTGACAAAAATCTTTGGAGAATGGGGGCAGCAATCTGCAATACCATAATAGATGAGCCAAGCAATAAACTACTGCAAACAAACAATTCTGGACCAGATCCTGAAGAGAAATGCCTGCCTACACACCCTGATACAACCCAGAATATGCACTGTACTGCATATTGTGTGTGAAACCATAGGAACAGCCTGAGTCACACAATGATTGGTACCATCCATCACAAGTTAGAAACTTGTCCTTTGTTTCAGAGTTGCACCTGAGGCCTCAAATCAAATGTGACAATTTTTATAATAACCAGTGCTAAGGTGTTTGGTAGAAAAAACCTATCTCTGTAGACAGTTTGTCCCCACAAATGGAGTGGTTATTTGACGGGGTTCCTCCAATTTCCAAAGGAAGAACATTTTGCTTTGCTTATCAAGAAACAACAGTTTAATAAATAACATTTGGCTTGTATGTAGTGCCTTCATTATCTTTTACCTTTCCATCTAAGATAATCTATACCTAAAGCTAACAGAAAATGCTGCTGCATTATTTGATATCACACCTGATGTACCCGACTCATGACCTCCGAGTCTGTTCTGTGGCACGTGAAAACACGTTACAACGGTTCTAGGGTAAAAATATAGTTATTGTGATTTGTTATCAAACAGCCCAGTGTCTCATCTCGTTATGTGACAGATCTTGTGTCCAGTTAGAAGCAGTAAATACTGTGTTAGCAAGCGTACAGAAACACGTAGCTACCAGCTTTCAGGGACACAATTAAAGAGATGGAAGAACACCAAATAGTTCATCGGGATACCTCCCTGGTGCTGAGTTAGTGTTTGTGCTCCTTCCTAAACTGCCGCAATTACATTTAGCTATTCTTATTGCTGCCTTTCTTAAGGTGTTATAGCCATAAACTACTAAGTGTTCTCTCTAGGCTAAGCTCTGAATATGACACACAAGTCCACTAACGATAATATTTTTGGATGAAAAATAATATAAAGACAAAACCAGTATTTTTTAATATGATAATATTTTCTGCTATAAAGAATGCCAGTTAAACACACCCATTTGTAACCCTTAGTTTCTAGGTTCTGCCCCATATAGCTTTTCAGGGTCCTGACATGGTATCACATAATATCTAGAAGTGACTAGCTTTGAATTAACTTTTTCAAATGACTACTGACTTTCAAACAAGAACAAGCAATAGCTTCTTGGTATGTTGCTTTGATACATACGTTTGCATTATTTGAACAAATTATGTCTGTAAATAGGATTGTACTGTAAATGAGAAAACAATGGTATGTTCAGTCATCGGACAGAGGCGGTGTTTAGATGATTGTCCTCTAGATAAACTGCATCAGCACAAAATGGGCAACTGTAATTTCATGTCCGAGATGTTTTTGATTTGGATATATTGAACTATTTATGCTCACTGCATTCCTCCATATTATTTCATTAATCACATAACAACACTCCTCCACTAAACACGCTAACTCTAATTAGCTCTCTGCTACACAGATGTTTCCTCATTTAGATGTTCAGTGCCTGGTCATGTGTCACCCTCACTTTCACATGGATTTCAGCTTATATTACATCACTTCAACGTCCTTTCTGTGTGTGAGCCCTCCGGGTTAATACGTCCTTTTGAATAACAAATTGATTGCAGAGAGATATGAATGACAGATATACTTGGTGTCCACGTTATTTGCATTTGTTATACACATGCAAATGTGAAGGATGCGAATAAAACAGAAACGAAAGCAGTAGCTTAAGCCAAGGAGTCTGGTGTGGAGACATGACTGATTTCTCTAACCCGCGCTATTCCTACCAATGAAGTCAATGTATCCGTGATGAATCACTCTTTTTCTGATCTCAAATAGTCCACAAGTCGGCGAGACCATCATTTGATCTATACAAGGGTAAATGTTTTAAGCGGAGAATTATGGAGAATTCAGTAATTTGTAAACACCAATGCTGTGCCTCTGTGTTTTTATGCAACACGAAGTTCTAAAAGCGTAATTCAAGCTGTAAGTAAGTGTTTAGTTAGGACGGCAGGGAGTGTTGAAAAATGCATCGGGAACTTCCCTGGTAGGAAAGGATTCGTAAGAGGTTTTAGACCGTGCATTTCATGTGTGTTGCGGCACCTGATGAATACCTTTTTTCTCAAAATAGAGGCAGGTGGATTATTACGAAATTGTCATATACGAATGCTCGCAAGTTCTTCTGATATATTGGGAAGCAGCACGGTAGAAAACCGGGAAAAACGAGGGGAACCGCATGAATCGGCCGCCGTATTTACAACTTCTTACTTCTGCGGAGCTCAGAAATATTCCTCCGTTAAAAACACAAGCAACAAAAATGAAGCGAGCGGCTGCCTGCCGCTGCGAGGGATAAGTAGTCCGGGACGCACCCCCCCCGCGGCGGGGCGCGGGGGTCTCCCCCAGCCCGGCCCGGCCCGTCG
>WAAD01026864.1:35741-75529 GCA_013389945.1 Fregata magnificens | reverse complement strand
ACAACACCTACAGTCTGGAGCTTTTCCAGGAGGTGCGTGCGGGCTGGGGGGCGGGCGCGACGCTCCACCGCCGGCCTCCCCTCAGGCGCCCGCCTCCCCTCAGGTGCTCGCCTGGCTTCCCCTCGGGCACCTGCCGTTTCTCACCTCTCCTCGCTTCCCCTCGGGCACCTGCCGTTTCCCGCCTCCCCTCTCCTTCCCTCAGGTGCTCGCCTCGCCTCCCCTCAGGCACTTGCCGTTTCCCGCCTCTCCTCGCCTCCCCTCAGGCGCCCGCCGTTCCCGCCTCTCCTCGCCCCCTCAGGCGCCGGTCTCGCCCTCCTTCAGGCGCCCGCCGTTCCCGCCTCTCCTCGCCCCTTTAGGCTCCCGCCGCGGCCCGGCTCGTCTCGGTGAGCGGCGCTGTGTCCCATCCCCGCTCCCCTCGGTGCCCCTCACCCAAAGCCCCGGCACGGATGAGGCAAGGCTGCTCCCCGGCGCGGCCACCTTGCAGCGCCCCGTCCCTCACCCGGGCTCCCCAGCGCTGCCTGTGTGTGACCACCCCTCTCTTCATTTTAAGTTTCTTGTCTCTTCCCTCCGCGCTCCCCCCAACTTTTTACTGCTCTTTTTTTCGGTTTCCTGCCAAGCGAAGCAAGTTTAGGGCTTATAAGGGATCCTGTGGTTTTTGTTAAAACTGGGATGAAAAGCGCTCTTTGGTATTTATTTTTTTCAGGCTGCGTCCCTCTCCCTGTAGGGCAAACTCGCATCAGGAGTTGCCATCCTTCACAGTTTTTTCTTGGCGCGAATGAATTAATCCAAAGCCGGCTCCTTCAAGTGGAATTGCCCAGTCTGTTTGAAGCACTTCGCTCTTAAAAGCAGAAAATCGTTTGTGTGATGACTAAACGCCCTTTCAGGAATCTCTTTTGTGAAGTGACCTGTTTTTGTCTTTATTGCAACCCTTTGGTGAAGGGCTTTGCTCCTTTTCGGTGGGAATTGGCAAGCGCTCGGGGGCGAGGGTATCCAGCTTACTTTCTGGGTTCCCCCGGCAGGAAGGAGGGGTGACAGCTAGAAGAGTAACCTTGGCAGGGAAACGAGGGAGGAAAACAGAAAAGTAGATTCACAGCAGATAGGGAACGTACAGGACTTCAGACAAACTGCGGTCCATGTCTTCTGCTGGTGGATAGTATTGTATTTAGTAGTGTGCACCCATATTCTGCGGTTCAGAAGCATTGTGCTTCCTCACATGTTTTACAGTCAGTAGGTTAAAATGAACACAATACACAGAAATGTGAAGCACGTGAAATTCCCTAGAGCAAGTTATTTTAGAAATGCCTATGTTTGTTTGTGTTTAGATGCGTAATGCATCCCTTTCCATTTCCAGTATGTGGGCAGGTGCAGGGTCCCTGTTCAGCAGGGATGCTCAACTTCCTTTGCCCATTTGGCATTCAGCATTGAAGCTGCTAATTTGAAGACCTTTTCCTGGGGGCTAAACCTTTGTTGTAATTGATTTTCTTAAAATCTCATGGCTGTGCTTAGTGCATTATAATGCAGAGTAATTCTGCGTACCCATCTTTGATGTGATGGGAGTGTCCACCTCTGTTCAGGGATATAAAACTAACCTGATTCAATCTTAGGGAGTCTGTAAATTGATACAGAGAATACACTTCACCACAATGAGTAGTGTGGGACAAAAGATATTTGGAGGTGAATCTCTACTCTACTACTTTTTTTTTTGAGTACCAACATTGGGGACAAGCTAAAGGAACAGTATTGGCAGGCATATCACTTGAGTGACCCACAGCTACTGAAAGGGGTCCAGTCAGGTTTATTATTTTATCATTTCCTGTATTACTCTTCTAATTGCTGTGTAAGTTGAAACAGAAAGGTACAAGTTACCTCTCTGATCAGCTAGGAAATGCAGGAAAGCAAGGGGATAAATCTGTCTGAAGGGTTAACCTTGAAAATTGCAAGCACAACGGGCAATCTGTGTTTCCTTTTGCTAACAGGAATGGTAACCTCCAGCATGCGGCTCCGCAGTCCTAAGGCTTCTCTTTCACCAGGGTTCAGCTGCTGGGGAAGAGGTGTTAATTCTGAGCCCTGTGTTTGCAGGCAAACACATGTGTGTGAATGAGTTTTCGCTGTGAAATGTGGTGGTTGGAAAGCTCTGTTGCAGGAGCGGAGAAGGAACTTCTGCTTCAGTTACTGCAAGTTCCCATGACTCCTCTCTGGGGTTGCTAATGAGCTGTATGCGAGGTCTCTGGGACGCCACTGGTAGTAACACGGGGAATGCTTTGTCAACCTGACTTCCGTTAACTTTGCCCCTTGGCAGGCTTTGCCAACTGGATGTTCCTTTACGACGAGTGGCAGGTTGCATTTGGAGAGAGCCGGTAGTCTTGTTTTCAGTCGAGGCACTGCTTAAGGGTTGGTTGTTTTTTTTTTTTCTTTTTAAAAAAACTTCCCTGTCTTTATGGATTCTGGCTGGACAGCTCTGTATTAAATCCCGATCTCTCCTTCAGGAATTGATTGATTTATGAGGGTAGACTATGCTCATCTTCTCCAACCATGAAGAGAACAGCTTCAGAACGTGTTGTGTGCAGATGAAATCTGGTAGTAATTTCTGTCATGAAAGTGGCAGTAACGATACCTGAGAGGGAGTTTTTTTCAGTTTGTTACCCTGCCAGGAACAATTCTCCAGACCTGCAGTCACATAATCCCAAAGGAGGTCTGATAAACTGTAGTCTGCTCACTGGGAAGGGTAGTATGAATGTAGAGGGACGAGACAGGAGCTCTGAATTCTGGTCCTACCACCATCCTGTGTTGGCTGGGTGACCTTCAGCATGTCACTGATGCAGACCCAGGGATGTGTGGGTCCCAAACTGCCAGCAGCAATGTCTGGTAGCATCTGCCTGCCAGCAGTTATGTATGTTTGCTGGCTTATGAAATAGTAGGTCTGTCGTCTTTGTAATGGCTTTCTTCTGAGTCAAAACTGGTTTCAGTAACAGCAGTGAGGGCTTGTGGGGGTGGGAACCAAGGCTAGTTAGGAGCATAAAACCAACATGAGAGAAGCATTGGCATTAGGGATGCATTTTGCTCAGAGGTCAAAAAAGCATTACTGCAGAGCAGAAGGCATGCCAGGGAACTGCACGTCAGTGGAAGATTATATTTAAGGCAGCTCCTTTGCTGTGGCTTTCCCTAGTGCCCTTACAGAAGACGGAGCCTTTTCAACCGAGCAAAATCAGCAAAGGCTTTACTGTGAGTGGAGGTATATAAACCGTAAGGGCATGATCAAAAAGGAGCATGCTTTGACATGAAATGCCATGGGATACTTCTGAGAGCTTTTGATGAGGAAATTCTAATCTCTGTCCAAAGTATTTCTGTCTGGTACTTATACGAATGAGTACCTTATATTTGATATGGAGTGAGCTGGACCCAATAGACTGGGGCAAAATGTGTTTCATGGCAATCAGGAAAAAAAAAAAAAAAAAAAGCCCCAGCTTACAGCAGCGTTTTGCTGGAAAATGTCACCATCTGTAGTAAATCTGGAACCCTCTGGTGCTGTTTATAATTGTTTTCCTAAGACATTTGATGGCATGTGGGTATATAGCTTAGTTTTTGACTGGCAAAACTATGTCCTCAAAGTCAAACTGGGCAGGATCTGAGCAGGTTTAGTTGTCCTTTCTAGAATAAGGTGGAGAGCCTGGTTTGTCTTTCTGCTCCTATGGTGTATTCAGCATTGGGTCAGCTGAGTGTTTTGTTAGGAATGGCTCACCTTTCCTGGAAAGGCTTCAGGGAAAGAACCTTCAGTTCAGTGATTGTGAAATTCTTTAAAGTACTAAGTGGGGCTGCAGCAATGATGAAGAAATATTTCCAGGAGTGGAGGTGTGGGCTTTACGTTATTCCCAGCTCTTTCTGCTTAAGAGTATAACGGTGGTCAAGTGAAAAATCATGCTTTTACAATATGCTAGAACCACCAGCATTAAAGTATTTTGTCACTTATTATTTTAGGATCCAGACCTCGAAAATAATTTATACTTTTTCTGCTCAGGTATGATCTGTTCACCTGGAGGTGTCCATCTGCATCTCTCCATCAAAAACAACAGTCCGCTTCCTGAAAATGTCTTTTATCAGTTGAACGTCAGTCTGCGTTCATAACAAAGCCACTGAGGGGCCTGAAATCCCAACTACTGTATTTGATATGCTTTACAGATGTTTCTACATGAATCATCGTAACTTCTATTTTTTACTACAGGCTGTTCTTTTTGGAGTGACTCTGCTATAGTTTCTGTGGCGTTTGTGCTTCATCTTATTCCTGAACAGAAGTTATTGTAATGTTGTGACTGATGCCTAACAACTGCCAATTTCATATTTTTAGACTTCCGGAAAGAAAACCTTAGATAAAGCTGGCATTCCATCTTTATAGAGAGATTTTAAAAACAAGATTAGCCTAAGCACTGGAAACCAGAGACAGACATAGCTAAGTTCCATTTCCCTTAACTCTTCACATCATTCATGTGTTTCTACGTCTCAGGCATTTTCTCTGCCCTTTCCCATATTTCGAGTAGTTGGCCAAAGGACACCACTTCCTTGGTCTGTGTATGGATATGTATGCAAGTTGGAGGAATTAGTGTTGGAGGTCCACTCTGCTGTTGATCGTGCAGACTCCCCTGAAACCTCTGAGGGTGAGCTGCTTAAGGATTACAAAGAACAGGAGTAAAGGTCTTCAGCATGTGTGAGAAAATGAGCTTGCTGCATTCAGAAATGCATTGATTTTGAAAGATTCCTGTCTAGGTTATGTCTGTTACCTTTGCTTGTATTTTGCTCAGACACCTAAACTGAGGTGTATGTGAAATTAAAACGCTCATATCTAAACTATGATCTCCCTCACTGCCCCCCCTAGCCCTTTGGTCATTGATGTCTAAAATTTCATAGCAAGATTTGCTAGGTGCCTAGAGCAGTGCAAGTATGGCATATACCGCTATCTTGTCTGAGTGCAAGTTGAGGATTTGCAGACTGGGTCTCCTTAGACGAACCCATGCTATAAGGTGCGATCTGAATATAGCCTTGCAGCATGGAGTTCAAAGTAAATTGCAGCATTCATTGTCATTTCTAAGGGGAAAAAAACCCCAAAAATTGTATTTAATAGCTTAGCAGTTAGCCCTGTTCCCTACTGAGTTCAGGTCCAGAATTCAATTTGCTGTAGCTGTTGCCTGCACAAGAATGCCCTGACTATGATGATAGAGTTGAAGCTGGAAAGGAGGTAGGAGGGGAGAGAGCCTGACCCCTTCTCCTGAAGTTGAGGTAGTCTTTAGAGGTAGCTCAAGATTCATGGAGCCACAGAGAAGGTAAGAATATGCTCCGTGAAGAGGACAGTCAGCTGAATTGCTCTTCGCAGGAGTAACTTAAACATCAAATTGAACAAAAATTCCCCAATGTTTTGAAGGTATGCTATTGCTTATGTAGTGGCCTAAATTGCCCAGGTAGGATCATCCTCAAATCAGCCAGATGGGAACAAAGATTTGTGAAGAACAGAGGGAAAATAGGAAACATTTTGTCTTGGCTAATGGGCGTGACCTTCTTGTTGAAGGTTAGGGCTGCCCAAGTCTGGTAATTTTCACAGCAGCACTGTAGAGCAGAGGGCAAGTTGTGTGAGTGATTCAGACTGAAAATATTTTCTTATGCCCCTGCCCTTCACTCTCCCAAAAGGTATGTATGAAGGTAGCAGATATTCTAATGGCTCTCAAGTCTGTAGCCCGAAAAAATAAGTCCTTGTTATTAAAAATAGAACAGAAAAACTTGCAGGCATTGCATGCCACACAGGCTTCAGTTTTCCTGTTATCATCTTTGTAAAATATTTTGAGAGCAACTCAAAAAAGACATTACAGAAGATGTGAATATTTACTATTTATTCCAGCTTTGACTAGGGAAGTGTTAGTGCTCCTTCGATAACTTCTACATAACTGTCCTAATTGTCATACACTGTATTAAGCTAATGTCTGCGTCTTTTTTAATGGATATATTTATGGAAAAGATTTAAAAGTAGTATGAGTGAATCTGTTTACCTTTGCGAACATGGAGATCCTTTGTTGTATCTCTTGGAGCTGGCTGGAAAAATCAAATTTTTGCTATAGTCTTAAAAATAACATTCAGTAGTCTAGACAGAATTAAATATTAGCTGGCAGTCATTAGTTATTTTCTTCATAATAAAAAATGATCTAAATAGAGTTAGCAGTGCATTAAATACCTTTCTAGTATATAAATGATTTAAGAATACATGACAGATTTTAAATGCACACTGACATTCCCCTTGCACATAGACATGTAATACCTATGCTAAAGAGGCTGGATGGGAAAAGACTGGTAGCGAATCAATGAAATAGCTTAAAAATGAGAGGAAACAGTGACCAGAAAAGCTATTTGAAATAGATTTATCCCAGTGAGGGACTCTGGGTTACAAAGTACCAAGCACTGTCTATTTCTGCACTTTGACAGCAGTCTTTTTCTTACCTGTGAAACTGATACTGTTACTATGAAATTAATTTCGAATGGTCAGCAGCTCTTCAGAGGTACAGTGAACACAACCTAGTAGGATAACACAAAGTAGGATGAGAAAAAGAATTCGTCAGTAGAAGGGCCAAAAGGAAACAAGAATAACAAGTGTTCTGGAAGTCTTCCCAATCCATAGAAATTGGTTCCTAACTGCTTTAGTTAAATTTAGTACAGTTTTTTTTCCTGTAGGGAAGCAATATTGACATTTGTGCCCAAAGATGCTGGTATAATTTAGAAGCATTAATCATTGTATCCAATATGTAAGATGTTGCTTGAGAGAAGGGAGAATTAATCTATTCTCCCTCTGCAGTGTAGATTGAGTACGAATCAGCAGAGGAGGTTTAAGGCAGATGTTTGGAAAAAAGCTTTCTAATAGTGAGGGTGGTGAAGCACTAAATCGGGTCACCGGTGAGGGTTGCGGAGCAGGCTAGATCAATGATTGACAATTTTTTTTATTTGTAGACCCTTTCTACAAGTTTTCCTGTGGACACATACCCTTTAGAGTCAAGTTTACCAACAACAAACTTGCTTTTTGAAGTTACTATCCCCTAAGCATTACAGTCCCTGAACCACAAAAACCACTGGCACAGATTTTCTGTACCTCCTCTGAAGTAATTGTAAGTAGGGGCAGAAGCTCCATTTAATGCCTAAGTAACTGGGCGTAGCATTGCTGCAGCTGAGCTATCCCTCTGACTTGTAGTGCAGTCACGCAAGTTTTGTTGAAGCAGAGTTTGGGTTTAAATGACCTGTGAGTAATGCAGGAGGCCTGTGTGAGAACTGATAGGGAACCTGGCTGTGCTCGTGCTTTAATCCGTAACGTTTTCACCTGTGGAAGAGTTGTAGTGAAGGAGCTCTAGATCCTGTCTTTGGTAATAATCAATTGGAATTTTGCGTGGAAATCTGCTTGAGTCTCGCTGGGATGGAGGGGGCGAGCCTGGACGATAACCTGTAGCCTGACCAGTACAGATCAGAAATTACACAGGGGTTGAAGTGATAGAGAACGGGGGAGGGAAGAAAGCTTACTGTGTGTGGCAGCCAGGTTTGCGTTTGCTGAGAGCTTTGAATCCCGAATAGAAACACATCAACATCATGCTGCAAAAACACTAGGATGGTTGTTCCAGTCTGGAAGCCTTTTCACTGTAGGAAGTATGGCCATGTTTCCTTCTGTCTGTCATTTACCTTTATTCCCCTTGGGCTTTTATATTTTGTTACTGGCTTGGTATCTTCCCTATCTATCAGTCCGGCGCATCCTATTAAGCAGCTTTTCTTGATTGACTAATGAGATGCTATTTTTGGCAATGCTTTTATCACTATCTTTTATTGCTCAGCTACGTTTTCTGCATTTTCTCATGTTATTCTCTAGTGGTTCCTCTATTGCTACTCTATTTACTGTTACATGCCCATCACCTCACTGGGATTTCTTTGGTCAGTTGTCCTCTCTCCTGTCATTTCCTTGCCCACTCCTTCCCAATTGTGTCCCCCTCCGCTTCATTCGGGTTTGTTCTACCATCTTACAGAGCCTTTTCTCATCTTCCCCCATCCAGTACATCACTTTCCTCCTATGGCCAAGACCCCCTTTCAAATAATCAAAAAATAAGAGGACAAAAGCATTTCCAGAGGGAGTTTCATCCTACCTTAACACAGCTGTCTGAGCCAGGCAGGATGAATCACCTCAGTAGGTTCCTATCTCCATTCATTAACTACAGAATTCTAACTAGGATAGACCAAATGCCTAACTTACAGAGAGCTCAGCATAAGTAAGATGAATACCATTCATGTAAGCTACTAGGACTTAAAATGCTGAGTATTAAGACAGCACGTGCTACTGCACATTAAAATGACAGCAGAGTAATTTAGGAAGCTGTTTGTAAGTTATAGGATTTTGGCAGTTAACTCACAGCAATAAAGCTGTTTAGTATTAACATGTTTTTGAATCACCTGTTTGTGTCCCAATGATTAGCAGCATCAAATTCCAGATGCAAGCTGGCCTTTTAATCCAAATAATAGCTTTCTCCCCATCATACATAAATACAGCCTTAACATATCAGTATGTTAACTGCAGTAGTGCTATTCTCAGAAGATTAAAAAAAATATTCCTACTTTCATCTGCCTAGCATATCCTGAGGCTGTATTTCAGAATTAGCATAAATACTGGTCTAGATATGCTCTTTCAGCTTTTACTTAAAAGGGATTGCTGTATTCTTGACACCTGTTTATTTCATTCTCCAAAAATGTAACCTGTGAGAATAAAGAACGTAACCCAAGGACAAAATAAACAGCTCTGTAAAGGGTTACTTACTTCCTCCTGATGTGTGGTGGCTTTACTGACTTGACTCATAGACACCAGGATGGACCCAAAATTGTAATAATTGAAACTTCTTGTGTCATTTCATGCTGGTTTCATGAGGTCAGTGAGATACTTTTCATTGACATGATTTTCCTACACATTGTGTATGGTAAAGTATTAATGTAAATCAGTCTGCTTCTGCCAATTCAGAAGTCTTGTGTGATCTGGCTCATTTTGCAGTACAGCTGCCCAAATGCTTACTGTTAGAAAAGGCAGGGTATGGGCTTACTATGCATTAGCTACTCTCTTGTAGTTAGAGTGTGCCTGCCCCTGTCTTGCGGCATTTTATGTTTACCATGGGTGCAGGCAGTTGGCACAGGGTAGCTACGATGCTATAAATCAATACGCTAGTAATTTGTTCAGGTATCCATACCCTCTAGAAGGTACTAATTGCAACACAAAAAAGTTAGTGGGCATCTCTGTTCTTCCTGTGGTTAATACTGATGTAGCATAGTTGGGTGGATGTGGCTTGATGATGCCCTTGGAAACCTATTAGAAACTGGCCTGTTTAGACAGGCCCAACAGGATGATGCCCTGTGTCCATGTCTGATGTGTTTGGATGTTAATATAAATACACCGTTAGAAAAATTTGTGAAATGGATGTACCATTAAAACCAGAGCTAAAAGATCTTCATGAGAAGGTTTGACTGATTTCCATATCCAAATAGCTAATTGCTAACTCTGCATTTCATAAATAGAGGACTGGGCGAGATTGGAAAAATAATCTTATGCAGGGAGAACAGTTACAGACAAACACGTTTAACAATAACCTGTAGAGAGATTCATGGCAGTCTCTCACTGACAATTAAATAGTCAATGGTTTGGACAGAATCCTTAGCATGATAAATCTCTATATTGCCAATTGTATACATACCCTGTTCTTACACAGTATGGACTGCTGTTACTGAGTGAGATGGTCTGACTTGCTGCAACAGTTATTAGGGTGGAAGTGAGAAAATTTTGCTAAACAAATTTAAAGATACACAAAGAATTGGAGGGAGAGAAGGTGCATGCCTCTCGTGCATACATACATATTTGTGGATTTTCAAATATGTATTTTATGCCTCCCCTATTTGAAAGTTCTCCTAAGAATCTGCTAATGTTTCTAGCTTAGAAATGTGAACCAGAGTGACGTGATGTCTTTGTTTTTTCTGGTGCATCTCCTGGGAGTCTAGATGATGTGCATGATAAATCTTTCACCTTGGCAGAAAGAGAAGGAAGTGTTTAATATTTAACCAAGGTTGTCTTTTACTTCAACATCTGTTGATAGGGGACTGCAGTTACAAATATGTAAAACTGTGTGTGTTTTTGCTAAGAGGGGTGCTTGGAAGGAGAAAGGAATAAACTTTCCCTAAGGAATAGGCCTCAACTACAACAGAAGACAAGAGATTGTTTTAAAAATCGATCAAATTAAGCCCATGTTACACTGAAATAGTTTAATACTTGCTTAAATAGGACCATATTTAAGCACAGTAGTTAAAACAGTGGCTGTTGAATCAGTGTGGTTAAATTGTGCACGTTGCTGTGTCTGTGCACTCGTCTTCTCAAATTCCCATGCCAGACTGTCGGTGGTTTTCCCATGGGGAGCAGCGTGTCAGGGTTCATGTCATGTTATCTCCTGTTTACTGAAGAAAATGGTCTGCTAACCAGTGAACTAAATTCACTGACTCCCAGTCATGCACGCGTTTTGCTAAAGAAAGAGTAATTCTTTAGTATCTATAGATTGCTCTAGGTTAGATGAGGACCGCATTTCCAGAATTGCATTTAGTTACATTTACACCATTGGGAAAAACTCCCATTACTGGTAGCAAACTAGCAGAAGCATCCTGCCTGACCTGCTTTCTGTCCTTCTCAGAAACTTAGCAGAGCTTTTCAAGAGAAAATGAAGAAGTTAAAAAGGCTTAGCCCAAACAAAATCTTTTTTTTGTGAGCCTTTAATAGGTCTGAGATGCATTTATTGTACAAACCTGGTATGTTGCAGGTAGGGAAGAGTCGTGTGTCACAATTTCCTGTACTCAGTGTATTTGTTAGCAGTCTCAAACTAATTGTACTTGTCTTAATGAAGTGTGTATTTGTTAATCACTATTACAATATTCTCTCTCCCTGGGCTTGTACAATACCTCAGCAATCTATAGAAATAAGCCTACTGCAAGAATTCTATAGTCTTGCAGATAAAAAAAGATCATCTACACCTTTGAAAACCCAAACAAACAAGAAAAAAAATACTGGGTTTTTTTCACTGATTTTAAAATTTTTGTTATAAAAATAATACAAATAGGATATTTTCAGTAGAATTGAAGTGCTTATAGGCTAGAGAGCTGGAGATTTCACAGAAAATGAGTGGGCACATGCAGCTTTCAAATACTTAACTCTGTTGGGCTGAAATCTGTAAGCTAGAATTGCTTTTAAATACCTAGTCTTGACAATTAATGTGTAGGCTTTCCACCAACACTTTCAAAAAGAGCCTACTAGGAAAACGTGCATGTGGTCACGCTGTGCCTGCCTCTTGCAGATGCGTACAACCCGCAAAGTGTCAGTGTGGCCCGTGGGACTGGTAGGAGGACGACGGTATGAGCGCCCAGTCGTGGAAAACGGCAAAGTTGTTGGCTGGTACACTGGCTGGAGAGCTGACAGGCCCTTTGCTATTGACATGGCAGGTAAGTACCAAGCTTCATGATACATGAATGCTTCTCATAACTATTCTTACATTTTGTATGAGTGGGACAGTAACTGGTTTCTGAGTGTAAGCAGCTTTTAAAACTTCTGACGTGCAGCCGCTCTATGTAGCCCTTCAGCACTAAATATCCTGGAAATCTTAGCTTGCACATCTCGTCTAATTAAGTTGCTGCTTGGTGATATCTGAACTTACTTGCACTTGTTTTTAATTTTATGTCGCAACTTGGCTTTTATGTTGTATAAATTGTTTATCTATCTGAAACAAGTTAATTGTAAATTAATGCATCCAGTTAATTTTTGCAAGGAGCCCCTGCCTTTCATTGTGTCATCAATCTACACCAGGCAGTATAAACGCAGACCCTTCTTACACCTCGTGTTGTAAAGTGCTACTCTATCATGAAATTATTCATTTTTTTATTGGTTATTTGGAATGATGGTGATAACTGTAGATGGATATAGTTTGAAACACTGGGCTTAGGGGAAAAAAATCACTGACAGCTATAGCCTAGTAGATGAAGGCAGAAAAGCTTCAAAATGGATCTAATCAATTTTCTGCTGTGAAGTTAGCATGCCACATAGCTCTGTCTTGTTGTCAGTCCATGCTTAAACAATCTTCTGTACATATTCACAACTGCCACATGAATCACCACAGTGCAGAAGTCTGATTTCTGATGTAGCAGCAGCTGGTTTCCCAGCAAATGATACGAAATTTGCACTTAAGCATCTTCTGTATTCAGGACAGAGAGGGAAGGGGAAAAATAGAAATACAAGGGCAAGAACGGGGTAGAAATAGCCAGCCATTTTCTTTTTTCTGATACCCTTATGTTTTGGGAGAGGGAAAAGGACAGTGCTTTCTCATCTGAACAGAATATTTTTATATGGATTGAAATGTTTGATGAAAAATATGTACAGTATTCACAGTACAATTGGTTAAAAAGAGTAAAGGAGAACTAATAGTTGTTAACCCCTCAAAGATAGAAAGGTCAGCAGGTGAATTTTTCTGCACTGTAGAAGCATTTCAAGTTAACAGTATCACCTGGCGTGAAAACAAGTATTTGAGTGGCCAGGTTAGAGGCATTCCTCAGGGGGGAAGTAGGTATGTTGATCCCCAAACCCCTGCAGCCTGTTGAGGGCTGCAGCTGTGCATTTTAACAGCCTCTGCCTGTGGATTCATAGATACATATTGATACTATGCTGTAGAAGTGGTTACTTACAGGCATTATTAAGATGATGATAGCATGGTTCATAATTCATTTGCAGCAGGCAAAAAGCCATTACACAACATTGGCCAAGGGACTGTAACCCAGACATGAAGAGATACATGGAGAGTTCTTAAGTTGTTGTTTACACTTTGCAGTTGCTGGCTGAAACACTGGCACAAGGGAAAAGCAGCCCTGTTAGGGGCATTACCTGCTTGTACTTTTACCGAAGTCATGGAAAGGGAGAGTTATAGAGACAAAGATACAAGCATTGAGAGTATAGGAAGTTATTGCAGATCCACAAACAAGGAGTTACTACTTTGAGAGAACTTTTATTAGTCTTCAAAAAATAACTGAAGAAATTAAACTATATTTTTAATTTTAGCAAGGAGAGAAATGGATGCTGTGTAGGCTCGTAAAAAATTATGTTAAGTTTGCATCTTCATTCCCCTCAGGAATATACAGTGGAAGGGCACAGACAAACAGAACAGAACCTGTAAATACAGAACTGCATAGGTGTCTGAACAGGTGCAGTCTACAGGATGTGTGTTAACACTCAGTTTTCCACCCTTGCCCCTCTCCGCCCTGACTCCCCAACATACCCCTGGGGACTTGGAGGACTTGCTAACAAACCAAAGTCCATGCTGTAGTACATCACCGGCATTCCTCCATCTGCTGGCGCCAAATATACAAGCAACTTAGGTTATACCATATATTGCACATAAGGAAGATGAAGGATCTCTTTTGAAAATATTACCATGAAAAAAAAGGGTGCATATATTAAACTGCTCAGCTGTCTACAGCTGTTTATAATTAATGTTCTGATTACCAAGGCACTGGTAAGGAGGCTCTCTTTGGTTTACAGAACTATCTTTTCATAGTGATTTTCACAAGAATCGGATCGTGAGCCTGAGTGTGAAAAGAATGACTGCTTTAAAAGGTTTGGGACCACTGATTTAACTTGGGGCTGTTCAGAGGAAGCACATCCTTGCTTTTAAGCACATAAACTTCTTATTCCAGACTTCAAAATACAGGGCCAAATTCAAATCTAGTGCAAGTGGAGGCAGGTCCTGCTGATTTCATTGGGATCAGCTGAAAGACCCTAGCTGGCCAACTTTCCTAGATTCTTCTTTGAAATACACTCACATGTGGCAATCACATTAGATCAGTTCAGTAAACATTGGGGGTTTTTTTTGAGAAGTTTGTGGTTGACACTGCAATGCTAAATTGCATTCAGAAAGCAAAGTAACTGTTTCCTGTGTTGCTTCTTGTCTGGCAACCAACACACCATATGAATTAGTTCTGGTGTTTTTTAAGTTCTGCCCCAGTTGTAACTGTAGGTGGGTTCTAGAGTTTGACCCAGACTTCCTTACCCTCAGGGAAGAAAAGCGAGAGAGAATTAGGTGTTGTAAGGAAAAACTGACGTTGATTCTGAGGTAGGCACTGTGTTGTTTATCGTAGACTTGATTTAAAATCTTCTATACTAAATGATGCTGTTAAGTGATTTACTTTTGGCTTGTTCCCAGTGCCAGAGTTTTTAACCACCCATAAGAACGAGCTAGATCGTGATTCTTCTAATGTCAAGATTGTTCAAGGAAAACAGATGCATGCTTTACATTAGCATTCCAGGAGCTACTTCAGTCATAGAGATTAATCCATGCCTGTGAATCACTGGGCAAGCAGATTTTGGACTNCATATCTCATCTTTCTTACGTTTCCCTGAGAAAAAAGGTCTTCTATTAATGACACTGCAACACATGGCATATTTTGTCTGAATCTGAAAGAGTCACTACTGGAAGTCACAAGTACAAACAAAAAAATTTTAAGTGAGTGGCTATGGCAGACACCATACTCAAAAAAAAAAAAACAACCCCAAAAAAACCAAAAAAAACCCCCCAAAACCCCCCAAACCACCCCCCCATCAAAGAGAAACAACTATTTTAAATGTTGAGTTTAAAATTGAGAGCCTCTTTCATGGTGAATTAACTGTCAACAGGTGCCTTTATTATGAACTGTAAGAACTCCTGGTTGAGCACCTCTGCCCTGTTGCAACCCAAACAGTATGTCACAGGGAGAAGACAACTTGAAAGCAGACCGCAAGCCATGGCATGTTCAACAAGCCAAGGGTAGTGCCTTGAACTGTGTGGAAACCAGCATATCTGTTTCAACATCAGCACTGAGCATTAGCATTTATAGACTCTGGAAATGATACACACTCACAGTTCCTAGGTTGCTTTCAGCTACTACCCTATCATCTAGAGCATTCAGGAAGCAAAGGCATTAATCACGGCAACAAATCTTTACAGACCGTCTCATCTAACCAGATGAAGAAAAATAGTTCTGCCTTTTAACAGAAGTCATTGATCTAGCACAAGTCAAGGTGTGAATTAACAGGAACAGCTTCCGTAGAAAGAAGCACAGATGTAATCTTTGTCATGTCTCCCAGGCATCTTGTCCTCCAGCAAATTCTTATCTAGGTGGCTCTTCAGCCAATTAAATTTAACTTACAGCCTTGCATTAAACACAAAAAAAAGCAAAATACCTCTTCACACTCTGGCTATGAAATTGTCCTGTGGCATTTCATGTGAACTTACGCCCAATATAACTTTGTAGGAATAATGATCAAGGAAAAGAATTGTATGTGTGTAGCACTGTTCTGTTATGCTATGCTGGAGACAGCAACCTCAGATTAATCCCTGTTTGGGGATGGAATTCAAAATAACAGTGTCTTTTCATCTATTACTACAAGATAGTGTGAGAGATAACTAGTGCCAGTCTGGTCAAAACCTGAGCCATCTCCTCTCTTTGATACCAAGATTATCTGTCTGTAATAAAAACTGAAAGTTTTTCTCCTTCATGGATGATCAACTTAAAAATTAAGCTTAAATCTTTTTAAAAAGAAACAGCAGTTCACACAGCTGATCAGGGCTCCAACACTGCCTTCCCTTGCAAAATTTTTTTTTGGGGGTGCCCAAAATATCAACCACACTAAAGCCCAACTGCACCAAAAATGTATAGTTTGTTCTATTTGAGGGGGAACCCCCCCCCCCCCCCCCCAAACCAAAAAATACTGAACTGAACCAGGCCAATTTGTTCATCAGTAATATGTCTACAGTCATCTTTCAAGGTGCTGAAAGCTAGCTGTATGCACTGCAGCTGTCTCTTGTTGAGGGAGTTTAAACTCTCAACTTCAGCTCTTCACAAACAATTACACTTGGTCACAAACAGCACTGGGATGGAGCCCACCTTGTGCTCCCTCATAGCCAGGCTACAAGTTGTAGGAAGCAAGAAAGGCCCATAGCCTGCTGAAGACAAAACACCTACCTGGGAAGAAAAGTCCAAACTGCCATTCTTTCGCCTGGTGCTGCCTGCCTAAGCCCAGCAGCTGCAGCACAGAACAACTGGATCCCACCATTGCTGCTAGCAGTTGGTGCAGTCTGCAGAGTGGGAGCTGCATAGCTTAACCACACAGAGTGAGGACAGGCTACAGCCAGGTCTCACACCTCCCGGAAGTCTTTTATTTGCTAGAGTACTCTGCAAGGTGTGGATAAGCCCTTTCCATCTAGACACCTCTTTATACATTATACCCTGCCTAAGATAAAGTTAAACATGTTTTCTTCAACTGTGTCTGTCAGTGAATTGGGAACCCCAGTTTACATCCAACCCATAGTTTTCGTGTGCAGTGTCCAAATCTTTATTTAAAAAAAAAAAAAAAAAAAATCACTTTCTGGTGTCTTCCTGTGCTTTGCTACAAGCAAAAGCATGGTAGTTAGTTAAGATAAAAGTGGTTTCAGTGTGCCGCCTTTACATGCGACATACTAATTACTTCCTTATATTTTCGTCTTTAAGAGGCCCATAAAAGCCGCAGATACTTTCAAGGAAAATACAGTAGCAAGGTAATTCTAGTAAAAAAGGGGACAGATTTATATTCCATTAGAGAAATTTATACTCATTTAAAAATGAGAAAATGTTAATACTGGTTTTAGAATTAAATGTTCTTGCAGTTTTCCAGAACAGATGTCAAAACTGTTACTACTGCTGTCATAAACGGACAGCTGGAACCACGCTGAACTGACGAAAAAAGGATTTCTGTGGTCGGCTTGGCAGTTAGACATAAGGAATTACAAATGTAATTTTTCTTTACAAGTATATCAGTTGAGTTTTGAGTCATACTTAAAGAAGCATACATGCACCTGAACCTTGCTGAATGAAAACTGGGGAGTTCTACAAATAATGGCAAATTGGAGATTAATGAGAGCTGCTTCAGAGAGGGTGAGTTTGCTCAAACTAGTGATTTCTCAGTTTGTAATCTCCCTTTGAGGGACCTAACGTATGTTATTAGAGGAATGCAGTGCAAGGAGAGGTGTGTGCACTGACAAAGTTCTTTCAGTCGTGCCGTGCAATGCACAGATCAGCTGCAGACTGTCTTGCAGATCACCATTGGTGAAAACAATTCATTAGTCCACAATAACTACATGGTGTGCAAGGCAAAACATTAATATGACTTGTCTTTCATCAACAATAATGTTAGAACTCTCTAAAGGCTAAAACTCTCTAGAGACTACAGTTGTGATAAGTAACATATTTTAACCTTTTCTTCTCTCACCTTTAAACCTAGAAGTGTTTGTACAGTATAAATTTCATACACTTCATTTTACTTAAAATTCAGTTTTATTTCTTAATTAGAAGTAGAAAGGAAGGATAGTCCAAGATCTTAGCAATACCTGACTTTTCAGGCAAAAAAGCATATATTCTCTACATGACAGGAAACTGATTAAACATGTTGAAAATATGGTGCAATTAAAAAAAAAATTTGATTGCACCTTCAGGGCAAAACAAAACAACGTAGGATGTACAAACCTACCAAATATTGTCTATCCATATAATCAAATGTACACATTTTTAAAAAGAACATGGGAGCTTGTGTAACTTGCACAAAAATGTAAAGCCTAAAGGTTTTTCTTAACCTTCTTCTCCACCCCCCTCTCTCCAAGGATTTGCTGTGAGTCTTCAAGTGATTCTGTCGCATCCGAAAGCTGTATTCAAGCGTCGTGGTTCTCAACCAGGAATGCAAGAATCTGATTTTCTGAAACAGATAACAACAGTGGAGGAACTGGAGCCAAAAGCAAATAACTGCACAAAGGTACTGATTTCCACACTCACTGAAAAGCTTTCCTATCATCTCTGTAGATGACTGTACTAACACAAATGTTATTTTATAGGTTCTTGTATGGCACACACGAACAGAAAAAGTAAATCTAGCTAATGAGCCAAAATACCATCTGGACACAGTCAATATTGAGGTATGATGTGGAGACACAGTTACACAGGAAGTACAGTACAATGGATGTGTCAGAAGGCGTTCGAATTCAGCCAGTTCAATAGTCTGCTTCTGCGTGAGACCTTTTAATAGTCATCTGATGGACTTCTGTGGAAACAAAAGGAAGTTGTCAGATATTCTAATACGCAAATCAAGTGGGTGTGCTTTGTTCTAACTTGTTTGCATGCATTTCTGACCTCTCGTCTTAATAATCTGACACTTACCTTTGTTTTATGGCTGTTTCCACATAGTAAAAACAATCAAGAGAAACGTGGCCGCAATGGAGTATTTTCAAAATCATCATTTATGTATATACTTTTTGTATTTATCCAGCTTAACGGTGTAATTATAAACTGATTTTAAATCACCAACTGTTGATCTAAATATTTGCATAAATGGATCCTCCAAATTGAACATGTTTTCCTTCGTTAAAAGCAGGCTTCTTGAAGAAATAGCGGTCAAATAGGTCATACAATAATGAAATAAAAACCCACAATCATTTATGGATTTATCCTTTTAATATAGGGAAGTAACATTTTATCATTACGAGGCACCATAAAATGTAAACACAATCACTGTCATAAACCTGGATATCTCTGCAAGGAAAAATATATCTGTTCACATTGAGTTACCTTGTATACGTATTGTGCCGCTAGTTCTCAGCATTAATACTGTGCACGTGCCTCGTGAGCCAGACCGGATACTTTATCACAGGAAACTCAAATGGATCAAATGCTCATTTTTAAAAGAATAAACTATTGATTTGTAGAACTACAGCAACATCCAGGTTTATCTTTCTTTCAAGAACCACATTCCCTGTTATGCACACCATAATAACATCACAGTGAAATGTATGATGAAACGAAATTTGTTTGATACACTGGAAAACACTGCTCAGTGATACATTTACATTCTATTTATATATGATTAAACATTTGTTCATAGAGTACCTTCTACAGGATTACTGGGTAGTTTTGGGGGATCAGGGTTTGTATTTTTGGATATTACTAACATGATAGCTACATCCCTTATATGCAAACATTTGATCTAGAATTTTGAGGGAAAAAAATCAGTACATGGTTAAGCAGCTTCTCAAATATATGCTCTATGAAATCATATGCATTGTATGAAAACGCTGCCAATGATGTATAAATGTATTCTTGATCTGCTTTTCACTACATCAAATTTAAATCAGTACAGACCACAACACGGTCAGTCGGTTATACTCTTAATCTGAACAGCTGGGGAAAAAGAAAAAGAATATGTACATGGAAGGAACAGCGAAAGTAAATGCATTTGAACAAGGAATGTTAGGTGGCTGTTCTGGGTGAGACTCCTAGGGCGACTTTCATTTCCACAGTTGTGTGCTGAGAGTCTGACCAGAGGAGCTTCCAGTCCATCCTGCCGCTGTGCTGGGGGGCTGGCCAAAGCCCATCACGCTGCTGGAGCTGCTGAGATTCATTCCAGCCATTTGCTGATTCATCTGTGAAGTGTACACATGAGCCTAGTTAGCACTGGTGCTGAAACACAACCCACTGCTAGCCAGAAAGCAGTCATGCCTCCAACTAGCAACCCAGTTAAAGTGCATTTCCCTAAAATTAACAATTCTTATTAAATAAAAATATTGCCTCAACTTAAGTTTCTAAGCATTTTTCAAGATGGCAGTGTTTCTGGAACCACTCAATCACCATTATACATCAGCTGACTGGCTGTAGCACTTGGTGTATGTGCCAAGTCTGTATAAACATTCGACTAGTGAATTTACAGAGCGTGTGACAATGGAGTCCAATGTGTCTCAGTCGGTAAGAGCTTGCTTTCAAAGCTAACCAACAAAACTGTGGCAACTGCGATAAAGAAACCCCAAAGCAAGTAATATAGCTTTGTCAACATTTGCAACTCCAGATGGTTTTTGTTGCAGCAGTATTTCTTCGGAGACCTCAAAATCTTGAATACACAATTTTTTATAGAACTTGTCCATTTAGGTGGCAATCAACAAAGAATGAGGCAGATTTATAAACTTGAGTATTATCTAAATCTAACCACTCTTGCTAAAGAATCTACTGAAGATACCATAATGTCTTAGAAACAAGCAAAATCATTCATGTGAAATTGAAGATGACATCTAGTTAAAGGTGGGAAAGAGTTCAAAATTCAGCACATTCACTTCAGGGGTGGTGCAAGAATATTTCTACTCTCTACAAATATTATCTAGTCACTGTCCTTTTCAGTGCTCAGTGTAAAAACATTCCTCAGGTTACTCTCCCTTGCCTTCTAAAAAATGAACACTTATTGACAAGCTCAAAACCTAGCTGTATAGACAGAGTAAAGGTGTCCCCTCTCACGGGTTTGAGAGCAAAAGAGCATTTGGAGCAATTAATAATCAGAGCCGATGAATAGGGATGTTGGATAAGCAACGTTAGATTCAAGTTAGAGACAGCATTAGGTAAAAATCAGAGTTCATGTAAACATGAGCGAACAATACCAGGTTGCAAAATGATCTGAAACACTGGTGAAAAAAATTGTTAAGTAAATTGCAAACTAATATTTCAGGGTAAAATTCAGTACTGTGTGCTTTCACATGTGTATCCGCAAAAACCACCCATCACTGAACAAGGAAGTTTTAAAAAAGCTGATGAAAATATGCTTTACCTAGTTGCTTATCTCTTCTGGAGTAGAATTCCTAAGCAGCAGACTACATAAAGCATGCTATTCTGGTAAGTAAAGCAAGCTCTCCCCCTCTCAACTGGGGCCAGAGATTAGATCACAATTCCCCTACAAACTGGAATGTCGGCATACTGATAACATCTGATGTGCAAGGAGTACAGAAACATGTTAAGAGGTTGTTCTGTGAGCCAACTTTTAATATATGTTTGCTAAGAAGCGTGATTTAAATTTCAAAGCTGATACGGGTCTTCTTTTTAAAGTTAGGTACCTAGAAAAAGACTGTTAGCAGTAAATCCACAGACTTTTTTGGTTTGACATTTTAAAATTCTCCCCTTTTAAACATTACTTTTCAAAGCAGAATGGCAGCCTGTATTTTCACATAGGGGCTGTTTTATCCATGTAGGAAATGCTGCTTACCTTCATAAATGTTCACACCATGGGACTGAGCAGAACAGTAAAAACTAATATAATCCCATCTAAATAAGCCACTAAGGTCACTCCCTGAATTACTGGAGTAAGCAGCACGGAATTATTCTATTGTTCTTATAATTCAAACAATACTGTGAAAAAAATAGGTGCTATCACCCATACTGAACTCCAAGGGAATCATTTAGGTTTGTTCCCCCCCGCCCCAATAACCTCTCAAATACCTGATTTCAAGATGTTTCATTGGATAATGTACAAATACAGTACTAAATGTACACTAACACTTTGAGAGAACCTTTTAAACATGATTAAGAAATTTTAAAAAATAGCACAGAAATGCTACAGATAAGTAACAGATTAGCCTAAGCACATTATCTACAGGAGAATGTTAGAGCGCAAAGCACTGTGCATTCCACTGAAATTTATCCTGAAGCCTGTAAATGAAAGTATTAATTGTTAATGGCTATCCTCAAGCAATTAAATTCCGCTTTTACTTGTAGGGCTGTGTTTACATTTCAGTATTTTGTAACTATAGGTAAGCTAGCTTTTTACCTGGCTAATTCAGATGCCAGGATGAGAGTAGCTACAGAAGCAGAGAACTGAGTTTGGTCTACCTTGGCAAAATTTATTCTCTGCTATTAGTTATCTTTAACTGAATTATTCACTGATTTTTTTTTTTCCATGTGCCTCTGAGCAGTTCATAGTCCAGCAGTCTGTAACTTGGCTACGCCGCAACTTTCCTCCTACAGCCAAACATTTTGTATCTGAAAAGCAGCATCTTTCCCAAAGCGCTCTTGCCTGGGAGTAGCGAGTCTTTACCTGAGAGAGGCTCCATTGAGCTTGTTGGTTTTGTTGCAATCCATACTTATTTTGTGGCGTGACCATCTGTCCCACCATTCCGCCTTGAGGTCCAACGACATTTTGAGGAAGTCCCATCACACCAGTTTGTGTAGTACCAGTAAATCCATTGGGCATTCCCATTCCTACCATCACGCCTGTGCTCTGTCCCATGACTGGCACCGATTGTCCCATCATGTTTCCCATTATCCCAGTTGCTGCAGGCACAGGAACTCCCATGGCTGGAAAGCCTTGAAAATGAGTTGATGGTTGTGTGGTAAATGGCATAGAAGACGACCCCATGAACATACCTGTACCAGAGAAGGGAATATTTCAGCAAAAGTATTTTGTGATTTTCTCCCCCATCCCTGTAAGTCAGAAGTGCACCAAAATAATTTTAAAGGATAACTTTGTCCAGTTGTACGTCAGTGCTGTTAATTCAGTTTCTGGTAACAGTAAAAAATTGCTTAAAAACTCTCAAAGGGAAGGGCTCACCACCAGAGGTTAACTGCCAAGAAGAGTTCGGCAGACCCCTGTGGTGAACCAGAATCTTTTAATTTCTGTATTGGAGGTCTTTGTTTTCATACAAACGTAGCTAAAGTCAAGATCTGACAGCTCTATACTGATCCGGGCAGCCTGCTGCTTGCACAGCAGAGAGTCGGGCCTTAAGTGATGAATTAGATGGCAGAAGCTGAATTCACAAATCTTTCAGTAAATTGTATACTTAGTAATTTGAACAGCTATAAATAAATTAAAATCACATACTATTTTTTTCTTTGGCCTCTGTATTTCAGTAATTTTCTCATTTTTATGAATGGTAAAAATAAAAATCTTCATTTGAATATAGGTAGCTGGGTCCCCAACCTTAGTTTTATACTTGTAGGAGATAACTATGCTAGGTAAAGCTTAAAACAGGACTGCATAGAAACCTTTACAGAATTATTTACCCGGAGCATTTTGCTGCTGCATGGTTCCTGTGCCATACAGTGATAAGATGGAGTCTTTGGAGAGTTGTTTCTTTGCCGACTCCTCGGATTTTGTTGTTTGCTCAGTGAATAGATCAAGATCCCCGGATGCCGCAGACAAGGTGGCAGCTGCTGGTTTAGTGGAAGTGCTCTGGGAGATAAAGGTCAAGACAGACTACTGAATGAAACCAGCCAAAGAAGCTGTGTTAAATATTTACTGCACATCCTCACTCCTGAACCAAATAAAACCCAGTTCATCTACAGAAATTAAGTTAAAGTAAACGAGGATTTAAAAAGATGCGGTATGACCACAGACAAAAGAGCAGTACATACGGCATGGAAAGAAGATCAGATGGAGGTTACAAAACACGCAAAACTAAAACCCCAACCAGCTCCAGGGCGTACACATACAGATTAGTCATTCCTGTTGCTCCTACGTTTTTCATCAGTGAGAAGCATAAATCATGAGCTGTAGTTAGATTATGAAAAATAATTAGGAAATCAATAAGGAGATTACAATTCACATCTCATTAATCCTCTCATAGGCAGAATAGATTAGAGAAGAGCTAGAACAAAAGATTAAGTGCTTTGGGATATACTGCTACAACTAAGATGAACAGTATTTTTGGAGAAAAAGCAAAAGTACAATTTCAGTTGATCTACTTAAATAATAACATTTCTAAAATACACTATATATAATTGGCTTAGAGTTCTTTAAGCACATTTCATTTATTGAGAAAGCATAGTTATCTAAAACTTAATGTACTCTAGGACTGAAAAACTAAAATACATGCAGGCTGTCTGGCTTTTTATTGCTCTTGCACCAAAATGTTTTGTAAACAAATTACATCCAGGTGTCTTTCAGCGCTGTTATTTTGCTGCTCACACACATAGAGTGCCATGTGGGGGCTCGCTTAGGTAACTAGCCAACACACTGCATTCTTGTTATAGTTCTTAAAATACGCAACTCGTCCTGTTACCAGTGGGAACTTTTAATGCAAATCAACTGTATATGCATCGAAATAGAGCCAGGACTGCAACACATACCTAAATTACAGCCTTATTTTGGTCCAGCTAAATGATCCCGAACTGCTTAGTATACACCTGCCTAATCCCACAGCACGTGCAAGTTTCAACTCTTTCCTACACTGAAAGAAAATCCTCCTTGCACTACCACCACGAATGGACTGGATCTGCAACCAGGTCCGTCTGTTTACTGTCACTGCACACCAAAGTTTATCAGACAGACAAGAAGCCACCACAGGATACGCAGATGCGGTAACACACACACCTATATTCTTGTTTGAAGCAACAACCTCCAAACTTTTCCTGGTTTTGCTGGCAGGCTACTGACTAGGCCCTGAAAAGTCTGCTATGGTCACACTGGATTTGCGCAAACACCACAATAGAAACATCCAATATGCAGCTTCAGAAAACACATCTGACTCCTGAAGTGCTAAAAAGCTCAGTGTTATAAATGGGAGGGAAAAAACGCCCTGCAAAACAGTTCTGGGTACCAACTAAATTGGCCAGAAACCAACAGGAGAAAGGAGTGCAGATTCACGTTGTTGATGGTGAAAAACCTCCAAAACTGCTGGGAAAGGGAAGGGAAAATGGACAAGAAATGGAAACTCAGTGGCAACTGAGGAGCCTGCGTTTACAAAACAGCCGATCTGGGCCATGGCCACTAGACCTTAGTAAGCAACAACAGGTAGGGTGATGGCACTACAAGGGGAAAGCAGGCAGAACAAGACCAGGAAGTGTTCCAACTCCTGTGACACCTTCTCTCTGGCCAATGTACACTTAAACTATCAACTTCCTTACATACATATTATAAAAGCTACTGCTTCTTGCTTATTACTGACAAAAAATTCTGATTGCAAAGCAAAATTGCAGTCTTTTAATGGGTAGTAGGAAGCCCTCTCCATTTGAGATAGCTGTCAGTGTGGCATAACCAGTCTTTGAAAATAGCAGAGCTGGATTTAATAATGCATTCAGGTAAAAGCTCATCCTAAATAGCAGTATTTGTTTCACTGTGCATATACCCAGGAGGTCCCATTATTGAATTATTCCATATTGACATGGTCCTCCTACCATGGCATCTGCCTAAGACAGCCTCTGCACAACAGCCCCACTCAGCAGATTGGAGAAGTACATGTAAGCAGTGGAAGCGAGTTAACAGAGGCAGCCTCCTCTCTGCTGCTTGCGCTGCAGTAAGGAAGGGGTTTTGCTTTTCTCCAGAAGGGAGAAGAGCAGACATGTCTGGGTTTGTTGTTGTTGGGTTTCTTTAAATAAAAGATAGTGTCAGAAAAACTGTTTCCATCTGGGATGAACCACAGTTTGGAGTGTCTCCAGATCTATGAAATACTGTTACTATAGGTGCTTTAACAAAATAAAGCAAATCACTACATGCATGCACAGAAGAGAAGGGAGAGCCGAAGACCTAGAGGACTGATGATCTGTTATGTTTAAATCATGAGATTAAATGTTCATTTAACATCTCTTCATTCGATTTGGTTTTGGAAGATTCTGAGAGGAGCCAAAGTACTGAACAAGCACTCCCTGAAGTGTTCATCAGCTAAATAAATGGAAGGGAATGCAAAACACATGGTGAGAAAACAGCAGGTGGCATTCAAGTAAAAAAAAAAAAAAGAAACAACATTTACATGATTTTCACATATCTAACATTCTCATGCTACACAACACCTCTGTAAAAACAGGCCTGGCACAAATATAATAGGTTTTTTTTAAGAAAGGCTACACATAGTACTCTCAAACAGTCGTTATACCAAAACTAAACACTCATCAGGTGGTTAGGGAACATACTGCTGGGTGGTTTCATGATGTTAGTGTAACAGAATTTTTCCGAACTACTGGAAGTCATCTCCAATGTGCGTCATGTTTAAACATAAATAATTTTTATCATTGATAGCTTGTGTATTACCTGTAAAAGGTAATATCTATCCAAAGTAAGTTTTCACTGTGAAATATTGGTCAGATGTGTCAGGACCACAAATATGGTAGCTGAATCCATCACTTTACACCTGCCATCTGACTACATGAATAGCACATGGGTGACAAGAAGTTTAGATTAATGCACGAGACTAAAAATAAGTACTTTCATTTTGGCTTTTAATTCCCAAAAGACTGCAAAACAGCAGATAAAGATCATGGCATCCTCCTTATTTTAAGTTGGTCTGACAGCTGTAGCAGTCCAGATGGCTTTTGTCCGTTGCCCGTGGTCCTGTTACTGGGCACCACTGGAAAGAGCCCGGCTCTGTCCTCTTTGCACCCTCCCATCATGTATTTATATACATTGATGAGATCCCCCTGAGCCTCCAGGCTGAACAGTGCCAGCTCTCTCAGCCTCTCCTCATAGCAGAGATGCTCCAGTCCCTTACTCATCTTAGTGGCCCTTCGTTGGACTCTCTCCAGTATGTCCATGTCGCTCTTGTACTGGGGAGGCCAGAACTGAACACAGCACCCCAGGGCTCAAGGCGAGGCTGACTGGCCTGTAGTTCCCTAAGTCTGCCTTCCAGTTCTTCTTGAAAATATGAGTGACGTTTGCTTTCCTCCAGTCCTCAGGCATCTCTCCCAATCACCATGATCATTCAGATTATTGAAAGTGGCCTCAAAGACATCAGCCAGCTCCCTCCACACGCATGGGTGCATCCCATCAGCGCCACGATCTATGTCCAGTTTGCATAAGTATTCTCTGACCTGATCCTTGTCCACCAAGGGTACGTCTTCCTTGCTCCAAGCTTTTCCCCTAGTCTCCGGGGCCTGGGATTCCTGAATGCTGGTCTTGCTAGTAAAGACTGAAGCAAAGGCAGCATTCAGCACCTTGCCCTTTTACATTTACATGTCCTGTTGTCACCAGGACCACTGCCCCTTTCAGCAATGGGCCCCCATTTTCCCTACTCTTCCTTTTGTCACCTACGCACTTATAAGTCCTTCTGCTGCCTTTGACATCCCTCGCCAGCTTCCACTCCAGTTGGGCTTTGGCTTTCCTAACCCTATCCCGGCATGCTTGGACAGTGTCTCTGTATTCCCCTCAAGTTACCTCTCCCTGCTTCCACCTTCTGTATGCTGCTTTTTTGTGTTTGAGTTTGGCAGGAGCTCCTTGTTCATCCATGCAGGCCTCCTGGCATCTTTTGCCTGACTCCCTGCTGATTGGGATGGACCGCTCTTGAGCTTGGAGGTGGTGATCCCTGAATATCAACCAGCTTTCTTGGACCTTTCCCTCCATGACCTTATCACATGGGACTCTTTCAAGCAGATCCCTGAAGAGGCCAAAGTCCGTCCTCCTGAAGTCCAGGCCTGTGATCTTGCTTTTTGCCCTGCTCCCTCCTCTCAGGATCCTCAACTCTACCATCTCACGGTCACTGCAGCCAAGGCTGCCTTCAACCTTCACAACCCCAATGAGCCCTTTCTTGTTTGCGAGCATGAGGTCCAGCAGCGCACCCCCTCCTCGTTGGCTCCTCTATCACTTGTGTCAGGAAGTTGTCACCGATGCTCTCCACGAACCTCCTGGATTGCTTATGTCCTTATGCTGTGTTGTTCCTCCAGCAAATACTGGGGTGGCTGACGTCCCCCATGAGGACCAGGGCCTGCGAGTGTCAGGCTGTCTGTAGAAGGCCTCATCCGCTTGTTCTTCCTGGTCAGGCAGCTTATAGCAGACACCCGATACAATGTCACCCATACCTGTCTGCTCCTAAGTCCTTACCCATAAGCTCTCAGCTGGCTCATCATCCCTCCCCAGGCAGAGCTCCACGCATTCCAGCTGTTCTCTCACATCAAAGACAACTCTGCCTCCTTGTCTTCCCAGCTTGTCATTCCTAAAGAGCCTGTGTCCCTCCACTGCAGCACTCCAGTCATGGGAGCCATCCCACCACGTCTCCGTGATCCCAACAAGATCACAACCCTGCAACAACACACATATCTCCGACTTCTCACGTTGATTCCCCATGCTGTGTGAATTAGTGTACAGACACTTCAGTGCACCTGCAGAGACGCCTCAGCATGCTGATTTTCCCAGAGGGGTTTGTATGGTGGCTTTTTCCATAATGGTGCCTTATAGGCACTCCCTTGCTTACAGGCAAATGCTTGAGGTGACACCAGTTAAAGCCTGTTTCTTTGATTTTGCGTTCCCTTTCTTTCACATCACTGCAGGCCCTTTGCTTGTCAACCCTGTCCATCACTTCCTCACCAGGCTGCTGGTAACTTCCTCGCTGCCCCTAGTTTAAAGCCCTCCTTACCAGGTCAGCCATCCTCCTGGCAAAGATAACGTTGCCCTGCTTAGTGGGGTGGATCCCATTTCTCCCAAGCAGATGCTGATCCTCAAACAGGGTCCCACAGTCAGAGAAACTAAAACCCTCTTGCCAAAACCAGCTCTGCAATCAATTGTTGACATGAAGTATCAGTGCTCTCCTCCTTACACTTTTTCCCTTCACTGGCATGACTGAGAAGCACATGCCCTGGGCCCCTACACTACTCACTATCACCCCCAGAACTCTGTAGTCAACTCTTCCCTCAAGGTTGCCCCTGGCAGTGCCCACATGGAAGAACAGCAAGGGGTAGTAGAGGGCTGGACAGAAGCTTCAGCACTCCCTTCACAACATTCCAGATCCAAGCCTCTGAGAGGCAGCAAACTTCTCTAGACAACAGGTCAAGTCAGCAGATGGGTGCCTCTGTCCCCCGCAGCAGGGAGTTGCCCACTACTATCACTCGCCACTTCGTCCTGGTGGCCTTGCACAGCTCAGCATCAGTCGCCTCAGATGCTTCACTTGAAAGCACCTCTTCAGCTTTGAGGGCAGTGAACCAGTTCCATAGTTGCAAGTCTTCAGGTGGAGCTGGAGCCACTTTCTCGGTGCCAGAAGTCACCACCTTCCATTCTTCGTCTTCCCCAGAGTTTGCACTTACCGCTCTGCCAGGAGCAGACCCTGCCTGTGTCTGCACTGCAGTTGGCACCAGGGGCTCTTGAAGCTGCTGTGTCTCTGCAAAGATCCTGTCTGTCTCTCATCCTCTCTGATGCTGCACAGCCTGCTCACTTCCTGCCATAACTCCTCCACCTCGTGACACAGCTCTTGAAGAACAGTACACCTCCTGCAGGAAAGACGACCATCTCTTGTGGCCTCAGGGAGAGGCTCCAGGCAATCCCCACAGCCTGTGACTTGCAGGGCTGTGTCCACCATCTGAAGCTCTGTCTGGGTCAAAGCCTCTGCCCTGGCAGGGACAGCTGCTCCAACATCTGCAAATTGAAAGAGAGGTGGCAGCAGTGGAAATGAAAGAGAGAAGTGGAGGGTGGGACACATGCAGTTGAGTGAAGGACTGCAGAAGAGAAAATGGCACATGTGCACTTCCCTGCTACCTGCAGGTCTCTGGCACTGGCTGGTATCTTGTAGGTAAGCAGCGATGGGCTGTAGAAAAGCCAGGCCTCTACTGTTTCTCATTTATATGGTGATTAACTAATGGCTCCACTAACATCTTCAGTTTCTTCCTGCTGACTGGAAAAGTTACCTGCATTCCAGGGAAGCAGGGAAAATACAGCCTAGCACATCATTATTCTTATGTAAGCAAGCAAGGCAGTACACTATTCAGGTCTTAAATTCTGTGTACAATTCTTATCTTTTTTATCTTTGTAGTGTCAATGAACTTGCTGGTTATTTCAACTCT
Source organism: Fregata magnificens (assembly GCA_013389945.1). Classification (NCBI taxonomy): domain Eukaryota; kingdom Metazoa; phylum Chordata; class Aves; order Suliformes; family Fregatidae; genus Fregata; species Fregata magnificens. The sequence goes on along the minus strand of WAAD01026864.1, from coordinate 45,904 downwards.
TCCTGGTTTTGATTTTGCCTATTTTGTTTTTAGGCATCTAGACAGTTCCACTAAAAAACATCAACTGTTATTTCCTGGTAATAACTACTGAGGAAACGAGCACTCAACTATATTCAGTTCACAGAATCAAAGAAAAACACTGAGAAATCTCATCTGTTCTCTTGCTTTAAGGAATTAGCAGAAATACTGGAAAAAGTCAGATGATTTCTATCACTGTCTCAGGTGAGACAAGAATATAATTATCCTTACAATAAGATTAAAAATCCAAATTTATTTCCTGCTGTGTGTCCAGTACTCACGGCAAACAATGTAGCCTTTTCTTCGCAATCAACCTTTTCTAGGCTTGAAGACATTTATCTCCCCTGCAGTCTCATTTCTAACTCTTTCTTCAGATTTCTCTTCTCTAGAACTTAAAATATTTTTCCTTTCCTCTAGACTCTATCCAGCGGGTCCATTCTGGTTTTGAAGTATGATGCCTACTCTTCCACTGTGTTCCACCTAAGGCATTTCTTGCACCAAAGAGAAGATAATGGTACAGTCATAGAATGGTTTGGGTTGCAAGGGACCTTAAAAGATCATCTAGTCTAACTCCTCTGCCATGGGCAGGGACACGTTCCACTACATCAGGTTGCTCAAAGCCCCATCCAACCTGGCCTTGAACACTTCCAGGGATAGGGCATCCACAACTTCTCTGGGCAACTTGTTCCAGTGCCTCACCACTCCCCCCAGTGAAGAATTTCTTCCTTATATCTCACCTAAATCCACCTCTTTCAGTTTAAAACCATTACCCCTTGTCCTATCACTACACTCCCTGACAAAGAGTCCCTCCCCATCTTTCCTGTAGGCCCCCTTTAAGTACTGGAAGACCACTAAAAGGTCTGCCCAGAGCCTTCTCTTCTCTAGGCTGAACAACCCCAAGTCTCTCAGCCTGTTGTCATACGGGAGGTGCTCCAACCCCTGATCATCTTCATGCCCCTCCTCTGGACCCGCTCCAACAGGCCCATGTCTTTACTGTGCTGAGGGCTCCAGAGCTGGATGCAGTACTCCAGGCGGGGTCTCACCAGAGCAGAGCAGAGGGGCAGAATCACCTGCTCTTTTGATGCAGCCCAGGATATGGTTGGCTTTCTGGGCTGCGAGCACACATTGCCGGCTCATGTCCAGCTTTTCATCCACCAGTACCCCCCCATTCTTCTCCGCAGGGCTGCTCTCAATCCACCCATCACCCAGCCTGTATCCATGTTTGTGATTGCCCCAACCCAGATGAAGGTATTAAACTTTAGCTTTCAGATACCTCAAAATTTACAGAGGGGTAAAATAAACATAAACAGAAGCTACAAACAATTCAACTGATCATATTAGAATAGGACTAAATAGCTCTCCAGTAAGACCCTGCTTCAATTACGTTCACAGTAAAGCAAACTTCTGAAATAAGTAATTTTTCTCCATAAAAACTGAGGACTTTGACACATTATGATCACCACAGTTTGTTAACAAGTTGAAGCTTGCCTGCTGATCTATGGCAACCATGATAGCTACACATACCTGGCCTCAGGGGAAAATGAGTATTTAAGAACATCTAGTTATCTAAAACATACTACTAGTTTACATGAAAACTTGTCAGACATAAATCATGAAGAACATACATCATCTCTACAAAAATATATTTTTGTAGCCACTGAACCAATTCTCAGCTCCCATTACAAATCAGGCACATATACAAAAAAAAAATCCAAAAAAGTTTTAGATGACTGGATTTTCGTATCCTGCTTGAAGAAAGACTTATGTTAAATGTTTCTGCGAATTAATACTTTCAAACTTAATACCTCACAGTTCCCCCCTTCTCCCCCTCCCTACAAGTTTCAGTGAAGAATGAAGATCATGCTTTTGCTGGAAGGCATACCCATACAAAGTCTGAAATTATCATCTGGCTAAAACAATTTAGGAAATTGTTTTAAGTATAGCTAAGAATGACAGACCTTTGTTCAGTTCCTGTACAATGTTTGGCAACAAAAACCTTTGTTCTAATAGCTATAATTTAGCTATGCTCACTTCACATGAAAAAGCACCACTAAACATACAAAATGCCTTTTTTTCCTTTTTTCTGTTCAGGAATACTGCATAATGGGTAAATTTATAGCATATGCCCTTTATCTAGCTTTACAGTAGGAGCTGGTTAAATTAACTCTTCTTTAACCTGCTTGAGTTTGCTAAAAGGCAAAATTCTAGGAAAAAAGTTACTGATTCACATATTGCTCTCTACCAGTCCTGTACAAATTCAACAGTTTTTATTAGCATCCAGCTATACAGAATAGTAGGAAGAAATATTCTAAGTGTTTTTGAAAACTGTAATAAAGACACATATCTGAAAGCAGACTAAAACTGCATACAATCCTGAATGCTCAAGTCACGTCTGAAAAAGGAAAAACAAATGCTTTTGTTTTCATTTGAAAATAAAGTCTCGGCTATGTCAATGGTCATAAATCCCAAGGTTTGCAGACATCATGTTGTTTTAGTCTCATAATAAAACATTTGAACAGACATTTCTGTGCTCCACAGTGTCATAAAAACGTATGCATTTAGTACTATATGCTGCCTTTCAGGTTAAGCTGGAAAAGAAAAACAATCCTGTGAAAAATCAACAGTCATACATTGCTTCTACAAATCTGTTTGAGGAGCACCATTAAATTCCCTTCTCTTTCAATGTTCACAAATCCCACTGTGGTTTCTCAGAAGCACCTACTATGCAGAACATCATGGTAAATATCTCTGAGTGAGAAAGCAAGCCACACTATTCCACATTTGATCCCTTCTTCATTTTTTTAATTCAGTGCATTCTCTTAATAGATATTCAAAGCAGTGCTACTCATCTCAACTTAAGAACTGGCCATGCATTTCTTTCTACATTTTCCAAATCCAAATGTAGAACTGAACGTTAGGGTTACTCAACTGTTGGACCAAGTTCTAGTTTATGCCCACTTTCCCATTTGCAGTCTCACATAAAATAATTACACCGCTTTTTTACTTCAAGAAATTAAACAGACTGAGCCCTTAAAATCTCTCATTATGAAGCACCATTTCCAGCTCCCAATATTCTCCTGACTCTGCTCTGAGTCCCATACAACTTTTGTCCATTTTACAAGGTGAAAGATCTTGCAAAATACTCATACCACTGCCAAATGAGAGGCATCCTCAACTGCTGCCCAGCATCAGTTCCCAGACTAGACACCAGCATCCTGAAATGCAAGGCCTGCAGGGCCTTTTTAATCCTAAAGCAAAACAGAATATTCCTTTTGTCCCGGTTTACCAAGCAACCCATGTAATCAGCATTGGAAACCTATCTTCTGCTACCTACCCATCTCTCATCTGGTTATATTACATTTTCTTTGAGAAAGAATTAAGAACGGAAGATAACCAAGAAGTAAATCTTGCAAGATGCCATAAGGACCGTGTATTTGTTAAAAGTTCTGTTTGCTGCTCCTGATTATGGCACTCAGAAAAAAGCAAAATGTCACTAAAAATCTGGACTGGTTTGTTAACAGCAAGTAAATGTATTCACACTTTCTAGTATGCAAACAAGGTGATACTTACCAGATATTGAGAAGAATATTATACTTTGTACTGCTTTTTAATCCATTGAGTAAGTGTCATACTTGGTCTAGAAACTAGCACAATAAGAGATAAACTACACATATCAAAACCTTTCTCTCACAGAAGGTCTAGTGACCAATCTTTATCATAGAAATGCACTTGAAATGATCTATTATTTTTAATTGCTAATACATATAATTCAATATACTTTAGCAGCCACTCCATTATTTAACATATCACCAACTATCACCATCCAAAGAATCACCATTCACTTTGCTTTTTCTCACACTTGAGTATTTAGGCTTCTTTTGGGTTTCCTGTAGTCTACAGCTAAATCACTACTAAACCAGCAGGTCACGTCACTTGCTCATGGAATAGAAACAAGAGCAAGCTGAAATTCTGAAAGGTCTCAGAGAAGACTGATCAGCGAATATTAATAACAACCCCAAATTCTTTTCTCCTGAGCAGACAGTAACTACATACAGAAGTTGTCACTTCGATCTTCAGAAAGGCAGGAAAGGGGGAAAACCAGAAGCCAACCCTACCCTATACATGTGTTACTACCACTGGCCCATTTATTACGGGGCTGAGGGGGAACTTCGTGATTCTAGATTTGAATTTACTCAATCTACACCAAAACTGGATACATTAAAAAGCTCAGTGAAGCTGGAAATGGGTTACTGCTTTTCACATCTACCTCTATAGGTAGGTTCCTCTAGATCAATTTTGACATAACGCAGTAGAATAGCAGACAAGCACTCAGATACTGTTCTTTCTGGTACTTCAAACAGTGTCTTCCACAAGAGCCAAGAAAATCTATACCAACAGTTTCCTTTGCAATCTTAGCTAACACATCCAAACCTAAATGCATGTATATGGCTCATTTCCCTCACCATTTACAGGTGGCTTAAGGCATGGTGGGAAGCTTGCCCTATCTGTAGTTTTATGTTTAAAAAGAAACGTGGTTTCAGTCTCTAAAACCCCACCTGGCATGTTGCACAAAGTCAGTCCTCAGCAACAAGTAGGGGAAGGGAGAGTAAAGGATAAAGAATAAAAATTACAATCAAATCTGCTGAACAACATGGATATGCTTTGAGGTGACCACAATGATCAACAGAACATTTGGAAACAAAATTACGATATGCCAGTTCAACCAGAATTACTTTCCATCATTATCCCTTGCATTTTATATATTATGAAAACTACTGGATAAAGAGAAATCAGTACAGATCATGGGGCCCAAACTACAAATTCAAGAATACATACAGTTCTTTCCGGTTCAGCTGAGTGAGACAGAAAGCCTTCTGCAAAAATAAGCCTCTGAATTACCTTAAGAGGGCCTCACAGATGAGGTGGTTAGCTGAGCACTCCTCCAAAGCTTCCCTCTCAGAAGCCAGTCTGGGTAAGGAAGCCTGCACGCGTGTATTCTGATCTGCACCAGCCATGGTCAGCACCAACACCTCGTTCTTTGAGGCTGAAAGGAGCTGCAGCTTTAAGCATTTTCTTGTGCATCCCAAAGCTGCCTTTCTCAGCTACAACAGGCATGGCAATGGGGTGTCTTCCAAACTACTATGGCTGTAAGAGAAGGAGCGGGCCAAGCGCAGGGGTTATGCTACCCTTCCTTGAAGACAGACATACAATTTCCAAGATGAGACAAAACGAGATCAGCCCAGGAAGCAATATTAGTCCTTCTTGATATCCATGCTTGATTTTGAGCATGAAGCTTGAGACCCCAAATTTTTAGCAGCTCTTAAGACAGAAGCATCTGCTGTAGCCTTTCCTAAATATCAGCATCTCAAAGCAATACGACATCCTTAAAAAGTATGACTTAAAGCCCAATAATCTCAGAACATCAAGTAAAAATATATTCAGCAATACCTACTAAAAAAAGAACAAGACAAAAGAATATAAATTAAAAGAAAGCATGACTACCATCACCAGGATAAGACAGAATCCAATTTAGCTGGATAACCACGGGGAATCAGAAGTGAAGACCATACTATCTCCTATTTCTATATCCAAGCAGCACGGAAGCTCGAAGAGGTGAGAAAAATACAGCCATTACAGCTAAAGAGTCTCCAACCGTGAGTGTTGAGAAGTATGCATTCCTTCTGTGTGAATGAACAATTCCTTGGAGGAAAATATGCACGTACACACACACGCTTATGCACATATATAACTAAATAAATTTTACCTGAGCAGGAGGTACAGCAGCTGCTGGTAAAGGATTAGAGATCATTGGACCAAAGATATCCAGGTCATCGTTCAGCGCTGTGACAGCAGGAGTGCCTCCATTTGTAACAGATGTTTCAGCTGGACCATCTTAAAAAGACAAAAAGAATAACATTTAAAGTGAAAAATTGTTAATATTTTAACAGCACAAGAATAATTAAAGCTGCCCATTCCCTCCTACCCTGCCCCCATCAAAGATACATCAATTTCAGAGATAAGATATTTTTCAGACTGTGATATTGTTCCGATCTTGTAAGGACTTCTTTCCCACAAAAGATGGTATACTAGTGTAGTTCAGGGGAAAAAAACCCACCAACCCAAACCAAAACACTTAAAGACTTCCCCACGGACAGCCACACCAATTTATCAGTACACATTATTCATTTTTCAAGTGTCTTTTTCAAGCACACCAATATTTTGAGTGAGAATTTAAACAGATGTCTTACTGAGAAGGCCCCAACTTGGTAGCCATGTATCAGACAAAATACACTGATCTGGGTTCTTGAATTAAAATTTGTATTTTAGAATCCATAAAGTTATTCTTGATATGGTAATTTACTCAAGGGCACATAATTAAACTTCACATTAGGAAAGAAGTCCATCTTTCCCCCTGTTTCAAAAGTACTTTGCACTGACTTTATTCTATAGCTCCACATGAACACCCCTGCCCAGGCACACTGGGCAATTATCTGTAAGAACCTACAGCTCTTGCTCTGTACAGAGTTAACCTTCTACAGTCTTGGTGCTTCTAACTGTTTTAACACATGAATACATTTAGTGATCTAGGTGAAAGTGAATATATGTAGGACAAAAAAGGGCTGGGGAATTACGTTTTCAAGAATTGCAAGAAAATACTTTAAAAGATGTAGGGACAAAACCATCACAAAATGTGCCAAAGGAATAGAGCAACCATTTCTCACTTGATTTTAAGCTGGCCAAGAACAAGTGGGAAGAATTGGCTAATTAGCTTTCTTCCTAAACATATCATAGAAGGGTTGCCATTACACAGAGCTCAACAAATACAAAGTTGAGTATAGAGTCTGCTGAACACTATGATGACTGCATAGTGTTAACAGCAAACTTAAGAAAGCTTCTTTAGGAAAAATAAAAAGTTAAGTCTCAAAGTATCCAATACTCACTGCAGAAGTCAGACTTCTCTGGCAGAACAAACTAGCTGAATTAAGTAAAAATTCTCCCTCCAACTGAAAAATCACCATGACAACTGGCACAGCTGTTTATACATCACAGGAGGATAAGTATTCTGAACTTCCTAGATTACAGTACACTGAAAAAACTACTACTGAAATCTTAACACAATTTCTACTTAATGCTTTAGCATGTTCAAAGAACAAATTTCCTTCTAGCTGCATGTGTTGTATCCACTGTTCTCATTATTTGGAGTAAGTTTCTGTAACCTAGCATCCTAATTAAAGGATTCAGGTTTGTTTGTTCGTTTGTTTGTTTTTAAAGTCACACAGTTACACATAGGTAGCTAACTTCAAATATATCCATCAGAAGCTCCTGACATACGTTTACAAACTAACATTGGAGTATATTCCAAATGTAAAACTCAACAGAATACAGATCTCCACTTTTAAACTTTAAAAAGCATCAAGGATATAAAAAAATCGTTACTATATATTTAAGAAAAAGTCACTTCCTCCTTTTACTAAACTGTAAGAAGTTATTTTCCAGTGCCCTACACCCATGACAGTTACCTGCCTGAGTGAAAAGATCCATTTCAAGAGCAGAGGTCAATCATCAGAATATCAGCATTAACAGTTTAATGATAACACATGAAACACACGTCTTACTATCACAGAGAAACATGTAAGGCTGAAGGCGAATGTAAGGTTTAGGCATATTAAAGTTTCTAGAACTCTAATGAGGAGAGAAGTGGTCTGACTAGTACAGAGCATGGTTGAGATGCAATATTTAATTAAAATCAAATCATAGGAAGCTTCCAACACTTATTTAAAATAATACAATTCCATCTCTCACAAAATTGCAGCATTTTTTCCCATCTGCTAAAGAAAATCGCAGAAGAATCGGTATTTTATTTTTCTAAGAAAAAAGACGTAACAGAACAAAAGAGTAAGTTTATCACTTAGAAAGCTCTCCTTTTGCTCTCCTCCACTTTTTTCATTTAAGAACACCTACCTACCACCATCCACGCGTACCCGAACTCGGTCTTACTGTAGAGATGCTAACCTTTGCACCTTAGTACATATAGGAAATGTGGCACAGCTATAGCTGCTACAGAAACCACAACTTCGAACTGACTTCAGCATATGTAAAATCCCTGGCATATTCTTTAAGCACTTCCTGCACCTTTTTCATACAGGGAATTATGAAACAACCAAGTGGAAGGGTGCTGGCTTGCAGTTCTTGAGAGCTATATGCTTGCTTTTGTGACTATTTCAGATACACAAATGATTTTATACTCTAATTTAATATCAATGGCAAGCAGACCAATAAAAAGGACCAAAATACCTTGAAGGCAGGGATACGAGAAGGACAGAAGTGAGTGGTATTCACAAGAAACTGAGCCTCAGCAAATGCATTTATTGCCCAAACTTGTGCAAAGTTCGTGAGGATAACTATGCTGCCTGCAAGGACTAAGACAGACCCAACTCCACAAACGCAAAATGGCCATGGGAGTGGCTTGGCAATATTAGATCTTCTGTGCTAAGCAAACAGTGAGTGGCTTGAACAATGACCACAGCAGTGAAGTAACAATGAAATTGGCTGAGGTGGCTATGTCGTGATTTGACTTTGCTGGGAGGATTGCCATTCCAACAATTCTGAAACGCAAAGTTACAAACTCATCTATGATTATGACAAAGCTACTTGCATCTTAGCTACAAAGGTCATCTCCTTCCCTTATTTCTGTTCTGATGAATAGAAGTCAGTGGACAGCAAAATGACCACATGTATAATCTGCTCCACCATTCCATCCACACCAGTGCTTTAAGATATGTGCAAATAAATATACTGGCAAGTTAAGTAACAAGCTTCTTTTGAGGTTATTCTGTAGACGGGCAGTTCCAAAAACATCTCCCCAAAGGTTCACTGTTTCAGATAAATTTAGGAATGTACAGTGCATAATTTTCATGCAAAAGGATTGACTGGAATTAGTAATTTAGTGTTCTCATTTTCTCAGTAAGGCACATGTATTATAAAAAGCCCCCTCTTGTCATATTCCAAAGTGGTTCAGTTTCCCTGAATGTAAAAAAGCTTAACAAACAAGACTGAAAATTTAAATGTAATCATTTACTAAAACAAGCATTTCACATACTGAGAACATTCATGGGAGAACACATCCGCAAGAACATAGTATTTTTCAAGTATTTAATATGCTGCTTATGAATTAATACTATGAAAACCCAAGTTTTTGCTAGGTCACTTCTGTAAGCATTATTTGGTAATGTACATACCTTTCATTTCTTACTGAATTTTACACTAAAAATAAATATTTCCCTGTCTGTATCAGTGCAGAAACAAGACATTTTGAATTACTGTTTACAGCACAGTTTTAAGCCTGTATGAACAGTATTAATAGGTGACCCTGTCTTACTGATTTCTCAGAAATGTAATGTTTAGAATATTTCTATCTATTAAAAACGGACTCCAAAAACATTTCCCCTGCCCTGAAACGACAAGATTCCAGAAAGAGCTAAATTTCAGAATACAGAAGAAACCTAACAGTGTTTTCACTCCAGTTTATTACTTGTGGCAGTATCTTCATTTAAGTGTGTGGGTGTGTGTGTATATATATACATATATATATTTTTTTTTATGCAGGCATACACATACTTGTACTTGAACATAATATTATAGAGATTACGGATATTCTCAACTTGAACGCACTAGGCCATGGATTAGGACGTATATCTTCCTTTCCCTCCCCATTTTAAAATATTTCTGTAGTATAAGAAAGATGCTGCAGTGGAGTTCTGAATTCTAAATTATTCTCAGTATACTACTTTTCATTCAACTTTTGCTGCCTACCATTAAAAACTGTTTAGAAGACATGGTGTGTATCTGACAGAACAAAAAATGGCTGTAGTCCTTCCAGGGAACGGGTAAAAAAATCACACTAACTTATATAGGCCTGTCTGAATATTTTGAGGAATTTATAGTTTTAACCAACAGAATTCTTATTATGGAGACCATCACAGAATTACTTTGAAACAACTAACTTTTAATCACTTTTCTGGAGAATGCATCCACAGCTAGGAATGAAGTATTAGATGTGGCAGAACCCATTGTAATGACAGCGTAGGCAAGGCAGAGCTTCCACGCTCAGTCAGAAAAGGTAACGTGGAAAGTCAACAGACGCT
>WAAD01026864.1:0-35557 GCA_013389945.1 Fregata magnificens | reverse complement strand
CGCTGTTTTTCATTGTTGCTCCTAGCTGTGGTCCCAAAACTTCTCTTTTTACGTTTATGACAATATGACAGATAGTATCCAACTGCTGTCTGCCATACTGTGCAACAACAGATGCTGCTTCTGCTTTCAGGTCATAAAGTCTTGTTTGATTTGATAGTAGAAACAAAAGCTATTCACCAGGATATAGTAAGTGAAGTTTACCTTTATAGTGCTTTTCTGCATGTATTTTATTAATGCCTGACATGACAATTTTCAACTCAGTGCTGCGTTCTGTTATGAAAGCTTTCACATATAGCACTACTCCTTGGTATATTTATCTGTACCAACAGTGAGAATGACCAAGAGAAGAGCTTCAAAGGAGCAGCAAGAAAGGGTAAAAGCAAGAAAGAAGGTCTGCTCTTAAACTTTGCATTAAGTTTCTGAAACTCATTTTCAATGGGGCAAAATATTTACAAGAACTTTGTTTCTAAGCTGCCATGTATTTTTATATATACAGTCATTTATGACAGCCATACTAGGACTTGCAATGGAGGGAGAGAAAAGGATTGTGAATATGCATATTATTATTTATTATACCAAATTATTAGAAAGGCAGCGCCGAGAGAAATACTTCAATACTTCAGCCAAAATCTTGTGCAAAGATACAAACAAGGTTTTTCTGTCCCAAATTACTGTGGCATTATTTACTGCATTACTAAAATTTTATTTTCTGCTAAGACCTTTGCAGAAGTGAAAAAGCATTCATAGGGAGGCTATTTCTGTATGATACTTATTAAAATAAAATGTGGAAAGCCAGAAAGCTAACAATGCTGTATGCCTCAAGTGGTTGCAAACATTTTCATTTTGGGTATAAATGTTGCTTACTTAAGCATAATCTTAACATAGCAGCAATACTGTAAATTTAACATGTAACTATATATGCATATATGATATTTAGTACTTATAAATGTATACTTATTATTTCTTAAATGCAGCTTTCCAACTTATGACCAACCATGCTGCTTTGGTACTTACCAGACAGTACTGACAAAAGTACATTTCTCAGATACGCAACATTCAGCTACATTTCATACCGTGATTAAGCTCTCAAAACTTCACAGAAGTCCTTCAGAGAGTATTTCCCCCCCACAAGCAGATATACAGCTTTTAGCATATCATACTTTAACTCCAACCAGATGAATGCCCCACACATCACATTCAGTTAATAACAACAACATAATAAATCTCTTTTCTCCTGTTATAATGGTCATCCATTATAACTTACATTGGTTATTCAAGAATGTGCCATTGCCTATTTTATGAAGGGCACATCTAACCATGGTAAATGATGCAGAATATATAAAATGCACTTTCCTTCTTTCTGATAATTCTGTACTGTAATATAGTTTAGAAGTATTTCATTTTTTTCTGTATGCTGAAATAATTTCTAAGTGACATACCTTGACAAACAGAACGGTCCAAAATTGTCTGTGTAATATTCCAAGAAAAGATTCCCACTATCATACATAGGTATCATACAATTTTTTACAAGTATTTTAAAAAACTGTCTTTATTTACATCAGTCTGGCATAAGTGGAGACATCCTACTTGTAAGACAAAACCCCAAAATATCAAGCAGCACAGAATGCACAGTTAACACCGGGGGATGAAAATACAGCACTGCCAATGACTTAAATGCTGAAGAACTTTGCACGCTATGACTTTCAAACTGAAAAATGTTTCCTATAATCCCTCTTAAAAATTAATGCTATAAAAATCCCATATGATTGATTTTAGCATCAATTTTAAGTCCCTACATATTCAATAGGGCACACTCTCAGTGTGGACAAGATCCAACTAATTGTAGAGATCATTTAAAAAGCTGCTTCAGTTTTAGCCTACAGAAATAGGTTGTGATTTCTTGTAGCTCAGGAAAATGGAAGGAATTTGAGGTTGCACACCAAGAACACTAACACTATTGCTGGTGGAGAACATAAGAATATTTAGCTTGTACACGTCCATCTCCCCACCCTTCTGTGTGTGGAGCACTGCACTAAAATCTACTCTGAATCAAAAGGCCAAAAGCCACATGTTTACTTACCTGAATCATCAAAAAGCAAATATCCAAACACTATCCTAATAATAAACCCCCTGAACAGGAACTCGAGGGAACCACATGAATCTATTTAAAAAGGCTCAGAAGAAACACAAACATGGTAGTACAGTCACTGAGGATATTATGCCTCTTCTGCTATTACAAGATTTAAAGATACACTTTGCCTAGGCATATTATCTTGAGAATTTTGCGATTGGTAAAGAAAAACAAAAAGCAATTTGTTTTTAGAAAATTATCTTGTCTAGCTACAATTGCCACTGGGTAAGTCCTATCTCACAGGATGTTTACCTTCTGATGAGGTCACTATTAAAAACCCAATTGCGACAAAAAGAGCAATGACCCAAAGGTTAACTCCACACCCAAAGCTAGCACTGAGGCTTACTCAAGAAAATATTTTGCAAGAAGCTGGGCTGCTTTGAAAGCCAAAATTATTCTAGCACGAATTGCGATCCATTAAAATTACTTAATCTGCTATCACAAACGATTCTGATCTGCTGTACCAAAACCTGCTACTGTTCTTCATTTGCAGAAATGAAGCCCTAAGAGAATGAATACTCGTTAGAAACACGTCCACTCGGTAAGATGAATGAGCTATGCAATCATATCCATTTTAATATTGTTTGATAGGACTTACAGAACATTTTAAGCAGCAGTGCACCGCTGCAGCAACAAAGGCAAATGGGATTCTGGGCTGCATCCGCAGGGGCATTACTAGCAGAGATAGAGATCATCCCACTCTACTCAGTACTTGTCAGGCCACACCTGGAGTCTGTGCCCTGTTCTGGTCCCCACAATTCAGTAACGATGTGGACAGACTGGAGAGGGTCCAAAGGAGGGCCACGAAGATGGTCAAAGGGCTGGAGAACCTGCCTTATGAGGAAAGACTGAAGGAGTTAGATCTTTTCTTGCTGGAGAAGGCTCACGGGGGACCTCATCACAGTATTCCAGTACTTATAGGGCAGCTACAAAGAGGACAGAGGCACTCTCTGCACAAGGAGCCACATGGAGAAGACAAGGGGCAACAGGTACAAGTTGCACCAGGAGAGGTTTCATCTCGACATAAGAAAGAAATTTTTTACAGTGAGATCAATCACTACAACAACCTCACCACGGATGTAGTGGAGTCCCCATCACTGGAGGTTTTCAAGATGCGATTGGACAGGATGCTAGATAATCTCATCTAGGCTCCCTTTCCCATAGGCTGGACCAGACGGCCTTTCAAGGTCCCTTCCAACCTGGGCTGTTCTATGGTTCTATGATATATTGGGTTGAAGTGATCTTTCTTTTAATACTATCTGAAGTAGTCTGCTGCAGGCATTTGGAGAGTAGACAACTCTCCAAATGAAATATGCAGGTCTGCTCTCATTAATACACAATCTTATTTGCAGCTCAGTGGATTCCAAGCGATACTAGCTTATTACACTGCCTTTCAATTTGTTACTTAAAAGATCTTCAAACACTCCCTCCTCTAAAATTATGTTTTGTTAACATACAAATTATAAACTTTGCCCTTTGTGTATCTCACTGTGTGTCCTTACACTTTAGAAGCACAGCTGTTGAACACCAATTATAATACTCTTTCTATTGCATATTACAGCTGAAGTTAGCCTATGCAATCTGACTTCGTTATCACATCATAAAACTGTGTTACCAAGATTCTTTCCAAATCATGACTAAAAGGATACAGAAGCCTGACAATCTCAGAAGCACATACTGATTAAATTTTAGTTCTTAATTAGGCTGTTGGTCTGGTAAAAGAAAATAAAGGAGAATCAGCTTTCCATTAAGTCTGAATTACTTTTGTTTTTAATAGGTTCGTTCTACATCCATAATCTAACTTCTACTGTGTTAATTAAGATTTGCTTGCCTATAACCGGTACAAAAATAGCATTTTACAGCTACTCTACATCCAGAGGGAAAATAACATGCATTTTGAATGACAGTGTGAATTCTAAAACAGGAAAGATGTTTTTTGTTTTGCTGCAACATTATTCATATCTTAAAACCAAAAATTAAAAAACAACAAAACATTTTTCTACAAATTCAAGTTTTTAGAATAATTACATCTAAAAGACTCATCAGCCTCCTCCAGTATCCTGTAAAAACTATGTAGAAATTTAAGAATAACCATTATATTGATATAAATTGAATATTCTAATATCCACTCATAACTCTTTGAAAATTTTCCTAACAGTGAACAATAAAAGGGATTAAAAATAGTTATTGTAATATTACATTCTTCCAGTTCCATTTTAAGATTCTATCCAATGGAAAAACACACAGAGAGTAACACTAAATAAATGAAAGACAGATCTTATGACTATGGCCTTCAACAAGCAGAGAAAAAGCATAAAAACACAAGAGTATAGCCAGACAGTACAAATTAAATGATTCAGGTCCAAAGTGGTTTATTTACAAGACAAATACAGTTACCTACCAGTCAGAAAACAAAAGGTATAGTAAATAAAAATGAGTGATGGTCACAGTCAGTACACAACACTGAAACACCCAATATATTGTTTTACAAGATACTAGTCAGCTGCAGTCAGTTTACTGCTCCTTTACTAATACAGGAATTTTATGATAGAAGGTATTTTACAGATACACAGTTCAGATGACCTCACCATTTTCATTAAGAAGTACACTTGTACCATAAACATAGTACTGTAAACACAACATCTACAAGCCCTTTGAAGATCGCTTTGATAACTTCCCCTTCCCACAGGAGCTCATTACTCTCCTTAGTGAAACACAAGTATTGATATACACAGATCCCTACGGCATTTTCCTTTACAGTTTCAAATTCATATAGACTGAATCTTATGGTTTTCAAATTCAGCTATCAGTAAGCACAGAGAAAATAAAAGTATATTTATTAAAATATAAAATGACATATCTGTGTTTGATTGAAAAACAGGTAATTATGTATTTCTTACCAAGTCCTAAAAGGTCAATAGTGGGTTCTGATGACTTTTTTGGACTTGCTTTAGCTTCTGATTGCTGATCTTCTTTCTTCTGTGGCTTGAAAGGAAAAAAAAAAAACAAAACAAAACCAATACAAGTAACCTTTTTGAAAAAGATACAGTGCTTAAAAAATTCCCATTAAAGATACTGCTCCAGTATCAGAAATAAAAGCCCTTTTCTATATTTGTTTATCAGAATGAATTCGATTTGTAATGAAATAAGTTGCAGTTATGGTCATAAAGAACATGCACATGACTGTAAAAAATTATCCTTATACCTTCACTGGTATGTAATCAATTTTTAAATAAATGTAAGCTCCAGGATAAGTTAAAAGAAGCTGAAATCTTAAACTGAACCACTGCATATCATGCACTAGGCAAAAAGCTGCCTATAGCATCATTTATTGACTAATTTTAGCATCCAAACTTCACAGTTCTGCAGCATTGAAGAGAAAAAACTTCAAGTTTTTAAAAGCTTAAATTTTAAAATTAGAAACTGAATTAGAACACTATAGTGACTAGTGGCACTATTTAGCCTTCCTGAAAAGAGTGTCTGCAGAACATTCAGACTTTATAGATGCTACGCACAGATGGACGTAATCCGTGTTAATGGTCTTTTCCTTTGTAAACCTGAAGACAAATAACAGTATTTTTCTCCTTTGAAAAAGGGGACTCCTAGTCTTTGCTTGCCTAGAGACTTCAAAATATAAGATGGCATTGACATGAAATTCGATTATGAAAATTACTTCATAAATCTGTTTGCAGTTCTCATACCAATATCAGGCTGATCACCCAAATCCATCAAAACATCCATTTTTAAAATGAATACAAACTGGTTTATAGTAGTGACATGACAAATGCATTTAATATGCATTTACTCCATACTTATCACAAAAACATGAAGTGGATTGGTCAATCAATGAGTACAGCCTTTAACTAGAACAGATTACCAAATAATGGCCGTAGAGCACCGTCAGGCCAGGTGTTGGGCTGACACCAAAAGAACCTGCTTCACTCCCACCTTTATCACCCCTATAACAGGGCTTTGACAGAGTCACTGAGTCTCCTGAGGTTGCTGAAGTCATTAAATCTTAGTATTTAGTCTTAGGAGAACTTTACAGTTCTCCATAGTTAACACATGGATAGAAAGTTCTCCTTATTTAGGTAATCCTTTACCTTCCTCTCGTGCAAACTGGGAATAAAGAGTAACAAGCTCAGTGTTTGTAAAGAGCAATGAGGAAAATCAAGAGTATTCAAAGATGGCCCATGCGAACAGAAGCCTAACATACTACTGACACTGCTCTTACATGAGCAAGCCCCCGCTGAAAACCTCCAGGAAAGAGCTGCAATGAACTGAACCCCATTTCTGCAGCCACAGGGAAGAGGTATCTTCACATTCAAACTGGTCCTTGCTAATCTCTCAGAGAAATGCTTGCTCTAGCCAAAAATCCTTACGTTGACTTTACATACCTCATTCAACAACAAATTTGTTTGGGAAACCACCTGCCAGAAAAATATTCCATGGATTCCCTGATTCTATACTGGATTACAACTCATCTTTGAGTATATGACCTGAAGAATAGCACCCTGATTCCAAATGCTGCTCAGTAATGCAGAGAAAAAAAACCTTGTACTTGGTATGAGAAAAAAGTATGGGTTTTGAAAGTACATTTTTGCATATCAATAATTTTTAAAAAGTAACCATTATCAAAGTTTTCTACAACTGAGCTTACCTCAATAAATATGTTATAAAACTTAAATTATTATTATTACAAACATCAATTAGAATTAACAATGAGTATTTCAGAACAGAATTTATCATAAAAATGTGCATGTTTGGTTCCTCTCCAACCCTGTAAGGAACACCGCGGGTCACAGAAGCTGTAAAAAGAAGCGTTTCAGACATGTTGCTTGATTTCATAAGACTGACTTTTTTTTTGCTTAAACACCTTAACAATTCTGAATATAGAACAACTTCTTTAAACTGAAAAGCAAAACCATTAGAATTCTATTAAATGTGCAAATTTTCATTACTCCAGATTAGGTTTATGATAACTACCTAAAAGCACAAGTTTGAAATAAATTAAAGCTCAAGAGGGTTGGTTTAGAGCGCAAACTTTTTACAGAAACAAAAACAGTTTTGCACACATTAGTAAGAACTAAACAGATGGAGGTCAAATAGCACTCTCTTTTATTTAGTACTTATTACTGTAGCAAATTAATCTCATTACCTAAACTAAAAATTTAAAAATATAGTAAGAATAATGTATTTAGGTCCTATGCTTTGTTGAATGAACATTTTCTGTAATTACTAAATGCGTATTTCTGTTTCATCACTCTCTAAATAAGAAAGACAATGAAGATACAAGGTATAGAAATATCAATGTCGATAAAAATAAGATCCTTTAAGGTACCCTTTTCCAATATCATTACTATATTTCTCGATCAGCAGTTTCTTTCCCATTTTGCTCCCTTGCCAGTATGTAAACTAGCAGGTTTTAATGTTACTTCATAGTTACTTACCTTAAGAAAGACCGCAAAATTATCTTCAACCTTCTTAGTATAGCAAATATTTCTAGACATTAATACTGCATTCATTTCTTTGATGGAGATTTTCTCCTTAAAGCAGTATTCAGTTTCTCCTTTACAGCTACACAGTTTTCACCAAAACAGTCCGAAAAATGGAGCGGGGGGGGGAACTATTTGCCACCTAGCAATTTACCAATACTTCATCTGTACAACAGTGGTCACACAAAGCAATAATCAGCAGCTATCTGGAACAAAAACCCCTTCCTCTTACCCTTAATTTTACCTGACCATAACAAACGCCAGTTGCTGGAATTTCCTATCCTCCTGTCTGAGATTTGAACCAATTTTAAATTCAGTGTGCCTTTATTTCTGGTTAAGATGTTGCATGCCACTAATGAGGGCTTTTGTTCAAATTCAGAAGACACTTGTTTGGTGTCTAAGGTCTGCCACGATTCAGAGATCTCTGAAGTCACTTACGCTTAGGCATAAATTAAATAAGGCTGGCACTAATGGGCTGAGTTAGAACAAGAAACCTGCATGCACGTAATTATTCTTAATTTAAGAATACCTAAATAACCCCCCTTTACCATGCCATTTTTTTTTTAAGACAGCCTTGTTCTCTCTTTGGCCCCATGGATCTTCCACTGTCTGACTGCACTGTGGTCCACCTCAAGAAGGTACAATGAAAAGCAGTGCCTTACTAAAGTACTTACTCTGCTTCTATAGCAGATATTGTGGCATATTTCTGGGGTTGGAGCAGAGGATCTCCAGAGCTCCCTTCCAACCTAGATAATTCTGGCATAAACAAAGTGTTGAAACTTTCAGAAAAGAACAAAAAGGGAAGTCCTATTGGAGCCACTTAAAAATTTTACTCCAAATCATAAAGAGAAATGTGATGTTTAATTTCTTTTTAGTAGTTTTGCTCCAACAGGACTCATACATGACTAAGTTTTATATAGAGAGTGCTCTTTTGAGATGTTAAAGCTAAATGTTGCACACAGTGAGCACAGAAGTGTGCAACAGGCAAAAAAACTGCATAACAAGGCAGTGACATTTCTTAAACTTAATGTTTAATTTAGTGTTGTGCTTTATCTAAAAATTACCGCATTTTGTACATGTGCAATATAGCATGACAAATGCTTGGGAATCCTGCTGCACTAAGATTCATCTCAGTTTCTACTACTAGTCTGCTTGACTCCCACAGCAATTATTTTTAAGTATTGACACCAGTACTAGATGAACTATTCTTTGTCAAGTGCTTTGGAAAAAGGCTGCATAAAAATAGACTAAGCAGCATTAAATAAACTAAAAATAGCACTAAAATTCTGCCATTAAAAAAGCCAAGTAGAAGGGAACAGGTACACAATTTTGTGCATTTCTTTTCAAGTGGAGCCTTCAAGGTTACTGGGGCTACTATTTTTTTTACAACATTCAAGGTTGGCTTAGCAACATACGTGGTTTTATTAAGTGAAGTACACGGTTACAGCAATTCCTAGATATATTTACTTCAGGTTGCGTATTAGCAGCTTCTCATTCAAAATCATCTTTATGGTACTAGCACATTCTTCTGAAACACTGTTCTCGCAAACAGCAGAGCATCAAAACATCTTTGGTATACAGGTCTTACATTTCCTTTTTTCACAGTTGTCACTAATGGCCACTATACTATTCGTCAAAGTTGTTCTCACGTTAGAGTATCTATTGAAACCAAGCAATGTTCTCTGTCTTGAATTACTCTGGGATTACTGAAAACAGTTTATTTGCAAATATTGCTGAAAGAAACTGAGGCCAGAACAAGCTTCTAGGGAATCAATTCTTTTCCATCCTCCACGTGATCAGTTTATTATCTAGTATGACTTGGAATTTTCTGCCTTAAGAAAAACCGAGCCCCTGTTTTGGAAAGAGCCACAATAACCCATTTAAGTTATCCCTTGTTCAGCAGGTATTAGGTACTTCTGCCAACTTAAGGAGGCAAATAAAGAATTAACCTTGCAACCTCTTGTAAATATTTTCACCTATAAAGCACATCTCTTCAGTAGAGGAGCAGGGACACACTCATTATTCAGATCCAGTATGGGCATAATAAATTTTTGCAATCATGTAGATGGCAGGTAACTGGGATACAGTAATCCTTTATTGGTTTTCTTCCCAATGCTGTCCTTTTAACCTTTTACCTAAGTACATTCTTCTGTCACTCCTATCTTCAAGGGCAAAAAGGAAGATCCAGGGAACTACAGGCCAGACCACCTCAACTCAGTACCTAGGAAGGTGATGGAAAAACTAATCCTGGAAACCATTTCCAGGCACATGAGGGACAGGAAGGTGGTTGGGAGGAATCAGCATGGCTTGACTAAGATGAAGTCGTACTTGACCAACCCGATAACTTTCTACGATGTCATGACTGACTTGGTAGACAAGGGGAGAGCAGTGCATATTCATAGAATCATAGAATCATAGAATCATTGGGTTGGAAAAGACCTCTAAGATCATCAAGTCCAACCATCAACTAACACCACCATGACTCCTAAACTAGACCCTGGAGTGCCACGTCTACACCTTTTTTGAACGCCTCCAGGGTTGATGACTCCACCACCTCTCTGGGCAGCCTCTTCCAATGCCTAACCACTCTTTCAGTAAAGAAATTCTTCCTAATGTCCAATCTAAACCTCCCCTGACGCAACTTGAAGCCATTTCCTCTCGTCCTATCGCTAGTTTCGTGGGAGAAGAGTCCAGCACCCGGCTTCCCTACAACCTCCCTTCAGGTAGTTGTAGAGAGCGATAAGGTCTCCCCTCAGCCTCCTCTTCTCCAGACTAAACAACCCCAGTTCTCTCAGCCGCTCCTCATAAGACTTGTTCTCTAGTCCCTTCACCAGCCTCGTTGCCCTTCTCTGGACACACTCCAGCACCTCAGTGTCCTTCTTGTACTGAGGGGCCCAAAACTGAACACAGTACTCGAGGTGCGGCCTCACCAGTGCCGAGTACAGGGGCACAGACATATTGTCTGCCTTGACTTCAGTAAGACTTTTGACACCATCTCCCATAAGATCCTCATAGAGAAGCTGATGAAGTATGGCCCAGATGAACAGACAGCGAGGTGGACTGAAAACTGGCTGAATGGCCAGATGCAGATGGAGGCGATTAGTCTAGTTGGAGGCCAGTCACTAATGGTGTACGCCAGGGGTCAATTCTGGGTCCACTCCTGTTCAACATCATTAATGAGCTGGACGATGGGGCAGAGTGTACCCTCAGCAAGTCTGCAGGTGACACAAAACTGGGAGGAGTGGCTGATATGCCAGAAGGTTGTGCTGCCATCCAGAGAGACCTCAACAGGTTGGAGAAATGGGCTGAGAGGAACTTCATGCAGTTCAGCAAGGTGAAGTACCAAGTCCTGCCTGTGGGGAGGAGCAACCCCAGGCACCAGTACATGCTGGGGAACCACCAGCTGCAAAGAAGCTTTACAAAATGATCTGGGGGTCCTGGCAGACACCAAGTTGCCCATGAACCAGTAATTTGCCCTTGCAGCCAAGAAGGCTAATGGTATCCCCTGGGCTGCATCAGGAAGGTCATCTATTGCCAGCAGGTTGAGGGAGGTGATCCTTTCCCTCTACTTAGCACTGGTGAAGCCACACCTGGAGTGCTGCGTCCAGTTCTGGACTCCCCAGCAGAAGAGAGACATGGACATACTGGAGTGAGTCCAGCAACAGGCCACGAAGATGATTAAGGGACTGGAGCATCTCTCAAATGGGCTGAGAGATCTGGTACTGTTCAGGCTAGAGAAGGGGAGGCTCAGGGGGGTTGCATCAATGTATATACATATGTGAAGGGAGGGTGTGCAGAAGCCGGAACCAGGCTCTTTTCAGTGGTGCCCAGTGACAGCACCAGAGGCAATGGGCACAAACTGAAACACAGGAGGTCCCATCCTGAACATCAGGAAACACTTTTTCACTGTGAGGGTGACTGAGCACTGGCACAGGTTACCCAGAGAGGTTGCTGAGTCTCCCTCCTTGAAGGTATTAAAAAGCTGTCTGGATATGGGCCTGGGCAACTTGCTGTAAGTGACCCCTGCTTGAGCAGGGAGTTGGACAAGATGACCTCCAGAATTCCCTTCCAACCTCAACCATTTTGCAATTCTGTGATTCCCTCAAGTGACAGAGCGCACGGGAACGGTCAGCTATTTTATTCACTCTTGGCAGACGTTTTTGCCAAGGCTGAAGGCCTTTCATGCTTTCTGGCACCCTAAACAATCTCTTGATTTTCTCAGTAGAAGGTGCTAATGCAATCTTCTCTGGAATACTGGGATTTCTCAGGGGCTCATCCATCTTGGCTGATGTGATACCTAACACTAGAAACACTGTTTCAGGATTGGTTTTGCAGCAACAAGCCCTTTCCTTTATAAGTAATCATTCCCTCTTAGAGGATTTTGTCTCATCTGTTATCTACCATAGCCTCTTCCTGAAGCTCGCTCTCTCTCAGAACTTGTTTTAGTAGCAGTTCTTTGGATTGCTTCAGCAATTAAATGCAAGTACCTTCTGCAGGAATATTATGCAATATTCATATACCATACTTAATAAAAGGAATCTGGGAAAAATAATCAAGTTCTACTGCAAGAGAGGTAACAGTCACTAAAAGGATTCCCTCAGAGGCATGCCATGCTGACAGTATGGGAAGGTGAGTACTTAACAGAAGTCAAGAAAGAATGGACTAAGGGCTATTTTTTAGCTTTTTCTTCTATTGTCTGACCAAAATTTCTATTTTTATTCTTCTGAAAAGACTGTGTGATACATAGTAGACTAAGACACACTACTCCTGAATAAACTACCTGAATTTTGACTTAATATTTAGAAGGTGGACTAATTGTCAAAATATTAGATAACCACATGGATAACATTTCCCTAAGAGCTTTATTGCCTGCATTTTATTAAAAGAATATAAGACAAATGTATGTGGCTGTGCACTAAAAATTGACAAAGCTGCTATCATGGCAACAATTCCCTCTAAGTTTCTGCTCTCATTCAATTCTCTATTTAGTATCCAGCGATGGCTGACTCCCAATTTTATATCCAAATCAAGCCACATCTAAATCCTGCCTGCTATACATCGACAACACAATAAAAACATACTATGACAACATGCCACTAAAACCTTATCCGTAAGTAGACCTTAGGTAGCAAGACAAATCATCTTTCAGTTATCTACAGAGCAGATAATTTAAAAAATAGTTAGGAACTTCCCATAACTTTACATCTAGCAAAATAAACAGTTGAGAAATTACATCTAGAGATAAGAAGAATCATCTCTTTCCTATTTAAATAAAATTCTAATACGGAAATGAATATTTGGATCTTCACTTAATTTCCATACACTTTCCCTAGCAGTCAACTGGCTTGAAATTTGTGGATAGAACTACATATGCTGGTAATCTGCATGTATCTCCATGTTGCAACTTGGTCAACTTTAATGTTTTGTGCTAAGAAACCACCACAAACAAAATTCAAAAGCAGACAACTGTGGAGAAGATTGGGCCATCTGTAATTTATTACAATTTGAAAGCAAGGAAGTGCATAAGCCTGCTTTAATAATTTTATGCAATGTAATTTTCTTAGATTCACACTGAGCTGATACCTTCATTAGTGGAAGCTGCATCAACCGGTCTGCTTGTAATTCATAGAGATACTGGCTATAATTTCATCAATCTTGTTCATTTTCCTACCATTAGAAAATGGTAGGATTAATCTCTTATCAATCTTGTTCATTTTCCTACCATTTCACCTCTAAGATTTTGAAGTATTTTCCAGTTCATCAGATGTTGGTGGAAAAAACTACAAAAATTTGTACCAAAGTTTTGAGTTTTATTTTGCGCAAATTCTGACTACATCCTTACAAGATCAAAATAACACAATTGTAGAAAACTTCCCAATTTTCCTAAAATGAGGAAGTTTTCTATTCCATCATGAAAGAGCAACTTGTAATTCAACAACCTACATTTAATGCTGCATTGCTGTTTCTCCCCCATTATTCTTTCTTCAATCATTTTGTGCAACAATAAAAGTTATCTGAGGTTTAATGTGAAAAATAAGCTAAGAACACTAGTTTAGGACAGCCAAAAAAAAAAAAAATTGTCCCTACTAGATCTCATCAATGATCTGGATGAGGGGATTGAGTGCACCCTCAGCAAGTTTGCAGATGATACCAAGCTGGGTGGGAGTGTCGATCTGCTCGAGGGAAGGAAGGCCCTGCAGAGGGATCTGGATAGGCTGGATCGATGGGCCGAGGCCAACTGTATGAGGTTCAACAAGGCCAAGTGCCGGGTCCTGCACTTTGGTCACAACAACCCCATGCAACGCTACAGGCTTGGGGAAGAGTGGCTGGAGAGCTGCCTGGCAGAAAAGGACCTGGGGGTGCTGGTCGACAGCCGGCTGAACATGAGCCGGCAGTGTGCCCAGGTGGCCAAGAAAGCCAACAGCATCCTGGGTTGTATCAGGAATAGTGTGACCAGCAGGAGTAAGGAAGTGATCGTGCCCCTGTACTCGGCACTGGTGAGGCCGCACCTCGAGTACTGTGTTCAGTTTTGGGCCCCTCAGTACAAGAAAGACGTTGAGGTGCTGGAGCGTGTCCAGAGAAGGGCAACGAGGCTGGTGAAGGGACTAGAAAACAAGTCTTATGAGGAGCGGCTGAGAGAACTGGGGTTGTTTAGTCTGGAGAAGAGGAGGCTGAGGGGAGACCTTATCGCTCTCTACAACTACCTGAAGGGAGGTTGTAGGGAAGCGGGTGCTGGACTCTTCTCCCACGAAACTAGCGATAGGACGAGAGGAAATGGCTTCAAGTTGCGTCAGGGGAGGTTTAGATTGGACATTAGGAAGAATTTCTTTACTGAAAGAGTGGTTAGGCATTGGAACAGGCTGCCCAGAGAGGTGGTGGAGTCGTCTACCCTGGAGGCGTTCAAAAAAGGTGTAGACGTGGCACTCCAGGGTCTAGTTTAGGAGTCATGGTGGTGTTAGTTGATGGTTGGACTTGATGATCTTAGAGGTCTTTTCCAACCCAATGATTCTATGATTCTATGATTCTATCTCAACTTAAAAAACAGAGCTCAGTTTTATACAAACCAATATTACCTTTTACTGAACTCTCACAACGCATTGCTCTCAATGTAGCACTAATCATAGAATCGTAGAATCACTCTAGTTCAATCTAATTTATGTGAAACACTTTTCTTGAGTTAGTTGAAACCAAATAAATCAGCAAGTAACACTGTTAATTACTCTATTCACACATCAAGCTCTAGGGTTGATTTTACAGATTTGTTTCTCTCTCTCATGGTACTCTAAAGCAAATTTTCTAGTAAATAAGGCCATTTCTTTGACAAGGACAAGAGAACTGAAATCTACTTTACACCATACATTTTGCAAACTAAGTGCCTGTATGGGTCTGGCTGGGATGGATTCAACTTCTTTCATAGCAGCTAGCATGGTGCTATTTTTTCGATTTGTGGCTAAAACAGTGTTGGCAAAACACCAGTGTTTTGCCTACTGCTCAGCAGTGCTTGCACAGCATCAAGGCTTTTTCTTTTTTCCTTGCTCTGCCCCTGCAGTGAGTAGGCTGGGGGGTATTAAGAAATGGGGAGGGGATACAGCCAGGACAGCTGACCTGAACTGACCTAAGGGATATTCCATACCATATGACACTGTGCCTTCTGAACTCATCCCATCAACACATACAATATTGACATTATACTTTTGATAACACTATCATTTTAGTTTTGCTAGTTTTACGCAATCATATTTCTGTCAGCCTTTGTTTTGCCAGTTAGAGCAAGCCAACCTCTAAGCACCTCTTGTTTAATAAATTCAAGGACTATACATACACACATACATATATATATACACACACACACATACAGACAGCAATACTTCACCATTGTTCATCCACTTTCTTCATAACCACCTTCTCTTCCCTTTCTCTCGTGTTCTATAGACTTCACCAAGCAGATACAAGAAGCACCTTAGTCAAGTGAATCAACCTATTTATGGAACTCGCCCTACAAATCACAGTGATTCCCAAGTTCTGTTTTCCCACTGAAGCTTAGTGTACACAAGCCCAAAGCCTAAGACGCTTAGACAGCAAGCCTGCAGGAGATGGGACTGTGAAGAACATTAAGTAACACCTGAAGCATAAGTCCCAAGCCTGTGTTAAGTATACCGGGAGTATGGGAATACACTCTAGTAAGGGAAATTTAGATCTTTCCACTGTGGTCATGCATGGAACTGAAGTATACTTAGGAAATGAATGGAGCTGGGATACGGATGAAGCTGATAATAAAGTTCCTCAACTTCAGGGAACAGCAGGGAAAGAAATTAAAATAGGATACCGGATGATCAATGGGTCTACCCATAAGAAGGCATCTCAGATTTCTGTGTACAACATTACATCAAACCCAATAGCAAAAGATACGAAACTTTGCGCCTCTGAAAGGCTGGACTGTTGGTACAATTTTACCTTAGTACAACCTGTCTTCATGGTCTGCCTCTGGGCTCACCATAGCATGGGACTATCCTTTAAATTTAAAATAGACATTACTGAGCCTAGTACAACAACATCCACCCCAACTGTAAAGGATGAAAAAATTCTATCCCCACAAATCTCTGAAATTGGACCATATGTGATCAAAAATACAGGCCAACAACGAGTGTTATGTAATCCATTATAGTCTCTTAAACGAGTAGAATTACTGATGCAAGTTAATATCTCCACAATCAAACCGACCTGTTCACCATTCCTAGGTACGTCCTATACAGGATGGTTAGCATGGTTACATGGGCGAACCCTCACCTCTCCAAGACAAACAAGGAGAGATGTGACTGGTATCATAGGGACAGGATTGGGAGTCTTAAACAGTATAGATGCTGAAGTACTCATAAATAAACGGAGCACAACAAGAAGTGATCTAAGCAAATTAGAACACCCATTGCAGTCTTCTCTATTAGCACTGGGAACTAACCAATGGCTCTTATCTGATATATTACCTCAGTGAGAAAAAATGAATGAAAGGGACCACCAATTAATTGTGGATGTACTTGGTACAGCCCAAAATAATGTTTCTCTAGCTCTTAGTTGTATCCAAGCTCAACTGTGGATGCAATCTATGGTAGCAGCAATTATAAGAGAAGGTGAAGACGGCACCTTACCCACTGAAATTCGAAGGTAATTTGGGATAATGCAACTACATTTGAGAAAGAATTCCGATCCTGGTGGTATTTAGTCAATTTCACTTATGACCCCATCAACAGCAAGGCTACAGCTTTTGTCTTAACAATACACAATGCTTCGCTATATACCATATACCCAATCATTGCGTTAGGGATTAAATCACAATGGAACTATACTCTATCCATTAGGACCTAGAGTGTGGGCCCAATGAAACAGAAACAAATGGCAAACCATTGATGTTAACGCATGTGTTGTACGGGAACAACAAGGATTTATTTGTGAGAGTAACACCATCAAAGGCCAAGACATTTGTCTTGACACTGAACAAAATGTTTGTCATTTTGAAATACATCCTGATGAAACCCCGGAAACTGTACTTGTATATATTGGAAAAGGATGTGTTTGTATGAGAACCCTTTGTGATTTTGTGTTCGTAGATAATGTTACTATGGATACAAGCAACCACTGAAATATTTGTGTTTGTAACTTTACTAAAATTATGGGATGTGACTTTAACTATTCAGCTCCTGTTACAACTTATCAACTCTTACAATCTAATTACACACTGAGTCAAGATTTATTGCCTACCCTCATCGGAATTAATCTTGCATTGGTGAAGAAACTACTACAACACGATGACCTGTATCAACTGCTAGAAGGCGTCTGAAACGATGGACCTAAAACTTTGATCACCGTTCATCACGATACAGAAGAAATACGCCATGTCTTGGAAAGAGTGAAGAAGGATGGAGAACACCATTGGTGGGAAACTCTTCTTGGATGGTCACCAACAGCAACGAGACTTTTTAATCTCATGCTTCATCCAGTTGTGATTTTACTAACTCTAACATTAATATGTCTATTGCTTATAATCATCCTGTATATAAAAGTTTGGTACATGATAAAACAAATAGCGCAACTCCAACCACCCAAAACATACAAGCTAATACATAGCAAATAACAATAATTCACTATCTACTTACCATGGATCTGTAAGTGCATAAAATATCAATATACTATTTATGGCACAGAGGCAAGAGGTGACCGTACCACCACTCTGTGAGAATAAGATGAATTGACTATAGTCACTGGGTGGAGTGTGATGGTGTGCTCCATATATCTCCATATCTCCATATTATCTCCCATAAACCTGCTCCAGTGATAACCCTCAACGGCAGTGGTAATAGACGTGTCTGACTGCATCATTTCAAAGTGGATTCGGGAGACACATACCAACACAATAGTCAAGGGCTATTGTGTAGCATGCCCACCTAACCACAGTGAAGAGGCTGGGACCTGGGGTCGGTATGCAAATATGACTATGAGTCAATCATCTTACCCACCCATGAATAGTGAACAGCCCGAGAGCCCTTGGAGCTCTCCTGCACAGCAGCGGGCTGCACGCCAGGATGCCCCCTTGAGTAGGGACGCCTCTCAAGGTTACTCCTCGAGGTTGAGAGATTCCTTGCCGTAACAGATCCTCGGTAAGTGACTGATAGCATGCTAAACTTTGAAATCTTAGCTAAGTGATATAAAGGATTGATTGCACATATATAATCCTTTAGACATAAACCGTTGACCAAGTCTGGGACTAGGATTGGATCTAGCCGCCCCTAGACTCCTCTCTTGAGAAGGAGTTTAGAAAGCAAGGGGATCCTTTCTGAACCTCATGACTCAACAGGAGGGTCTCCCTGACAGTTTTGTCTGACCCTGTCCTCTATGCAGTAAATAACCAAGTGTACCTTGCCATCGAATCTTGTTAAATCACTGTCGCATTTATATTTACTATAGAACCT
This sequence comes from Fregata magnificens, assembly GCA_013389945.1. Taxonomy (NCBI): domain Eukaryota; kingdom Metazoa; phylum Chordata; class Aves; order Suliformes; family Fregatidae; genus Fregata; species Fregata magnificens. The sequence continues at coordinate 16,970 of WAAD01026864.1, read as the reverse complement.
TGTTAACTTACTACTTTAGACCAATAAAATATATTTTGCTTCTCTCTTATGAGTGAAGTGCACTCACACTCCTTCCACGACAACCTGTTAAACTCACATATGTAAGAGGATGCTATGAGGTCTATTGCTGGTGTTACCCATGCTCCTTTTCTGCAAAACAACAGCTTGTCCTTTCCTGACTCTCAGCACTGTGCCCATATGCATGTTTGGCTACGAGGTGTAGGAGATGGGTAGGAGACAAGAGGGAAGTGGAAAGCTTTATGCCAGCTTGCATAGTCGACGGGACAGACAACATACGTGGGGTCTCCTGATACGTGTTAGAATTTGAAGGAGAAAAAAACAAGAATATTCAGATCTAGTAGCAACTACATTGCTCTTCAGTTATCCCCATTCTCTTTTTTTAATTATTACTGTAACAAAATAGGCTAGATCGTATTTATAGCTGTTATTGCTATTTAGCTATTAATCGGCAGGCTTCCGTGCTTGCTTGTCTTACTGTGTATTAGAGTCTAGTGCTCATTAGCGGCTGCTTTTTGCTTTTGCTCTTTGCTGTACTGCTTATCATCTTACTGTGCTGTGCCTCGGAACGTTTTGATAACAGGAATGGCCATGTGCCTGGGCTGGCAGATGGCCAGGGCATGGCTACTGTTTCTGTGCTGCTGTAATGGACAGGCTGGAACTCCAGCGTGAACTTGAGTCGAAGGGACTGTGATCTGTGGATGAGTCCATGTGGCAGCAGGACACCCCAAAGTGTCTGTGGCCACGACAGAGCAGGTACTCCCCCGAAGGGATTGCAGCCATGGGTACGGCCATGTTGGAGCAGGTATATCGCTGAAGGCATTGTGGCCCATGGAGAAGGCCATGCTGGAAGAGGTGCACCTCAAAACAACTGTGGCTGTGGATGAGTCTATGCCGCAGCAGGTATACCCCTGGAGAGACTGTGGCACATAGATAAGGCTCCACTTGGAGCAGATACACCCCTAATGGACGGCAGTCTGTGGATAAGTCCAAGCTGGAGCAGGGCAAGGGGAGGAGTTCACTGCAGTGTTAAACCTGATGGTCTGGTCCAAAGGGACCAGGGGTGGAGACTGTAATGGAAATACCTTTAAATTGTTGTAACCCGTTGCATGTTATGGGAATTACTATAGCAAGAACCCCTTGTTGGTAGCCAGGCTAGGAGCAAGGGGAGGAGTTCATTACAATGTTAAACCCTATAACCTGGCCCAAAGGGACCAGGGGGGAAGATTGTAATGGATATACCTTTAAATTCTTGTAACCCATGATCTGAGCTGCATGTTATAGGAATTACTATAGCAGGAACCACCTGAACCAATGGAGGACAAGCCTTACAAGAAGCAGTGCAAGTTTGTGAAATGATTAAGGACACTGCAATCCTTTCAGAACATTTTTTTAATATGACCATACACTCCAGAGCCTATAGTCAGTCCGAACTCTGTGTTTTCGGGCTACTCTTCTGCACATTCCTGGTCACTAGATTACTCTCCTCTGACAGAGGCGGCTGAGGACATTTTGCACTAGAATTGACAATAGTGAAACAAGCTTCTTGGTTGAAAAGTGCCAGCACGCAGTGAAAATACTGTGGTTATTTTTCATTGTAAATGAGTGACTTTGGGTAAAAAAGAATAATGTTAGGTAATTCAAGTTTCCATTTTCTGCTTCTGTAACCTTACGCCAGTCATCTTCATATGTACAAACTTTAAGGGTTTAACAGTTCTAAAAGACATACGACACCCATTAGAAATGTAAACCCCCCAAAATACTTTAAAAACAAGTGGAACTTTTGCTGAATTCACTACTACAAGATATTCATGTAAATAATTTGGCAGGTTTCAACACCAGCATTTAGGATTAACATTGACCTTATTCTCATTTACATTACCTGAGAGCATTAGAAGGGGTAGCATACATGGTGCAAGACACAAGCCACATGACTAATAGCTCCGAAGTAGAAAAACTCTCCAGTCAGAGCAGTCATAAGTTACTACTGTAAATATCTCTCCTACTCTGAAGCAAGGTATCAGTCACTGTCAAAAATCTGATCCATCAGTTGTTCAGTCCAGTCATCTGCTATTTTCATACTTAATATTACAAACAAAAAATACTTCTCTGCACATTTTCCTCAATTTTCTACTTCAATGAAAAATTCATATAAATCTAGAATTCAGGCTGTTTCAGACACATCTGGCTACCCATGCATTTCTTATTTTCGTACCCTACCTTAACTACAAGAAGGTTTATGAAAGCTGGAGATCCATCAAATAATTCAGTGAAAAGCACTTCTAACTTGCTTAAAAGCAATTTCCAGTTTATTCACTAGAGTTCATAGATGCTTCTATGGTTACTGAACAAAAGTCTTCCTTTGCTTTTATTAGGTAGGAATTGTATGCCTTGTGCGTAAAGTAATTGGATTCCTTCCCTCTTCATTACCTGCTTGCAATAAAACTTGCAAGACAGCATAAACATTTGAGAATTCCCATATGAGAAAATAATGTTAGTAATTTACTATAAGCTTGCAATAGGTTTGTAGATATGATTTTTCCTGACAGCTCATATAGTTCTACTATACAAGTTAGTTTAGTCCATATCTATTTAAAGCATTACTCGCATAGGTATCCTAGAATTTTTAAAGAACTTTTTAAAAACTTTTATATCTGACATGTAAATAAGTAAAAACAAATCCTTTCATAATATTGAATTTAAATCACCTTAAAGATTAAACGTGTTGTTCTGTTTACTCTCCTATAAGATATCAGCATCTTTTTTAGACTTGCAACTAAATATGAAGAAACTTAGAAATCAGACTAAGTCTTCAAAACTTAGGATACTTTTAGCAAGTGATGAACTTCTATTTTGCCTAACTAGCAAAAAAGTCAGAAAACAAGTATACTGTATTGAATCACAAGATATACTACCATGGTATCATTATGAAGTTGTACAAACTACAGCAATTCTGCAAGGAAAAAACTGCATGTCAACTGAAAAAAAAAAAGCTTCCCCTCTTTATTTGTAAAACTAGAATTACCTCAAACAAACAGCTAACCCAAGGGGAAAATCTAAGTTTATTATTTAAGAGTTTATTGCGATTATTCCAATGAATCACACTCAGACACTGAACTAATCACGCTGATGGAGGTAGGCTAATTTAAGGCATTTATACCAAGCAAACCAACAAGACCAAATTGCCTTTTTTTTGTTGTTGTTAAATAGGATTCTGTACACATGAAGGTCATTCAGTTGAAACACTTCTGAAGGAACAAATTTTTAAGTGGTCCTTGATCTACACCCCCACTTTAAAAACCTGGGTGTATGGATTTCATTAGATTTTCACAGTTAGGGCAAGGTACTAGCACAACATTATGTAAAATGTGTTATATCTTTAGTCATTTGAATTACAAACTTCATGGCAGAACTAATAGACAGCTGCACCATAATCTTACTCCATTAATATGATTTTATCTGGGTCTAGGCTAATACGCTAATATCATCTATGGAAAGTGGATTAAGACTGTTCCTTTGGTTATTACTTATTGACCACCCAGTACTACCATTTTATTTTAACTGAATTTAAAATGTTAGCTCAGATCTCACTTACTTTAGTCAATGTATTCCAAGAAGGCTTAAAACCTTTCATGTCTTATACATGTCTTGACCACGGCAAAATACCAAAGATTAAATCTTTCTCTTTAAATTCTTATATTCGTGTATTAAATCTATATAACAACCACCACATTTGAAATACTAGTTGTACACATTAATTTTCAAATACATTATGTTCTTAAGGCTGACAAGTTCAAAATGGGATCTGAAAAAAGAGGGCAAGCTCCTTCTCCTAAATTTGGCACTTGAAGAAAAGTGTCAAAAGATTGCAAGATGATTGCTAGCTAACAGTCAAAGTAGGAACCTAAGGCCGAGCTAGAGATGGCAAGACTGCACAGAAGGATAGGCACATAGTCTGAGTGCAGAGGTATTAAAGTTTTCTAGGGATTCTGGGGGCAAGGATTTGAGCAGAGTTTGCTACAGCTCAATCTTTGAAATGACGGCATTTGAGCCCAGAAGCAAGGACCTGTTTACAAGGACACAAAAGGCAAAGGGAAAAGCTGTTTATCAATCCTTTTCCTATTTTGTATTATCTTATCATGGAACTTGATTTAGATAAAACCCACGCATTCTACTTTTAATCCAATAAAACCTATTTTTTAAATCTTTTAGAAGAAATCATTATGAAGTAAAAAATTGAGGCAGATCCATCTTAGAACTGTAGCTGATCCAGTGTCCCATTACAACATCTATAAATCAGATTAGGGTCGAAGTGTTCTAATGCACCTCAGTTTTCAAGCTGTGAAATGCAATAAACATGGTTTTTATTTTTATAAGCTGCTTTAAATACATTTTCAGTTTTAGAACTGCATATTATGGTTATATGAACTCAGCTTACATATTTCTACTCCATTTCTATTGAGCTAATTAGCCTAGGCAAGACTAAAATAATGCAGCTATATTAGCTCCAGTTCCTCATTAAACTGTTTTCTTTTATAACTTTCCTTCTAAAAACCTTTTGAGTCATACATAATATAACATCAGTGTACCCAATCAGAACTAAGGGGTATATATTTGTAATTCCTTCTTCATACACCTCCAGACAAGAATGAGCTGTTTCAGGCACAGCAACTGACTGAGCTCATAGTGAAAAAAACAATCCAGTCCAATTATTACTTTCTATCCCTATTCATGAAGGTATGGTTTGCATTCTTTCCCCTACTTTTTTGCTGAAAAATGTTTTTTGCATGAAACTTAATCCAACACCAAGACCCTATACCCTTAGCCAGTCACCAGCTCAGACCTTGAATCTTTCCAGATGTTGATATCCTACTCACTGGCTAGTCCAGCATGAAATTTACTAGCAGTTACACAGGTGTGTGAGCACAATATGGGTGTCTCCAGCAGCTGGTCTTAGACGTGCTGCTTTTGCAATAGTTGGATTCTAGATGCTGGTCTCTCCAGTTGCTCTCCAGGTTCCTCAAACCTGCCGTCTCTTTCCAGTGGCTGACACCAGCCTCTTATCATTCTTGTCTGGTAGTCCAACTTGAAGTTTGCTAGTGTTCACACAGACACAGAAGAGGCAACACACTAACACACAATATGGTTGCAAATAGAATTTGGCAAGAATACAGGATAGCCTGCAGTGATCAAGTGCAGGGCTCAGACTAGCATACTGCCCAGCAACCTGCATATATGTGACTGGCCCTTTTTATCCCCTCCCCCCCTGCTTCCTCATGCAATCCACCTTGATTCCTCCATTTCCCTGCTTTTAGTCTGTCACCTAAGCATCCCGTAATAAGCTTCATACAATATTCCCTGCCCTATCCCTGAATTCTTTTCTCTCTGCATCCCATAATAAGTCCCATAGCCTAGTATGCAACCACCCCTTACTTGCCTATGGTCCCTGGGAGAGAACCTCTTTCCTTGACCCATCTCACCACTCTCCTTCAATGGACCTAGGAGAAGTGGATCACTGTGCTCTGTTTTCACTCATTAGATTATTCCCGTTCTCCTCCCTATCGTTGTTCCTCTGATTCTTGCAGTCTTTATGTTTTAGTCACATAGTCTTACAGCATCACACTGAATTTTTTCAGTTTCATACAAACCACCTCTGAATTAGGACTTTTCCTAAATAGGGTTCTGCTGCTCAGAGCGTTGGACTGATACCCTGTACTTGCATCTTTTCTATCATTATGGCAAGCAGTTCGATACAAACACTTTATGAAGTCTAAGCATACTATGACTATAGAGAAGCATTTAAAAAAAGCCTCTCAATTAGTTCCATGGAAATTCAATCCTGCCACTGACAGCTAATCAGACTGAAATAACCCCATAGGTTAATTTTTCTTATTTCTACATCAGCTCGTTGCTTTCTTTTGCTGCTACAGAAGTTCGGAGTGAATTGGCGAGTACTTTATCATCCTCATATACAAGTACATAATTCTGTTTCACAAATGCAGAACTTAGAGGGAGACATGTTTAATAAATACAATGTTTAATAGATACTTATGCATCATTAGCTGTTCATGTCTATGACCATTAGTTGTAGTAGTTTCTTCTGCCAGTCAGGTTTTTTTCCCCTCAGTTTGTTCTCATTTCAAAGTTAACCACTTTGAAACAATTATTTTAGAAGCTAATTAATTTTAACCTATCACAAGCAATACTGTCGTGGTTTAACCCCAGTCGGCAACCAAGCACCACTCAGCCGCTCGCTCACCCTCCCCCACCCCGGTGGGATGGAGGAGAGAATCTGAAGAGCAAAAGTGCAAAAGTAAGAAAAACCGTGGTTTGAGATATGAACAGTTTAAGAATTGAAATGAAATGATAGTAACAACAACAACAATAATAATATTGTAATGAAAAGGAAAACAACGAAAGAGAGGGGAACAAAACCCCAGAAAAACAAGTGATGCAACCGCTCACCACCTGCTGACTGATGCTCAGCCCGTCCCCAAGCAGCCATCGTTGCCCCCCAGCCAACTCCCCCCCAGTTTATATACTGAGCATGACGTCATATGGTATGGAATATCCTTTCGGCCAGTTTGGGTCAGCTGTCCTGGCTATGCTCCCTCCCAGCTTCTTGTGCACCTCCTTGCCGGCAGAGTATGGGAAGCTGAAAAGTGCTTGACTTAGTATAAACACTGCTTAGCAACAACTAAAACATCAGTGTGTTATCACATTATCCTCACGCTAAATCCAAAACACAGCACTATACCAGCTACTAGGAAGAAAATTAACTCTATCCCAGCTGAAACCAGGACAAATACCAAAATGGATTTCCCTTTAATTGAGTAAACTCAATTTTCTTCATCCTCCATATCATCATAATCTTTAACACCAACTATCAAGAAGCATTCTAGCCACAGTCCAGTCTAGCAGTCTACATCTCAACTGGAAATGAGTCAAACTTATTTCTACTTTTATTCCTCCAGTTTAAATAATGTGAACCTATATGAAATTCCTAGGTATTCTGAAAATGAATATTTAAATCATCCTTACAAAACATAAGGATGGCTGAAACTTTTTAGATTCACAGCTTCAAAGATTCTGAAGTTTTACAACTGACCCTTCAAAGTGATATTACAAGGGCTCTGACTTGCTTGTTCAGACACCCATTTCAACATTTATGCTGAGATTCAACCAAACCAATTTCTTTTACACCACTAACATAGTCTATGTTTAAACAAAGGAAAAAGATATATTGATATCTACTTACAGTGTAAACTAAGGATTAAGTATGTAAGACAAAAAAATCTGTAGGTTATCTTGAGCAGAAGTTACCCATGTTACTACACAGTGTAAAATACACTATCTGCCTAGCAGACAAGTCTTCAGTACCTTACTCTGACATGAAGTACAATATCCACAAGTTGAGAGAGACCATACTTGCTTAGCAGAGAGGCGGGACAGATTTATTTTTCAAGAGTACACTGACATGCATGGGGACCAACCTCAGAACTGCCCCCATTTTCTAGCTGCAGGTGCCAATTTTATACAGGAAAAATTTCAAGTAAAACTGAAAGACAAGCTTATCCAGTTGCAACCCTTTTTGCAACAGAGACAGGGGGCAATTGATTGCAGATGGGTTAACAGTGTTGACTGATATATAAGGAATTTAGCATTAAAGAGATGGTAGTTATTTGAACAACTAGGTAACTGGTGACTTAATTTTCTACCATACTTATCATCTTACAAAGTTATCTAGAGCAAGAAACTTGTCCATTTCCTTCAAATTGTGCTAAAGATCCTGCTTCTACCTTACCTTGCTTTTATCTCTACCACAGTGCTATCTTCCTAATACCTTTGAGTTAATTTTGTGAAGACATAATTATGTAGCAGGATGAATGCCAGAGCCATAAAGTTTTCTGTGCAACTGTTCTAGTGTCATGAGCAACTACCAAAACATAGTAAATTCAACAGTCCAAATAAATACTCTTATTCCTTTTAGTAAAAAGCCATGCAATCAATACCTATGTCAACTATGAATTTAAATTGGAAGACACTGGAAGTTGCATGACAGCGTTTGTAAGCTTGTTGAAACCTCTTAGGGCATTTTTTTTTTTTTTAATACTTTAAAGCTTAAGCTAATGTTGGAGCTTCTAATATTGTCAGTGGCATCTAAAATTATTTTTTATGGAAAACAGAGTTACTATCTTTACTCTTAAGTAAGACTTGTACATCTGACAGTGCCTCCTACTACCCCATTGCCCCACCTTGATTGTCACACACTGAAGTGAGATCTCTCCCCTGAGGAGTTTAAGCACACTCTACCTTAAGCACAGTAAAATGAAACAGAATACACAAAGACACTTGATTGGTCTGCTCATGCTCCAATACTTGCATTATTTTAGGAAAACAAAGGAAGCCTATTATTCAAAACAAGATAAGATTATTATTTTGAGTGTCATTATTTAAATTAAATGTCTTTGTCCTATTACCAACTTCACCTCATCCAATCCTTACCCTTCTTTGCATTCAGTTCTGTATATCGGTACCACTTCTGTAAAAATGTCATGCTTTTTGTTCTTGCACATTTGATTGATTGTACACAATCTCCTAAGTAGTACTATATTTTTTTATAAAATTTAAATGAGATCGTATATTTGTAGTTTCAACCATGCATGCTCCTGTGGTTTCAAATGTCTCAGAATGAATAAGTCTTGGTCATATAGATGCTTTTATCTAAAGATAGCATCCATCCATGAATAAGAGTGATTTTGTTCACGCTTATTTAAATGTGCCCACTTTTTTTTGGTTCAATATACACATAAGTATATGTAGATATTGCCTTCCTAATTGTCTCAAAGTCACCAGGAAAAAACATGAAGCTTATCACAAGCAAGCAGGAGAAACCTGAAAATGCCATCTGTTAATAAGTATTACCAACTGAAACCCCAGGGCAGTTTTAGGTTTTGACCCTGCATGGAGCAAAAATATAACTGAGGATCAATTAAAACTAAGCACACTTAACAATACCTTTTTGTTAAAAATAGTTTGGCAAGTTAAACAAAGGCCAATTTAACCACAGCAGCCCAAACCCAAGCTTAAGATTCCATTAAGCTTAAAATTCCATTTCTACAGAATTTTTAAAAAATTACATTAAAATACTGTTCTGCTGCAGACCAGAGTTGAGAGGATTAAGCTGATACAGAGAACACGCATGGGGCCGAGGAGAAAAACGTGATACCCTTCCTGTAGGTTGACTCCTTTTCCAACACTAAAAAGACAAATACCCTTCTTCCCATCTGATAAAAAAGGGGTTTCTTTCAATTGCTTCTACTTGCAATATCTATTTCTTAATTTCTTTGTCTACAACTCCCAATACGTAATAAGAGCCATGACAGATTCATTTCATTAAGTAAGACTATTTTTCAAGGCAATCCTCAAACATAAGGAGTCCTTTGTTACCTGCAAAAGGAATGAATCGCACAGTTTCGGGAAGAATCTAATTTGATTTGTCTTTCTCCAGATTAGCATCAGAAGCAACCAAAGAACCCCAAATGATCTGATCTCTTCCACAAGACTGAAAAGGTATGATTAGAAATGTAAAACCAGGCTGGGACAGATCCATAAAATGCAGACTGAGAGAACAAGAAGCCTTAAAACCCTTCACCCTCTGTGGGGGTAGGCGGCAGGGAAACAGGTTGTCCTATGTCTTATAACATAATCCTAAATTCTGAGCTTTAACTCGCATCTACTTAGTCTGAATTTGTGAAAACAAGGACTAAGAGTATAAATAAGACTATGTATTCAACCAGAGGGCAAAACACATTTCTATTTTTCTGTTCCTGTGATAAACATTTGATTGCTTATATATTATAATTTAAATTTATATTACATTTTATATAAAAATATAAAGAAAAAAATTAAAAATTAAATCACTCAGAAAAGCAGATAATGTTTAGAAGGGAAATATTATTAACTTATTCAAGTGATTTAGCAAATATATCATCAATACGGTATCAAAATAAAGAAACCAGAATATTTATAATGTAATTCTGTATTTAAATTATCATTCAGGTCAATATTTGTGAGTCAACTTATTCCTACAACTTAAAAGCAAACACCTAAATACATCACTTCCACCAAACTGGTGTTTGAAAGGACACCAAAAATTTTGCAGGCTTTCATTCTTCCACGCATTCTCGCAATGCTACACAGTTTTAAAGAAGTGAAGAATACTAGAGCACTATTTGCTCCAACTCATTTCTCCTTGTACAAAATGATTAGGATGATTAATTTGGAATACTTTGGGTAAGCAAAAAACACCCCCAGAGAATTAATGGGGACTAATACTTCCTGTTGTCTCACTTGCCCAGACAGGTTGATTTTTGTGGGAGTTTTAGCTGTCTTGGGGGGGAAAAAACAAACAGACAAACAAAAACACCACCCTGAGAAGCTACAGTAAGTTCTTCCTATTTGGTTAAATGAGTATTTGACACATTGTTTTTCCTATATGAAGGGGAAAAGCTGCTATTATGATCCACCCTCACTTTTATTTGAGGGGTTTTCTAGCACTTTTTAAATGCAAATCAACTTATGTCAGTACCTCCATAACGTGGGCCATCTGGTGCTGGTTGGTACCAGCTGACTGAGAGGCAGCAGTTCATTTTTATTGCTGAGTTTAAGCTGGCAATTTAGTCTCCAGTTTGGGGAAGAAAAACAGCATTTGATATACTACCATTGAAAGATAACCTCTAACTGACCCATTCCTGTCACTTAAATCAACACTACACACAAAAAAGAGCCAATTTCAAACTCAAAATGCAATATAATAAAACAAATGAAACTTACAGTGTCAAATAGTACTTCAGTTAATCAAGTTTAACTGCTGCAATCCTTCAGAAACATTCATCATCCTGATATGTTCAGCAGAATGAAAAAAGTCTTAACTTTGAATGTCAATATTAGTTTGCAAAAGCACAAGTGAAGAAGAAATAGCTTGTTCTTTACATCCTAACCATTTAACTTTACTGTCCCAATACAACACAGTCTGTCTTAAAAGGGCTTACTTTCAATAAATTAGATGTGGTTTCATGATAACTACAGCCTTCAATATGCAGTATTTCACAGTGAAACCATCACAATGCTTTCATGAAAGTCTTCAACTGATACAAAACCTCTAAAATAAACACCACAGAAAGCTACACAGTGCTGAATCCAAGCACTGTCAAAGCATTCAGTGCCACAGACTTAGCTGAACTTTGTAATTTTGGATATCAGAAATACTTGTCAAGTTTTCCACGGACAGTTTTCCAAAACACTTCTGGCTTAATTCTGAAGCACGTCAAGATTTCCTTTATTTAAAAATTAAAACTATATAAAAATTGAACCCTACAAAAATCTGAAAGTTTTAGACATATGAATTCTCTCCCTCTTTATTTTTGGAACACGCCAAAGCCTCAAGATGTCATACCTAGTTATGCCTTTTTTTTATCTGAATTTGTACTACAGATGGACATAGAAAGGTATGTTTTGAAAAAAACTAGGATTGTCCTAGTTGCTCTGAAATTGGAGAAGTCTCATTCATACAACTCAATCCAAGTTGTCTGTTCCAAGTCAAATATGTGCAATGGAAGTACTTTACTAAATGAAGTACTTAATGCAACCCACTTGTATCAGCAGTCTTGCCAAATGCATGAAGGGTTTCCTGTCCATTCTGTAGAGAGCATACCATTTGATTGTCCGCAAACACAGTCTTCCTCACTCCATTCTTTGCAGCTCTGTTGGCCTCGTTTATCCTTGGGGCACCCAAACTCCACAGCTCACACACCAGCCACTTTCCTCACAGTCCTGATCATTCAGCCCAGATGACCGGACTGCACCTCATCTCCTTCCCTTTTATGCTTCCTTTCAGTGGAAAACAGGTACAAGGTGGATGGAATGCANCTTACCTAAAGTGCTCCTCTGTGCTATGAGCAGAACCTCCACCTAGAATGACCGACAGTTTAAATTTTAGTTCAGAACACTACTATGAGCCTTTGGTAACTCCCTCACACACCAGTAGAATATGTAGGCTACGTATTCTTTTTAAAGTCACCAAATGACTGTAAATTGAGCACATTCAATTACCTAAGGATGAACAAAAATCCTACTCAGTAGACATACTAGAAATAAAAAGGAGTTCAGTGTTTTACTCTGTTCCCGAATGGAGAACTCATTCAGCCCGGTTAGGCAGAAAAGAAAGAAAAAAAAAAAAAAATCATGGCTGATTTGGGAAATTTCACCAACTTCAGCTATGCAAAGGAGTAATTAATAAGAAGGGAAAGCTCCTCAGCAGCTGATGAAAGGGTGGGCAGGATGATGAAGTTTAAGAAATGGCTATTAAAAGCCTAGCTGTTTTTTCTCATCTACAAATGAAAAATTTTCATGCGTTACCATCAACGAAACAGGTAAGATTGGTGGTCAAACTACTGACTTTCTTCCCTCCCCACTACTGAAATGGGCTCTTAAAGTATCAGATTTTTTTTTTGACAGTTTAAAATCTCTTAATCAGGTGTACAGAACATCTAAATATTGCTTTCATTGCATGACAGCCTGCCTTGTGCTATTATTCTTGCTATTGGCCCATAAGAAGCATTAAGAAGCATGCGATCAGCTCAGTTTGATTATTTATTCTTGCAATTCATACATTTTATATTGCTAAAATTGGCATTTCTGTTGCTTGCAAACAAGCTGGGCTGTGACTGGACATCTCAGCTCCACATAACCTGGCCCCAGTTTTCATGTAATGAAAAACTGTATAATAGTTGTTCTAGCAGTTTTCTTGCAATTTGTTTTTTTTCCTTCCTCCAAAGTAACCATAAGGATAAGGTTATTTTAAGCATGAGCACTGAAGAAACCTGAGGTCTGTAATTGTGAAATGGCACAAGGAAAGGGGGAAGAAGGATGCTGGGTAAGTTATGCAAGTTTCTCAGCTTTCTTCAATTAAACTGAAAAAAAGTTACAGCTGCCAGTAGTTTTGCAATGTCACTTTCTTTATTTTATTAAAGAATGCTGCAGATCTGATGTAGAACATCACGCTGTTGGCTGCTTCCAATAAAATGCTAATCACTGAACTAGACTCAGTCTGTAGTTGACATAGTAAGACGTTGTTATATTAAAAACTACCCAGTAATTTTGTCACAGAAAGTGGAACAGCCCAGAAAAATAGAGTCAAACAAGTATCCTTGTTACTCTCTGTTCTGCAGCAGATCTCTCTGATCTTGAGGAAATTCTACTCTACATCTGAAATCACTGTCTCCAACCTGAACATTCATAAAAAATGTTTCCCACAAAACCCACTCTAAGGACATGATGATTCTTACTGAAAAGCAATTTCAGTAAGAAAGCCCACTACTGTTAAATCGGTTAATAGATGATTTTTTGTTCTTTTTGCTTATCAAAGCATGCTTATCAAAGTATCTTTTATGCCATAATTATCTGATGCATTAATGCAATATTGGAATAATGAAGTTAACTAAATCAATGCTACAAGCTTTCAGCAATATTTGAAAATGCAACAGAAATCACGCTAGACATTCAGCTGGTTAAAGGGTAAAGATCAGGTAGTCACCGGAGAAAGGCTCTTACGCAGATGTAGGAGCAGATTAGTCAGTTCTATGAAGCAGAGATCAGAACATGAGAACTGAACATGAATATTTTAATTTTTTAGGATGCATATTCTTGTTTTAAGAGCTAACAAACTTAAACTCAATGTAAGATATAAAAAAGAAGACACTAGAAACTTAAGACTTGTCAGAGTACATGACACTTGTAAAGAGATCTGAAGTTTTCTATAGCTTCATTTTCAACTTTTTACTAGTTTAAAGCCTGTCATTTTTTCCATCTTTACTGATTCCTCTACAGGATGGCTAAAACAATGTTTGAATTACCTTACTCAAGAGAAGTCTCAAAATTGTTGTACAACTGCCAATTGCTTGGTCACGTATTTTTAATTCATTAGCTTCCCAAGCCTGGAATGTCTAGACTGGAGATACACCATGCCTGCAATAAAGGCGACCAGTGACTTCACATATAAAGTGTCCAAAGAATTCTCATATTCTGTTTCCTTCTCCAGAAAGCTGAGAACTGGGATAAACAGCCAACTACTGCTTGATGTGGTTGCTGAAAACATGATACTAAGGTCAAGATGCCAGCATTCCCCTACTGATTCAACATGCAGTATTTAAAATATCCTATAGACAGTCTCTAATTGGATGTGAAGTGTATCATTATTAGTCAAACTAAGAAGAATACTAACATTTATCAGCTCCCTAAAGCAGAATCACACCACAAAAAAAGCGCAATGTATTATTCCATATATAAAAGTAAAACCTTTTGGTCCTCTACCTCATCAGTACTTTCCCATGGAAATGCAAGCATTTGATATAGGTCTCTTTCCTTTGTATTCTACAAAGTGCCTGCGATTTTAAAACTTGTAAAGTTCACAGGCTGTGTCTAAAAATAGTTTATTTTGAATGACCCTTAAAAGCCTTGAAAAGGCCAAGCTTAAAGAATCTCTTAAATTAAAAAGATGACACATAGATGAGTTCCATTTGAGCAATCAGTGATGACACATTAATAATGAAATAAAATATGCTGCAGTATTTGAAACATTTTGCAGCTGTTACAACAGCACTGTTATCTAATGCAGATATATTTACCAAATTCCACATTTGTACATGTACAAGCATTTAAAATCAAAATACTTCTTTTTACTTGCTTAATCGTTAACTGGTAATCTAACGACATTTCAAATGTAAATCTAATCAGTGGCATTTTAATTGGTTTTTTATTTCAAGTATTAGGGTAGTCCTTCAGCTGTAACTATGCACTGTCATCTTTTCTCACCTAACCAGGTATTCCCAGCCACGTGACAAGGTTCAGGCATGCTTGCAAAGGGAAACCCTCTCTCCCCCAGAGCAAAACTAGACCTTTGAGTTTTAGAAAGTTAAGATTTCCAAACCACAGCAATGTTTTTTGCCCTTATAACTAAAGTATATTGTTCTAAGGACCAGAATAAAACAGTTAATTTGAATGGATGCCCTTGTAAAACTGCAGTAATCAACAATTTAAATATTTTTATTGTCATCCATAAATATGCTTTAACCCCCACCATACAAATAAGGATATCCTTTTCCACTAGCTCAGTGAAGCTGCGTAAATTGTCATAACAAAGTTTGCTTCTGCGCTTATTCCAAAACTGCTTTCCAATTTAAAAAAAAAAAGATATTTGTATTGGGGAGGGGCTTTTTTCCCCCTCCACAGCAATATGTGTGAACATATTTTCATATCTTGTTTTATTATGCAAAATAAACAACTTCTATTTGAAAACTGAACTAGAAATACATTTGCAATCATACTGTATGAATACACAACATTTTTCATAATTGTAACACAGCACTGCTGGGGACTAAACTGACAGATGGAGACTCCAATGCATTCTGCGGACTACACTACAGATCAGAACATACTAATGGATTCACATCATCTGAAAGAGGACATCTGTCTCAGAAGAAATTATTGCATTTAATACTTAAATTATGCATTCCATTTTTGTTTAATATTAACTCTATACAGAAGTGTATGTGATTTAATTGTACCTATGTTGCTAAGGCTGCTCATTATGCTTCAAAATAGATGCATAAAGAAACACCCTAACTAGTTTGTCTGACACGTTTTGTGACATGACCTGGTTGAATATTTTCAAGTTACCTAGACTAGAGTTATTAATTCAATTCTATAAATTATACACTTAGGTTAAAATGGATTCATTTATGAAAGATAGTATTAAGTGACCATACAGCGCTCAATAAAATTGACAATTTTCCGTGCAAGAATGGCAATGGTACATCTTAAAAACCTTAATTATCTGAGCTTAAATCTTAACAAATCTTAACTCACTTCCCTCTTCCCCCAGACACATTCCTCATCATATGGTCGACCAGCCTCTGTATGCAAGCAACAGCACAAGCAAACCATTCATGTGGACTATCCGGATTACTATTCATACATAGACACGCGCGCACACACACACACGTGTATATATACACACACATACACACACATATTAAAAATGTCTTTTTTCTTCAGATCTTTGTACATGTCTAATACTATGTGTAATTTTTAAATAACTGGAAAAAATAAAAATATTCTTACCTTTTCAACTGCTAATTGCTTTGATGGTTTTTCCAATTCTCTCTCTCTCTTTTTCTCTTCTTTCTTTTTTTCTTTTTCCTTCTGGGGGGGGGGAAAAAGGTATTTTGCTAGTACTCAGTAACAATGCATTTGCAAACATATTGAGTGTCCAGTCATATAGAATATAAAGAGATCTTCAGTTACTCCCTTTCAATTCACAGTTTATGTTTCTATCTGCTCTGCTTCCAGAAATGACTCATTTTGCCCAAACAGTACTACTAAAAATATTGTAACTCTGAGAATTCAAGAAATTCTCAAATATAGTACTACCAAAAATATTGTAACTTTGAGAATTCAAAAAATTCACTATTGCACCGGTTCATCTGCATGTCTCCTTATAAGCAGAAGGAAAAAAGAACCAGTGTTGCTTCTCCTAAGCGAAGCAGACCTGAAAAGGAAAAAACATCTACAAGTACTCCATTGACTCTGATAACCTCTGTTGGTCGGACACATGCCAGTCTCTTCGACCAAAGAACTATAGTAAGGTAATTTGCATGCAGCTTTCTGCAGAGAGTTTCTCATTTTTAAAAGCTAATCTAGAAGTCTTAAAAAAATACTCCTGAATGTAAAAAGTTGACTTGGGCCATATGACAGGCCCACTGAGCCATAATATACAGAAGATACGGACTTTTTAGGCCAGCAATTGCTTTGACACAATGTTAGTAGTGATTTTTAGACCTATCAATCTGCCTGCATTAGAATCATAGAATCATAGAATCATTAGGGTTGGA
>WAAD01026863.1:6337-134042 GCA_013389945.1 Fregata magnificens | reverse complement strand
ACCTTAATGATTCTATGATTCTATGATTCTAAACAACGCATTTTTGGACACAAAACAGATGTGCATTGGCAAGCCATAAACTGGCCAGCTCACCTTCTAAGACAACTCAGTAGAGGTGGCAAAGGAACAGAATGCGGCCTGAGGAGCTTGCCAGTGCCAAACAGAGGAGCAGACACCTCCTCGGCATTAGAGAGAGCCTCAAGTCAAGCTTATACTTGGCCTGTTTGAGCTCGTACCCAACACCCCCCAGATTTCACAACACCCAAATCCTCCTGACAAGATATACAACTGGAGCTGTTCTGGTAGTGCTTATCAGCCCGCCTTACTCACTTCAGGGATACTACCCATTTTATACCAGCTAAGAATTTAACCTGGCCTGGACAAAACAGGATTTTTCTGCCTTAAAACCTGTGAGTGCTGTCTTACCCTCATGATGACTAGTGCAATCTTCACAGGAAAATAACGATGCGCAGTTGCCTGTCCTGCCTCTCCTTGGACAATGAATTCAGGTGGGCAGGTGTTTTGCTTCCTCCCCTAGAAGGGGGCACTGATAACAGAAGATTAACCCTGCTCCGTTTATATTATAGCTGGCGAGCAAAATGCCTTGTCCCTCCCCAGACAGAGGGAAGGATCTTCAGGGGAATAAACTGTCTGATATTTAATGGCTGCAAGTTGCCAGGACTATGCTCCAGTAGGCCAGAGACTCCTTTAATACTGATCTAGTACTGATTTATTACTGAGGTGAAGTACGTGGTCTACGCATCTTGTGCCTGCAACGAGGCTTTTCTTAAATGTCTGAAACCAAAACACTGCTCTCACGCCGCGGTGCTAACTCGGCCGCTCCTCCTCCTCCTCCTCACCTCCAGCAACAGACTGTCTCTTTTGACATGCTGAAACAAAAGTCAGTTCCTAAACTCAAACAGATGCGCTTTAGAGGTCTGAGTGACTCCCTGTACTTGCCATTTGCATACCCATATATAAAAGTTAACTGGCCATCATTCTAAAACTGGTTCAACATTGCTGTAGATAAGCAGAAACATTTAGGTAAACAAACCATATGTTTGTAACATGTAAGCAATAATTTAATAACCTTTATACACCTTTGTGGAGAAGAAAATTAAATAAGAAAGATTAGGCTGTTTCTTGGCAAGTCCCTGTCTGTATAGCACTGGTCTTTAATTCTGATTTACTGAAAAACACCCGAGTTCAGTGACCCTCAAACTCATGCTGTCACCTAAAAGGGGAGACACTCATGATCTCCAGAAGGTGCAGGCACACTGCCATGCAGACCTGACTCTTTGCAAGGTGGCATAACCTCAGTAACGAGAGGAATCGGGTGCCTCGTTCCCAGGAAAGTGAATTATCTGAGGGGTAATCACTCCAGGCATAAGCTGTTAGATAATGTTCTCCAGCGCAGTGAGCTCTCTGAAAATACCTCATCTGAAGAATAGTTTTATATTGCCATTCTAGATGCTCCCTAATTTTTTCCAGTATTCATCTTACACTAATCTTTTCCACTCAGATGTGTGGGAAATGACTGCAATCTTTCTTTCACATAGTTTTTGTTCAGTTAATCATTTGTCTTTAGCAACTGGTGCTGCAGTATTATGAGACTTAGCATTTGGGATTTTATCCTAACTTACAAATGGCAAGCTTCCCATCAAATTTGAATTTGATTATTGGAGAGATTCAATAAATGTCTTGTATCCGAAGGCATGAGTTGTCTTCTTTTTTTTGTTTTTAACTGTATGATCTGGGTGCTCAAGAACAAAAAACAATAATCCCACCCTTTCAAATAATGTGATAATAGGTGAAAGCTATTAACTGTTGACAGGCTATTTCAGAGCTGCTTATTCCCTGGTTATCTTCTCCATTTTCAGAATCTCTCGTAAGGAGGGTTCGGTGCTAATTGGAGCACAGGGGTGATCTTGCATAAAATGTGTTGCAATGCACAGTCAGTACTCGCTGCATAAGCTCGCTCTGACTTACAGATTCTGGTTGGCAACGCGTTAATGGCCAGGCTTACAGAGCAATAAATACAAGAACATGTAAATAATTTTCCAGGACCTGCAATGGCATTAAAATTTCTGAGGCATGTAGAAAATCCCAGAGAGCTCTTAAAATGAAACGGTTTCCCATAGTAATATGTGGTTAAAAATGTGAAATTCGCAGCTTCAGAATATGATAATGCCGGCCTGGAAGAACTTGTATGTAGGAAAACTCATCAAAGTATCCTCTTCAGTACAGGAATGTAATGGCGACTGCAGCAGAATCTTAGTTAAAGTCAATTGACTTCAGTGTTTGGTGAGCATTGTTCTGGGCTCTGCATCTATTCCCCAGCAAATACGTTCAGAAATATACTTAAATAATACAAATAAATTAATTATAACACATATAATAAATCTACAATAAATACTATAAATTATGCACAAATATGCATTCATAAGTATGTGAAAAGCATAGATTTACAATATACATAATTAAAACTTACGTGAATAGGTAATTTCTCTTATTTTTTTGAATATTCAAAAAACCCCCTGGTATTCTAATGAAGTCATGGCTATTCCATTAGCTTCATTAGATTGGATGCAGTGATTTTATCCAGAAAAGGCCTTAGAGTCAAGACCAAAATATTTTCACTGCGATATCAGTTGTTATGATCTATTATCTTTTTGCTCCCTTGTTTCGGCTTGGGAGATTTCTGTCTTTTCAGTGACATTTCAGGGCCCGTTTTAGTCGATGTGTAAATGTAGAACTCCCGATGATTGATGCATTTTTGTTACAAAATGTCATGGCTTCAGTGGGAGTTTTAGTTGAGTATAGATTACAGGATCAGGCTATCTAAAGCCAAACAGCGTTTCCAAAAATATTTACTAAAGAATAGAGAATTTTGGAGGGTAGCCAAGCCCCGCGTGTGGATGTTAGCACTGCCCCTTGGCTAAATAAAAGCCACTCCTTCATTTCTGTGTCATCTCCTTTCCCCTGTGTCATGTAACGGATAATACCGTGTATGGTCAGAATGCCCTATAAACATAGTAAGTCTTGGCTGGTTTGGGGGGGGTTAAAGGTTGAAGAGCTATTAACAGGTGCTAGCTTTCTCTCTGAAATTTCTTTGGCAAGTGAAATAATGATGGAAGGAAGTGTCACATTTTCCAAAGTAAAATTCTGATGCTGCGCAGCGACAGTGGCTTTGATTTTAATTGCAAAGATTCTAAAATGAAAACAGAGCTTTGAAGTTTGGGAAAATATTAGAATTTGCTCTCCTGTTTCTTCACGAGCATGACTTTGTCTGTACGTCCAGACTTAAAAGCTGCTATTGACACACATAAATCTCCCTTAAAGTGGGTGATCATAACTGACTATGCTCTTATGCTAAGCAGTTGGAATACAGCTTTAAAAAATGACCGTACATGAAAGACAGTTTACCCCCCCCAAAAAACCCATTTTGAGCAAAGTGAACACTGTTCCATCTCATAAAGACAGATGATTGACATTATATAGTGCATGAAATTTTTCTTTTCAGAATCATGACATTTTATAATAAAAGTAGAGATAATGCTGGGAGCTAGTAATTACACCATATACTCCCCCAACAAAAAAGATCCATCGGGGAAAGAAATGAAACAATATGTCTTTACAAAGAATGCAATTAAGTAAAGCTAGATTAGAGAAACCACCGAGGATAAGCGACATGCCTTATTATCTCAAATGTGTAAATTTAATTTTCTTTTTTCCTAATAATTCTTATTTCCCCAGCATTTTTCTCACTCCATGGAGATCAACTTGCAACAGCTTCATTTTCCTATTGATCTATTTAATATTTTTCCATTGTGCATAATAAAACACTAAACAGAATCTGCTATCAATGTGCAAACAGCTTTTCTTTCTCAGAAAAGAAAGAGATAATATTGTTGCAAAAATCATCTCCCTGGGGTAGATGATGACATTAACATTTTTGTTAGGGGAGGAGTGGCTCAAAATTAAATCTTGAAATTACCGGTATTTATCAGAGCCACTCACAGAAGTAGAGGGGAAAGGTGAAATGGCTGAGTGAACATCATCATCTCTGCATCTCTAAAGGCAACGCTAAAAAGGCATTAAAATAAGGATGGAAAGACCCTCCCTTAGGAATATTTATCAGAGGTGCTTCATCTTGGTGGCAAATCTAAGACAAGACATGCATGGCAATGTCTGTTGATGTGAAGAGTTTCTTAATAACAGGTTAAGTTTTCTAAAAGTGATATTTTACCCCAGGGACAAAGAATATCTGTTTTTATAAATGGATGTGTTGTAGATTAGTCCTGCACAACTGGACAAGGAAAGGAGCAGTACCGTCTGCTAAATAAACCACTTTGAGGTTACAATTCTGTTAGTGCATTTTCCTTGGTAAAAAGAAATTGTGCCCAAAGTGTTTCTGGAAAAGCATACAAATAGGGTTTGCGTATGTGGGAATGTGTAAGGAATGATGCTCTGATCGGTACCGCTTGCAGCAAATCCACGTTGTAGGAAGGTTTAAAGATTCTGCCCCAATTGTATTCAAAGACCTACCTGGGTGTGTTACCGTTTTCAGTATTGTCAGAAACAGAAATCTTTATTTACAGTAGTTGTATTCCATAAAAGTGAGCTTTAAAGGAAGAAGGATTTTTCTTCCTACCTACTTGACGAATCGGTAGAATATAGTCATAGCTCTGACTGTAATGTCTGGAAGCAGTTTGAGCTCTGGAGCGAGCCCGTTTGCTCCTGCAGGCCAGGTGTAATTGTTACGTTTCTGGACTTTGAGTACATTTGACTACAATATTTTTCATTGTATTTGTCCATTATGCAAGATTGTTGGCGAGGAGGAAAATTGTATTGTTGGAATTCATCTTGCTTAGCTTTAGCTGTCTGAAATGCAGGCATCTGGGCAAAGATGGCCATCTATGCTTCCTGGGTGAGTAATGGAGAAAGAGGAACCTCTGAAGGGGGAGATTCCCTACATGCCTTTGCTATCTGTCTTCAAGATGTGATGAATCAGTAGTGGAGAAAACTGCTGCGGGCATATATGAACTGGAGAGGAATTTAGCCACTACTTTGCACTATATACCATGCTTTTTAGATGACTGAATGTAGATGAGGTGAGTCCTGTCTCATGTGACTTAGAGCTCTTACAAACATAGAAAAGACCCTGACTGTGAATATTTGTAGTTTGAAAATTATCGATGGATCAAAATTCATTTGTTGCTGAAACAGGTGAAATATTTTGAATGATGAATCCCACTGAGAACATGGCACCCTGTGCACGGTCAATTCATGAACAGGAAAAGGGAAAAAATGGTTCAATAAATAACAGGTTGGGAGTTCTTCCCTAATTGCTATTTGATATCATTGTCCTCGAGGAAGGTTCTGTGCAAAAGAGCCGATGGTGAGAAGCGATGACTTTCTGGCATTACTGTACTTGCGTCGTCAAAATGTCCGATGTAACAGATGAGTCTTGTATTGAAGTTTATTGCCATTGAGTAGATAATAGCAGCACAAACGATGATTTCATTCGTGATGTGTGCATCAATTGCACAAGGTACGTTTCCCTGTTCTTCAATTTATCTAGGAATACTTTGGGTACAGGGACTTCTGCTAATTATGGATGCTGCACATTCAGGGATGTTAGCCATGAATCTTGGTATTGAAAGGATAAGAGAAGACTTTATAAATGAGATTCATTTAGGCAGCATGTCATCAAATGACCTGATAAGCAGGGACTCATCTGGATAATGATTAGGTTTTATGTACTATTACAAGGATTGATTTACTAGAAAGGCAATGAGCAAAAAACCCTATCTACAGAAGATTTTATCTGGGTGAGCAAATTACCTGACAAGAGATGCAGATCCAAACCAGACTTTTCATTTTCTGAAAGGGTGAGATTTTGACTCCTTATCCAACAAAATGTGTATTTTATGTTATGGATCGCTCCACTTATTTTGATCAAGTTATTTAAAGAGGAAAATAACATTAGTTTTCACAAAAGTATCTGACTACCTTCAATGTCAAACTTCAGCCCCAACTACAGGGACTTCTTATGCGTTGCGATATGCTCAGGAGTCACGTTGCTGGCAGTGGTCTTGTAATAATTTTAGTGACATTTTTTAGAATGTAATCTTATGCTCACGAGAGTCAAAGGCAAAATTTTCACTGATTGTAATTCTTTATGATGTGGGCCTTAATTTATAACCTCAGGAAGTCTCCCATTTTAGGTAAGCAGTTAGTATTATCATAATGCATATATTTTGGAGGTACGAGTTTATTTGGGTGTAGGTGACCCACTAATTCATTACTGATCAGCTCTCACTTTCTTCAGCTTTGTAACAGAGTGAGCATAAATTTCCCTGTTTGTTTAGGGGTTTTTGTTCCAGAGTCGGAAAAAAACGGCATTGTTTCCTTTAACTTGACTTTGGCAAAGTTTTATTATCTTTTTTCTTTCATGTTTGTCCTTCGTCATCCAAAAATATGCTAGTGTAAAGAAGAGCTGAGTGAGAATTAAATAGTCTCTGCACTTGGAATTTGCAAAGGTAAAAGAAAACATGCACTTATTTCGATGCAAACAAAATTACAGCAACGTGGCACGTCTTTCAGATTACATTCCGTGTTTCTTTAATAGGCACTAATGGTCTGTTAGGAAGGTTATGCCTTAGTCTTTTTGTCTTCGGGAATCCTGCAAATTCAAAATTGCTAACTTCTATCTGATTCCAAATCTCTTGTAAGAAATTTGGCTTATATCGTTATAATAGTGTGTGGAGTGTGTGTAATTTGAAGTTTATTTTTCACTCGCATTATGGACTGATCTAATATCACACGAATGTATAAACTTCCATTAGCAAACGCTGGTTCCATATGACAATGACAGTATAGACAATGTTCTCATATTCAGAAGGTTTATACATCAAAGTGGCCTCATTCTTTTTGCACACTGCTTAATGAGACTGTCTTTGGAAATCATGGATATGAATGTGAATCCCATGCAAAAAAAAAAAAAAAAATTTTTCGAAAACCCCACAGATATTCAACTGGTTGCTGCATGGCTGCACTCCGTTCCAAAAAGAAGGGGTATTTTATTGAACCAGCTCCTAGAAGTCCACAGTTTCTTTTTATATTACTTTATTTTGGAAGATATGCATACATGAGTTCTGCAGTCTGTCAGATTTATGATGGTGCTTGGCAGAGTGATACAAGGAATTATTTCAGTAGTATGTAGGTTGTGATGAATCATATTTGTGCAAACTTCCTGGACACGAATTTCCTTTTCTTAAAATGAAAGCCAGATCTGAGGTGGAGCATGTGTCTTTCAATGCATTCATGTAAATAGGTATTTTAGAAACTAAA
Source organism: Fregata magnificens (assembly GCA_013389945.1). Taxonomy (NCBI): domain Eukaryota; kingdom Metazoa; phylum Chordata; class Aves; order Suliformes; family Fregatidae; genus Fregata; species Fregata magnificens. The sequence continues at coordinate 126,686 of WAAD01026863.1, read as the reverse complement.
TCTTATTACTGAACTATTTGTATAGGATGGGGGACTTTTATCTCTGCTGCTGCTGACCAGTCCATCTTTTTCTCCTGTCTTTCATTTCCCTCTATTTCTCCCTAAATTTGCCCTGTGCTAGCATGACTGTTTATAAGAAGGGTGATTGCCTTCCCATTTCCCGCATCATGTTGTTACCTCTATAATTTGAGTTTATCACAACCATCTGAGCTGTATGATGCTTTTTTATGGTACTGAGCAACCACCCCTGGAGGGAGAGGGCTTTCCCATCACACTCGTGGATTTTTAAACAGTTTTATAAGATTTTCTGAGTAGTAAGGCCACAGGATGTGCTAACATCTGGAAACTCCCTGTTGCGTGTATTGTTTCCCTCAGCTATGATGTTGACTTCAATACTACGCTGAGAAATGAAAATAGGATCATTGCAGGATTGTGCTACCTGGGCAATAGTGGTAGGGTGAAGGTTCAAACCTGCTGGGGCTGGGGGGAAAGGCGAGGCAAGCGTTTAGGCTTGAAAGTCAGTGTGGAGTTTTTTGTTTGTTTGGTGTGGGTTTTTTTGGTTGTTTGTTTGTTTTGTTTTGTGTTGGGGTTTTTTCCTCCCTTTAAAAGCATGATTTGATCCAAACTCATTTGTGGTAGAGAGGACTGTTTCTGTTAACGCGAGTAAGATTTGGATCGCATTAAAAAAAACCTTAATTCAATAAATGCCAATTGAAATAATTGGTAATGAAGTTTTTCAAAGGCTCTAGAATGAGCTCAGTCCCTGAATAGCTCTTTCTATTGGATTCAATATTGCCTTCGCCATTTCATTTGCTTCAGTTCAACTCTTTTTACTGTGTAGAGTTCTGGAAGAGCTGCCTCGTATTATGACAGTGTTCGTGGTTGGTGTTTTTTTTTTTTTTTCCCCCCTTGCGAAAAGCTGAAACAAGCATGATTAATTTGAAAGGATGAGATTTGTTTCAACTTAGCAGATGTATTTGAGACCACTTGTAAAACTACTCAGAGGCCTTGAATGTAAATGGCTGTTGCAAAGATTCTTTGTACTTAAAATATAAGCTTAGACAGATATTAATAATGAAAAAGGCCCATAAATGACCTTTTCTTCACTTTTATAAAGTAAATGCAGTATTGAATTTTTCATCTGTTGTTTTCTTTCAAAATGTGAAAGATCACACAAATGAAAGAGGTGAATTAGATTATAGTCTCTACAGACACAACCTTGATACTGTAGCAGCGTTTGGATACATGAGAATTATTTTTTCATTTATTCTGTATATTTTCTTGATCTCCACGCAGTGTTACTGCTTCACATTTTCATGAGCAATATTTGAATGTGATCTAATTTTATTCATTTTTACAAATGTAATTACATTGTTTTGTTTTCTCCAAGCTTTCTGTGCTGTCGTGCCTGTACTCTGAAGGAGGTCATTTGTCACGTGGTCAATGGGGCACGATTCTCCAACCATCCTGATATAAATCAGGAGCAACCCTGAGCAACCCTAGAAGAGAAATAAGTTTGTGGCTAGCAAAAAATGGCTTTTATTATGCTATTGCCTTATAATTAAAAAACATAAATCTGTGCATTAAGGGTGGTTGCCCAGTTAAATTTCAGTACCGGGGAGGTGCGGGGTGGGACCCTCAGCAGGATGAGGGCAAGCGAGCGAGCAGAAGGGACGGGGCAAAGATTCGGCTGGTGCAAATCATAGAATCGTAGAACGGTTTGGGTTGGAAGGACCTTTAGAGGTCACCTAGTCCAACGCCCCTGCAGTGAGCAGGGACATCTTCAACGAGATCAGCTTGCTCAGAGCCCCGTCCAACCTGACCTTGAATGTTTCCAGGGATAGGGCATCTATCACCTCTCTGGGCCACCTGTGCCAGTGTTCCACTACTCTCATTGTAAAAAATTTCTTCCTTATATCTAGTCTGAATGTAACCTCTTACAAATCCACCAGGCTCCTTTTGGTCAGACCAGTTTTACACTTCCCTGAATTGTTGGCCTTAGAGATTTACTTCTGAAACTTGTATTATTAGTAACGCTACTTGCAGACTGCTAAGTGATAAGGTTTTACGGTCTTGGGCACTGGGCACCTGCCTTACCTAATTCATCTTTGCAGCACCCCACTGAGGGGGGGAATGAACATAAAGGAAGGGCAGCAAAACCTGTGGTGCTTTGGCTAATGAAACGATTTATAGTCTCACGGAATGAGTTAGAGTAAGATGCGGAGGTTGGAGGGAACTAACCCTTGCATCACCTTGCCTTGGTGACGGGGTTTATGGCCCCACACCATCCAGAGTGCGGTGGGCCGGGCACAGAGCTCCAAGCCTTGCCTGCCGCCTGCTCGCGCCTCGGCTTTACTGCAACCTTCAGCCTGTTTTGTGTTGCGTGTGGGATATATGGCACGGCCCGCGGAGCTGATGGGATTTGTATCAAGCAGGGTGAGAAAGCAGAGCATTTTAAGTAGTGATTTCCCATGGAGGTGGGCTGAGTTGGCCAAAGTCGAAATTGGCTCTCTGCCTGGTGTAGTGCAGGGACTGAGTTGTCTTAAAAACATGCCAACATCCCCAAAATAACCCACATTGCTGGTGGGGCAGCCTTGGGATGCTGGGTTGTGACCTGAGCCCAGTCAGCTGTGCTTTCCAGGATTGCAAGGCTCATGCATGAGAGATTAATAGGCTCTTCTGTTTTCCCCAATATAGGGTAAGGTATTTCGCCCTGCTCTAACTAGTTATATAGGTGTTTGCTTAGCTTTTAGCTCTTTTCGTTGCTTTGTTCATTTCCGAGATGTTAAAATGCTCATTAGCATTGCTTTCCTTTTCTGACATGTCTGAGCTTGGCCATTCCTGTGGGCATCCCGCCAGCCCCACTGTCAAGAGACAAAACCCTCTGGGGAAGGAACGGGCGGGCAGGAAGCCTCCTTCCAAGCTTGTCATGCCGTTTCTGCAATCCCCGTCTTGCGGTTCGTGGTTTCTCCGGGCTGTGTGTGCAGCATGTGGTTTGCTGACAAGTGCTGGTCAATAGGTGAGGAGCTTGGATGCCCTTGCTGAGAGGCGTTGAAGAAAAACGGACACCCAGTGAGTGACTGTGCATGAAAGCTAGCGCTTACTGAGGAAAAAAAACCTCCAGAAAGGACATGCAGAGTCTGCCCACGCTACCGGTCTTGAAGGCTAAAGTCTTCTGAAGGGCACGGTATTAACCACAAGTTTAAAGCATGCACCTCGCCGTGCACTGAAAGGCTGTATCAGGAGCTGATACTAATCTCACCGCCCCTCCTGCAAACCAAAAATACAAATCCCTGCAATTTTTATTTGTTGTCTTTTAAATTTTTTTTTTAATTTTATTTTTTTTATTTTAAAGCTTCAGGTCCTGAACTATGGCAGCATCACGGTTCACATTTAGAAATAAAATACAGTGCACAGTAAGTCTTTGGCAGCAGGAGCCAGAAGTCAGCCTCATGAGCTGCGCTTGGGCAGAGCGTTGCGTAAATACAGGGGAGTCGGCGTCGCTGCAGAAGCATGAAACAGCATGAGGGGCCGGTTTCTTCTTTTCTTTTAATTTAAATCTGGTGTCATTAGTGGTCTCCTAGCTGGGGAAGTGGAATGAGGTAGAGAAATTTAACATTGCTTCTCTCATGTTAAATTTCTCTACCATGTTCCTCTCCAGGGAGAAGCAACGCAGCCTTCAGGTCTCATGGTTGTACATGCATGTACATGAATCCAAACCCAAATGAAGCCAATGAAATGACGCCCTAAGCTTTTTTGGTTTTTTTCCACGCCCAACACTAGATAGTGACTTCCTAAGTTTTAATGAATGAATTCCAGTATCTTTGTTTACACCAGCTGATTAGATTCCCTGCTGTAAGCTCCACTGTTAGGGGTAAGTCTGCAGAGACCAGTATTTGCAAATTTATTACCTCTATTTATTTGTAGGTAAAATATTCTCTGGTGATTCATCCCATCATTAGAGAATGCGTTTCCAAATAAATTGCATTTTGCTTTCTAAAATTTAATTCCTTATTTCATATTCCTATTGTTTGCTTAGTTTATGTCCTTTATCAAATGGCTTTCTGCAGGTTTCTTATAACCTTGAACTTTTGTGTCCTCCGATATAACTAATGCATTTCCATCAATGTGAGAGAGCGTGCTTTGCATCTCTTGTGCTCTCTCTGCTGGTTGAAACCCAAGGAAGGGATTCCATCTTCTGTCGTACATATTACATTTGTCGGAAAATACCAACAGAAGGCTAAAGCTTGAGCATTGCAAGTGGTGCTGATATAGAAGCAGAATGGATATAACTTCTTTTTGTTTTAAACCCCAGCACCAGCAGAACATTAACTTGTTAAGAATCAGCTGATTCAGCTCATTTACAGTGTCTGGGAGATGCTTGAAAACAAGAGGTTTACTACAGCAGTTTAACAGTTCAAAGTGTTTTTATTTATATTAGTGTTGTATTTTGAGTTCCAGTCACAGACCTTACATTCTAAGGAGCTTCAAAGATAGAGCAAAAAAGGAGTTCTTGCTTCAGAAAGTTTAAAGTTTTATCAGAAGACGAGGGAGTGTACAGATTATAATGCACAACAGAAACCGTAAAGTAACATCGGTCAGCGTGATCTCTGCAGTTTCATAGCTGTAAAGTACTTTAAAGAAAGCTTTGTATGGATGCAGATATTTTTTGCTTAGAGATAATGGCTTTTGTTTCTTTGCACCTTAAAACAGACTCCTTTCCTTGGAAAGGTGGTAGATACTCCAAAAAATTAATGTGATTTGTTTTTTTTTCTCTTGGGTTGAAAGACAAGCTCATTTATTATGGTTGCGCTTAAAATTTCCCTAGTTATTGTCAAGAGATAAAGTATCTCTATTGTATTATGCTTTATCAAATATCTATTTTATGTGATTAAAAATGCTGCTCACAGTTCTGCATATCAGCAAATGATTTTTATGGTACTTATCTCATCTTGGGATAACAGCACAAACCTGCTGTTGAAGTGTAACCAAAAGGTGGTGGAGGCTGCAGTCCTGCAGCAGTCTCAGCTACGTGCCTGCATAGCACTCAGAATAACTCCAGAGAGCTTGCTGCATACTTGGGTGGAGTTCTCCTCCCTCTGCCATTAGAAATAAATTGCTAGAGTACCGTATAACATTTCTAATACCTTGTTGAAAAACAAAGCTCTGTATTCCCTGTTAGTTCTTACTGCTTTGAACTTTAAAAAAGATGTAAGCAACTACATTCCTGTGGTAAATGGCCTCATACCTAGTTTTATGATGACTGAATTATTGGAGGAGAACAAAGCGGTGGGAGGATTCCAGCAGACCTTGTCCAAATGACTGCCCTTCAGTTTTGCTGTGGTATATAGCTACTTGGTGTGGGTGGCAACTGGGGAGCCTGCGGGTTGTAATGGAAAACTAAGGAAACAATACATTTGATTTCTTTTTTTTCCACACAGACCTTCTAATTAAAAATTTTGAGTAGAAACGCTGTTGTTATTTCAGAATATGGAAAGTGTTTTTTTTCATGAATCCAAGACCTCCTTTTAATTGGAAAGTTGTATAATGATATGTGAAAAACTTCAAGAATTCATTGCGAATATATTGCTCAGGTCTTGCGGAAAGGTCCATGCAGAGAAAACATGTTAATGCTCCATGTGTTTATTTGGCTTTCTGCGTTAGGATTAGTCCCATTAGCTCTGGTGAGGTAAGTGGGGAAGCATACAGGGAATTGGCGTCTCAGCTGGAATCCAATGAATTTATGAATGTTCATAGTCTCAGCCATGGGGACTTGACTTTCATTTTTACTGTGCCTTATTTATACTATCCCATCTGTAAAGAGAAAAGCAAAGCAAAAAAGGGAGTCTTTGACTGTATGTACTATGGTACAGCTGCTGTGAGTTCTCAGTGCTCCCTGGTGCTGTACCCTGGACACTGGAATTGAGTTTGAGTTGTCTGCTGTGAACGTTTGCGGCGAGTTACAAACTTCATGACTCCGACCAAAAAAACCCCCAACCTTTCCTAAGCTCACAGCAACCAATTCTGTCATGCTTTCCTCCATTCACTTAATGCTGCAAGATAAAAGTGTACTTTTAACATCAGCATTAGCATACTCCTACATGCTCTTTCATCTCATACATAATCAATCTACTTAGCCACCAATAGCAGAAATGAAAAAGCAAAAGCTTTAACTTAACCGAACGATAGCAACACACCAGCACCAGCTATAATCAGATCATTGCAGTGATTTGTGCAAATAATGATTCTCCACCTTGCCCAGAGCAAACTCCCTTAACTTGGAATCATGTTCTTTGTACTACACAAGAAGTAATTGAATGTCCAAATGTTTTGTCAGTGGTAGCTGTACAACTATAAAGAGACCAATTGTAAAGCATTGTGAATGCTTCCACTTCTGATGAATGCTTCCACCAAGCCTATAAGCAAAATGAACCCAATGCAAAGAACAGAAAACTAAATATGCATCTCTCCTGTACATGCTGCAGGCTCTGTCTTTGCAACTGCTGTTTTACAGAGACAAAAGGAGACTTGAGCAAAGTTGTACTTGTTGGCAGTATATCATAACATGGAAGTGATGCTTCTGGGAGGACAGAACTGTTTTGAGACACTAGCCAACATTATGACATTTCCTTTTATTGAGAGCATCTGCTATCGAGGTGGTACCCAGCCTACATTTGTTGATTTCTGTGGGATTTGTAGTTGCTCAGCAGATTCTTAGGATCAAAGCCAAATTGCTTAAAGTTTAGCTCAAATAAGTTAGACTCCAAAGCTAAAACGTTGACATTAACTTCTTAAGCAACACATTTTATATTATTACGCTTGCTGAAGTAAGTAATGACAATGGGAGAAAAAGGGCTATACGTATTTTCATTGTTATTGCAGTTAAACTAAAGAGAGGGGGTCCAAAGTCTCTTTTTCTGGATTATTTCTAAGAAAGGACTTAAATGAACAAAAATGGTAGCTGTAAAAAAAGTTTTACAGCTTTTCATGTTAGTATTGTCATTTTGGTGCCTAAGAAAATTGTGATGTTATTTATTCACAGCTTTTATCTTCAAACATTCATGTTTTTTGATGAGATATCCCAATGCTCTTATGAGGAGCAATTTAAAACCCTGAGAATAGCTACAAAGTCGAACCCCACAGTACAGATGTGATGCTATACTTGAGTGAAAACAGGAAATAGCTCCAAAGATCTTTATCGTGCATCTAGCTGGAAGCGCGCACTTAGCTGGCTTGTTTCCTGGGTAATCGAACCTGCCAGTCACAGCATCCAAACCAGGATGGGCACCCTGCCCGTCCCAAATGCAGGTTCTCTGGCCTCAGGGAGGTAGAAAAAGTTCTGTATTCTGAAGAGCTTCTGAGCTAATGAAGTCCTTACCTACGCGTATTGGTTTGCAGCTCTTCTTTCTCTAGGGAAATACATTTCTGCAAAGCTACAGTACAAGCATAGATGCTCCAAGATCTGTTGAGGATAAAAAGACGCTGGGATATCTGTGGTTCCAGGTGCAGAAGCTCTTTGCAGTGTAACAAGTAGCTATGAAAAGGGGAAAACAGAAGGATGATGATAGCACCCTGCTATTCATCCATTATGTGTATCTTGTGAGACTGTCTCCAAGGAGGATATAAGAACTGCAAGAAGGCCAAAGGACTGATTTGTTATTGCCCTCCTCGCACTGCCATCTGTTGCTTTCTTTTTACAGAACGAAAGGGAAGAATTCACAGTTATTTTTCCCTCTAAGAACTGTACTCCACCTACCATGAGCAAATAATTCAAGTATCTGAATACGCTACTCATAAGTTGCAATATTAGACCACTGCACAAATAAAGCAGGCAGATCTCTCTTCTGATTAAGATGCAAGATGATAGCACTAGCAGGGCTTGTAATAGAATGAAAATTCAGATAAGAACTAATAGATAGTTATTGAAACTTGTAATTCTTGAAAATTTCTCAAGGTGCAATAATATATTGTGGAGGGAGCCACAGACCATGTAGCATTTTATGTACAGGAAAATTTAGCCTGTGTCTTGACTATTGCCAATACTGTCATGTCTGCTATGTTTCCAGTTGCTTTCTGGCACAGTGGACCATCAAAGTCCCTGTAATGCTCCTATTTACTCTGGCACAGAAGTAATTTGGTGGTGTTGCTTATCTCACTTGGACAAGTGTCATGAATCATAACAGCCAACAATCCTCTGTGGCATAAATGTCTCTATACTGGCCTCGTTTGCAGGTATAGCTTCTAATTGCAGAGAAGTCCTTCGAGAGTGAGTTTATTTCAGTTATACTCGCCCTGGCCCTTCTTAATTTTTCAAGGCAAATAAAGGATAAGGTCTGATTATATTTTACATTTATTCTTTCCACTTTTGTTTATCTAAATGTCATTAGAGGAAGTCTCTCATCTGATACTGTTCTCCTCCTGGTAGAAACAGCTAGCATTTTGGCAGGCAAAGCTGCTCTGACTATCAGGCCAAACTACAGGTGCTATCGGAGAACGTTGTTCTACAACTGATGACTGGTATCAAGAGGTTTAACGGGGAGATCCTTCCCTGTGCACCATACGGTTGTGGCTCTGATGAAGAGAATACTGCCAGGGCAAAGAGGCTGAAGGGAGAAGGTCCTGCGTTTATTGTACACCCCTCTCCTCGTTTCAGAGAGTTAAATGGAGCTAGAGAAGGGGCACAGGACTAAGGGCAATCTTCGACATATTAATTGAATTATGAGTTAGATGTTATCTCCAGCCTGTATCTTCCTACTACATAGCAACAGTCTTTTCCATAGCACAGGATCCGCTTTTCTCCTTGTGTGCTCTTTGTGTTGAAAATGAACAGTATTTTCATGCAACAATGCGACCATGTATAGGACTGAATAACAACATTGGCAAATAACAGTGCTGAATGTATTCAACCCTTGAATAAAGCCTCACATGTTATCAAAGGGATAGAAAATTGGAAGGGAGCTGTTTGGCTAGAACAGGCGCCGATGCTGGGCAACCGCACGCAGTTTCTTTGTCCTTACTAAGCAAAATGCTTTTTGTACAGTGGGAGCTTTGCCTATATAAGGACTGCAGCATCCAGACATCCTGGGCACAAGGGGAATCTATAACAGCTGCAGATGCCTCTGGTCCCAGCACCCGAAGGCACAATAGTTGCTCCTGCATGTTTTAATTTTGTTATTTAATAATTGAATAAGCTTTTGCGGTAGCTCCAGGACACTGGAGCACTTGAAACCTCCCCATCATGTGAAATGCCAAAGTTCCTCGAGCTGGGATTGAAAATGGTAGCGTGGGGAGAGCACAGCTGTATTCGGTACAGGCTTTCCTGCTGGAGTCCAGCTGCACACGCTTGGAAAGTCAGCTTCCAGGTTTCTCAGGACTATATGGCTTTGCGACAGCTCAACATTTGCAAAACAGGATATGCTGCAGGCAGCCAGTGTGCCCGTTGCTGTGTTAGTGTATTTGCTCATGGCAGAGAGAGGGCGCAGCCTGTCCCCGTGTCCTTCTGCGTGGGCAGGGCTCGGGAGAGTGCGTGAGATCCTCATCCTGGGACCCGCTTGGTCCTGGTGCGTTTGGCAGGGGAGGAGATTTTCAGAGTGATTTTTACATTGCTCTTGTGTTAATCTGTGCCAAACAGATGGATATAAGCACAGAGACATGGATATGGCAGGAGAAGGTGCAAGAAAGGGAGTATTTTGTATAGACTGTGACCCATGCCTCGCTGCAGTGTGCACAGTGAGAGCCGCCTCGATGGTGCGAACCAGTGGCTTAAACTGTCTTCAGTGGAGATTAGGGGACTAAAGCCTCTTACGTTCAACACAAGTGTGATGACAGCACCTACAGCAGCTCAGCGGACAAGTAATTATCAGCTGATTTGCCCATAACTTCTTTACAACCCTTATACCCTGGGTTTTTGCATAATTTTTGTAACCAGATAATGAATTGTGCTCTGCAGAGCGGATTCTGGCGTACCTGAAGGGTTTAGTAGTTTGTGATTTCCTACAGCATTAAACTATAGAAACAAATTGGTGCTTAATGTAGATTTTAGTTTTATTAGCTTCCTTCCACACTTCAAGAAGCAAGTGTATTGACTAACATAAATCAGGGGTTTGAGACTTTTAAAATGTATCTGTTCCCCAGCCTCCCCTATTGGGGGGGGGGGGGGGGGGGGGGGAGGGGAAGACAATTTCTTGCAAAATATAGCCAGTAGAAGATGGAGGAAAAAAATGTGATCTTCTCCAAGTCTGTGGGAAAGATTCACAGCATTAATAATGAGGTTGCTCCTCCTGAAGGCACCCTGCGTGGTATCCCCTCTCCTGCACAATCTCCACAGCAGTTGTTAAGCGTTGCGTGTGTTCTCCATCACAAAGTGTTTTCACGGGTGGAGCTTCCTAGACTGATGATAACACCATTAATCTTCCTGATTTTAGGAGAAGTTGAGCAAAAAAACCTTTGTGCAACAGCCCCAAACCAGTATCGTTAATCAGTGATCATTTCAAGGTATTAATTAGAGCACTGGGCGCTTTGCCTAGAAAACATACTTCGAGGCATTTTTTTACACCAATAAAGTAAGTAGTCTCCATTAAAGGGCAATTAGCAGAGAGACAAAACCAGGGAGGTGCTCGATCTGATTCATCAACCCCATAAACAAGGTGCTGCCACCATTTCTTCAGCCTTGGACAAAAAAAGGCTCATGAATACCTCTGTTATCTGTATCATCTGTTATGGAAATATGGAGGTGCTTTACCTGTTGAAATTTAGGTATGTATGTTTGTTTGTCCTGTATTTCAGTCACATGCAATAAAAAGCCCTTTGTGTTATTTATTCAGGGTTTCTCAAAACATTTTAATGATGTGAATAGAGAGAGGGTTTTAGGAAAAATGCAAAGTTCACAGCCAAGCAATCCTACTGAAGTCTCTTACATGCTATTAGAGAAGGACTGCTGTGCATTTTAATTGTGTTCACCATACTAACAAACCTGAATTTCTTTTAAAGTAAGTAGTGGCAGCACTTCTTGTCAGCCAAGCCTCCGCAGGCCATTAGAGATCCTTTGAATTCAATTATTTTCTTCCGGATTGGGAAGAACTAAAATCCAATGGCTCAGAAGTCGTTTCCAAAAGGTTGGGTTTTTTTCCTCCTGGATAAAAATATATGCTCCAGCTTTTAAAACAAAACAAAACAAAAAGGCAGAAACTTGAGAGAGAACTGTGTAGAGTTTTGCACCCCTCAGTACAAGAAAGACACTGAGGTGCTGGAGTGTGTCCAGAGAAGAGCAACGAGGCTGGTAAAGGGTCTGGAAAACAAGTCTGATGAGGAGCGGCTGAGGGAACTGGGGCTGTTTAGTCTGGAGAAGAGGAGGCTGGGGGGAGACCTTATCGCTCTCTACAACCACCTGAAAGGAGGTTGTAGGGAAGCGGGTGTTGGACTCTTCTCCCAAGAAACTAGTGATAGGACCAGAGGAAATGGCCTCAAGTTGCATCAGGGGAGGTTTAGATTGGATATCAGGAAGAATTTCTTTACCGAAAGAGTTGTCAAGCATTGGAACAGGCTGCCCAGAGAGGTGGTGGAGTCGTCATCCCTGGAGGCGTTCAAAAAAGGTGTAGACGTGGCACTCCAGGGCCTGGTTTAGGAGGCATGGTGGTGCTGGGTTGACGGTTGGACTTGATGATCTTAGAGGTTTTTTCCAACCTTAATGATTCTATGATTCTATAAAACCAGGGATGCTGCTGCTCAGCTGCCCTGAGCGGCGTCGCTCCCGCCCTGTTCCCCCGATGCTGCTGAGGGTGCATCCTCATCCTCCACAGAAACCACAGCACAAAGTGAGGCTGTGTCCTGTGCTTTGCACAGCGCTGGATTGCAGAAACATTTTATCTGATCCGTTTTGTCAGAGTCTCAGGAAGCTGTGAAGGTATTCATTTGAGCCTAACGTTTTTCTGCTTCTCGGGTAACTTCACCCTTGAGAATGACTCAATGTGTTATTAGTAGACACTGCAGTTGCACTTACAGCAAAAAAGGGGGGGGGGGGGGGGGGCGGCGGGCAGGCAGGCAGGGTTGATTGTTTTTTACCTTTGGGAACCCCTATGCATAAGCTACTTCATGATAACATATATTGAAAAAGCAAAGTTTTCCTCAGCCTGGGTTTGAACTCGGTAGATTTCCCCCAGAGGAAAGCAGAGGCCAGGTCTGGAGTGGTGGGTGGAAGAGAGGCTTCGGTATCAACAGTGGGGTTTATCTGGTAAGCTTTGGTACACCAGCTCTCTGCACATAGGAGCAGCCAAGTTTCACAGGTGCCTTGGTTTTGATCTTTAAACTCCTGCATTTATTCTTGAAGATTGGCTTCTTTGCATGTGTAGGAAGTGCTTCCATCTAGACAGGGCTGAATTGGTCAGTGTTGAGGACACAGCTCTGTGACATTCCTAATTTGATCTAAATTAGCATTGTTGTGATTTTGTAGTCTGCTCCCTCTCAGTGGTTGCATATTGATTTAATGGATTTTATTCTGTGGCTCCTAATTCAGACCTTTGCAGTGGATGAGAGCCTGGCTAACTCAATGCTGGGAATCACCACCTGAAACCCAAGCAGTATTATACCCAGCTGTGTCCATGGTGGTGTGTTTTGTTCTTGTTCAAGTTTTGATCTAGTCCAAAAGGGACCAGGAGCGCACTCTTGAAGATCTTTGGGTAGTCCCTGTTTCCCATGCTTTGGCTCACATTGCACAGCTGTTTCCATTTCCTCTAAAGGAGTCTCTGGATTCCTTTTGGATGAAACAAAGCCAGAAGAACTTTAACTGCTAACAGGTGTTTGGGCCATGGAATTACACTATAAAGTCAAATCCCTGAAACAGGTATCAAATGGGTGCTTGGATGGATCGTACCACCGTGTTGCTCTGTAGATCTACTCCCGTTGTGGTGCGCTGCTTGCTGAGATAGGAGAGTCTCAGGGGCTGTATCTAAGAGCCCTTTGGTTTCAGGGGACGTGACAAGAGTACTGAGTGTTCCTCAAGGCAATGGGAACAGAGTAGCTTAGGATGTTGTAATTATGAATTCAATTCTGTCCTATAACTTCACTGAACATGAAAGAAGAGTCTGTCCTCTGTGCCATGTGTGGTAGATGATGTCTACAAAGTGGACTCGGATCCTTAGTTTGGTGGCACGTATATAAAGTATGCACGATAGCAACGCCTCGCAGCAAGCTGCAGGTTTGGCTTCAAGTCCTGGAGATGGAGCACTGGCACGTGGTAACAACACGTCACATCCCTCTGCAGCTCTTCAGTGAGTTGAAGCAACAAGAAAGGTTCATGGTACATATTCTTAAGTGATCATTTTTCTTCTAGCGAGATGATTTACTTCACACAAAATGAATCTAGGTATTTCCTGTTATTGGAAAATGAATATAATGTTCAGGATGAATCATCTCGGCCTGTTATCTGACAGATGCCAATCATTTCTTTGTCCTCGTTCAAAATGAAGTAGAAGGGAAGCTAATGTGGTGATTACTTTCCTCTAATAGAGGAAACATCTACCCGCACCTTGTTTCACTCGGACTAGGACACACAGGCTGGTGGTGGCCATCATCCAAATGAGACCTGGGGAGCATTTGAGCCTGTCCTTCCCAAACGCATGCACGTGTAGCCCCCCACGCTGCTTTTTTAGTTCTCATCCATTTTTCTTGATTGACGCATTCAAGTCTCAAGACGTGATACTAGGGAGGGAAAGGCAGATGAGCATTACGACGCAGTTGCTTTGACTCTGAATGGTCTTCGGTTGGTTGTGTGTATTGTCTGTGTGTCCTTCACTTTCTTCTTGCCCACCTCTGTGTGTATTGTGTGGTGTATGTGTTTGCATGAACTCTTGTAAAGCAAAGAAGTAGCATCTCATAGTACTCTAGCTGGTGAGCAAACACCTTAATTTGTCACTATGTCATTTTCACAAAACATTGGAAGTTGCGTAAATGCACTTGTAGAGACCAGCCTGGCTTTGCAGTGCAGCTAAGTTCTTTGTAACCTCATGACTGTTCCTGTAAATGACTTGCTGAAATTAAAACATGAAGATGCATTAGCATTTTAGAGGATTTTTCTTAATGTATTGTGGTTACCCTCATTATATTTGCTTGCTGTAATTAAGGTTGTGATTATTCAGACAGTCCCAATGCAGACGACTTCTTTTGCAGAATAAAATTGATGGAGGGCTTTCTTGTCTTCAGGAAAAAAATGGTTGGCTACAGCATGTCATATTGATTCCATAATGCATGATTTGTCTCAATCATTTTTTTTCCCTCCTGGTCCTCAGTACGTACTGCAGGGATATGCTATCATTGAGACTGGCTGTCTGTCATAGGAGAGTTATTAAAGGGGGGGGGGGGAAGAAGTCATTTTCTGATCATAGGATTAAATTTTAATGGAGAAGAGAAAATGAAGTCATGGGTAACAATTTAGGACCTTTTTGAAAAAACACTGTTCAGAAATATTTAATAATAAATAACAATATGAATAAATATACAGGCTATTTCTCATACAGAGCAAATTCAGTGGCATTGTGCTTGGCAGAAGGGGAGGGGGATTGCACAGCCAGAAACCCACCTGAACCTGGGTATCTCTTAGCTGGCCAGGGCTCATGAAGAGCGATGGTGGGAGGCTGCAGCAGTCCCAGCCCCAGTGAATTGACTCCTGTCCTGTGTTCCATTATGTTGACGTTTATGGAACTGCATTTCAAATGTACGGTGAAGTTTCATTCAGCAGTAAGTCTCTGGATGTTTAATGGAAGAAAACCATAGTTGTGAGTTTTGTAACGGGAGTCAGAGGTTTGACAAACATCAGCTTTATTTATAAATAGTTCTCTAGGACAAAAATGATGGCCCCTGCTTGGAAGAGCGTCTTAAATTACCACGATGTATAGTGGTGAGCAATGCATAGTGCAGCGTTTTCTGCAAGATTGTTCTCTAGATAAAGCTGCAGCAGACAATGTATCACCAGACAGGCTGCCTTGCTTCCCTAAAGAGTCTGGGATTTGCTCTCTAATCTCTTCCTGCAGGACTATTTTCTAGATGCTTTTTCTTTACAAAATAGATTAATAAGTCCACAGTGGAGCTGCCTTTTGTGCATCTGTCCTATATTCAAAATACATTCACTGGGATTGGTGAGAAAATTGAAGTTAAATCATCCCTGTGTGACCATTAAGATTACTGCTGCATTTTGGGCATTTTTAAAACATACCTCTTGTTCTTCCCTTTCCATCCCTGCTGGAAGGTTTTTTTTTAAACTAAGATTTTGATATCTGTCTCGGGGCTTTAGAGAGCTGTAGATTACTTGCTGTCTGGATGTGAAGGCTATGGGTACAGAAGGAATTGCTTTTTAGGCTAACGCAAATACTGGCCCTGTGTTACGTTCTTTGTAGAAATTGTGTACAATAGATAGAAACACCGAGAGGAGCTCGGTGTGCCAGGAAGGCGACGTTACAAATGGTAAAGGCAGCTAAAATGCAAATGAGTGGAAAGCGGTGGAAGTGAGATGCCGTAGTGGACTATGGAAATCGTGCTGACAGATCAAAAAGAGACTGAAGCAGGCATGAGAAAGTAAAGTTTAGCTGAAGAACAAACATACCGATTGACAACAAGGAATTGCTTAGAGACACCAAGAAAAAAAACACAGCGAAGAGCACAAAACCCTGATTCAATGACAGGATGTTAAAGGCTTCTT
The DNA here is from genome assembly GCA_013389945.1 of Fregata magnificens. Classification (NCBI taxonomy): domain Eukaryota; kingdom Metazoa; phylum Chordata; class Aves; order Suliformes; family Fregatidae; genus Fregata; species Fregata magnificens. The sequence continues at coordinate 110,998 of WAAD01026863.1, read as the reverse complement.
TTTGCATGAATGAGAGGGGAAGTTGTAAAGTGGTTGCGTGGGCAGCTTAAGCGGCGGTGTGAAACAATCCCGGTGTTAGATTGCGCAGATATATGAAATTATTTATGTTGTTAGTGGTCTATAGAGCTGGTAGAAGTTCTTTTCCCTGCGAAATGCATCTTTGCCAACTGAAAGGTGATCTGTTTCTCTATGGCAGTGTACTGTGTGTGTGAATAAAGGGGCTGACTTTGCACAGGGGTCATGTAAATATAGAATCCAGGTGAAATTCAGGCATCCATCTGTTCAGCTCCACATATTGCAATATGCCCCTGAAACCGATGGGAATTCAGACACATTCCTAAAGTGCATGTGCAAGTCCTTAGCTTGAATATGGGATGCCTAGTTGCTATGTTGCTATAACTGCTACTGAAATTTGGAATTTAAACTAATTTCTTACCTCTTCCCACAAACTCCATAAAAAAAATTCACAATCCAGCAACCTGGTGTTTATTAGCATATGCATGGAAGTGGTGGATACTGGCGGACAGAGAACCTTGCATTTGAAAAGTGTGTTGCAGTTTGCACCTAAGAAGAAGACTCGAGCGAGAAATTAATTTCTTTGATCAATGGCTTGGAGTTGTGTTTGCCTCTTCTTGTGTTGGAAAAGGTAGAGTCTCTTGCTTGGCGGTACCCAACCTATCCTGTCTATAGGCAGCTTCTTGCCTGCAAGGTCTTCCAAAGATGCCTGCAGCTATAAGAAATACAAAATGATATAAATCTGAGGCAAACAGAAGAACAAAGTATGGTGTTACCTGCACTGTGTTACTGTTCACTGGTNAAAAAAAAGCCTGAGGGATAAAAAGTGAGAATAACTTCTTTCCTTTAAAGAGGGAGGTGAACTGCATACTCATTTTCTAAATGTAGGTCCCTCTTTATACTCTTGCTTACAGTGGATTTTTTTTCTGAAGAGTGTCTTTGGGCTAAGAAGAGACTCTTTGCTTCAGGTCTGTGCTACTTCCCTCTGCAGGTTCTAAAAGACTTTTATAGTTTTCTTGAGCATAGAATATCAGGAGTTTTTATTAACAGAAACATTATTTGGGAGCATCCAGCAAGTATAGATCTTTTTAAATGGCTTTTAATATCTTTAATATTTCTACAGCTGGTAATGAAATTCCAAATGGACTGAACGACGTCAACTTTTGAAGCGCATCTCACAGGGTAGCCTGCCAATTTTGCGTGTAGATGTTCCTAAATCCAATAGTCTCCACAGTGCTTTTTGTTCTTTGGTGATTAGCTCCAGTAATATAAAACTTCTACAGAAAATCACTGAAGCAGTTTGCTTCTGTGCAGGTCTTCAGTGCATCAACTTTTCATATGTCAGCATTTAAACAGCTCAAAATTCTTGATCATTCTTAAAGGAAAGAATGACCTGCTTTGCTTTGCTGCAATGCTCATTATTTGTGTAACTCTGTCAGTTCTGCCAGAAATATTTACAAACCAAATCACATCTGCTTTGGCTACTATCAAGCAACAGATGATGAAAGGAGGACCATTGCATCTATTTACTAAAAACTAAACAGCAGGGCAATTAGAAGATTTATTGGATTTTCACCTATACTTGTACTTTCTTTCTGCAGTTTTAATAATATCCTCTGGCTCTTTGTTTTTAACAAACAGGACAAGTAAAGGCTTATGAAAAAGGTATGGTCAGCCTATGGGACTTTCTGGTACGTTCTGTTTTCTGTTTAGCTACATTATATTTGTGTTATCCATGTCACTGTCCTGGGTGCTCTACAAACCCAAGTTATTGTCCTGTCCCAAAGAAAACGCCACTTAAATAGACGAAAGGGGCAACAGATGAAAAGCTCGGACATGATTGTCCCCATCTCAGGGCTAGGAGAGCTGATGCATAAAGAGAATAAGGATGTGCTTAAGCCATATAGCGGGCCACTGTGCAGGTTTCTCAGCTAATTTCACAATACTGTAGTCCAAACAAGCCCTGATTTAGGTCCACCCATCAGCTCCATGAGTGGACCAGGGCAAATAAATTCAGATCCTTGAAACAGCGTGAAGCTTTCCCAGCTATGATGTTCCTTCTCAGTCTTCCAGATCTGGACTTGGCACCTGGGGAGTAAACTCAGGACCGTACAAATCAATGTAGCTCTGCCTTTAACGATTTGCCTTGATTGACTTCTAACTTCTTGCGTACCGGTACAAGGTTGCATTAAAACCTGTGTTGGGGGTGGTTATCAAACCCAGGTAAGTTTTGACGTAGTGTCTCAAGAATGTCCTCCTTATCCCTGTATGATAGCAGAGAGTTTCTTCGGTACAGTCTTCTATTCGTACGCTGTTCCTGGTGTCTTCCTAAACGTTTGCTGCCTAATCAAGATCACAGGAAAACAGAAATAAAATAATCTAATTTAAACATTAACATTTGTAGGATATTATACCTAAACATCTTTATTTACTAAAGCTTGTGCAAGGCAAAGTAGTTCATGCAGCCAGTGGGTTTTGTGCTTTGGTGTATTCCAGCTGTGATATCTGTTCCACGGTGGATGTCCTGTCTGTTTAAGGTAGTGTCTTTTTGTCTCATACATATACAGCAGATGCTCTGATCAGATACAGGGAGGCACATCAGCCTGACCCACTTAAAATTGAGACAAACTCCAACTCCCTGCTGGTGTAAATTGAACCACCGCTTTGAAAATTGCAGAAGGGCATGGATTTACACCAGCAAAGAAACTGGCTCCTTAGCCAATCATAGTGTGACTTGGTAGTTTAGATAAGGGGAGAAGTAAACAATTTTGTAGCTGAACTTAACTCTTTGTTGCTGGGCAAGCGACTAAAATTGCCCATTAACATGTCTGATGTCCGCATTCACGTGACAAACTTCTAGTTATAAGGATTCTGGTTGCTCACCATGGGCTTGACTTACAGTGGCGCTGTTGCCGTTAACGTCAGCTGTCCCCGGATCAGCCACAAACTGCCTTTTTACAGGTATTACAAGTTGACAATTCAGGCTGTGTGATTAGCCACCTAAATTGCATGCTATTTTTTCCTGTTTTGTAATCGGATTACTGTAATATTAACAAATAAAAGCAGGAGCTGGACAGCAATAAAGCTTTACTATGAAATGAGCAGAGAGGGAAGAGAACATCAGCAGGCAAGAGATGTAAAAATATAAAAATGCTAAACTGATTTGTTTCCTCTCGCCAGCTGGAGCATTGTGTTAACTCACGTTCACAGATCACAAGTCTCATGGTACAGCTTCCATTTTGAACAAGGGAGGAAAGCTCATAAACCAGGGAAAGTTAGACTTGCTGGGTTTTTATTTCAAACTTCATGCACAGAGGGGGAAGCTTTTTTCTTTTTTTTCTTTTTTCCCCCCCTTTTCCCTGAATGTATTGACGTTTTTGCATGAACATGTGCTTGATTTATGCAGAAGATATTCTCTCTCAGAAGTCTGACTTGATTAATATGCCCTGTGCCTGGCTGAGATGTTGCACTGCCGTCTGCTGTGCTAATTGCCACCGCACCTATTGGAGTGGAAAGACTTTACGTGCATTGAGCTTCCAACTCTACGTTTGTTCATGCTCACATGAACGTCCTTGAAAGTGAATAAAAGTATTTTATGAAAACAAGCAAATTATGAAATGGGGTTTAACATGTGGCAGCACTTATTTGTTACTCTTTGCTTCTGTGTAATCAATCTGAGTTGACCAAGCAGGGCTGACACAGGAGTAGTTTCTATGTTCTCAACATTGTACAGGCAGCAAAATGATCACCCTTGGCCCCAAAAGCTTGCGGTCTAGTGTGAGTAGACCTAAAACCACTTACTAAAGTATGGATGACACTTTATTGCTCATAAATTGACAATCTCAGAGCAAAGATGCTGAGATAGTGTTTTTGGTGGGATTTTTATTGCCTCCCAAAGAATATGCTCTTTCTACCATGGGAATGAATGATGGTGCTGGCAAATTACTCCCATTTTTCATGGGTAAGCAGACACTTTCTTATTCAGCAATTCCTGAATTAACTGTGAGGTTATTTACAGTCTTTAAAACAATAAGCATATACCCAAAAAGGGAAGAACTGTACATGTCCAGCTTAAGTACTGACCTGTGCATGCATGCAGGTATAAGATCCTGTGTACTACCTGCTGTCTAGTGACCACAGTAATTGTGTCTGAAATGCAGGATGTTTACATAGCTCAGGCAAAGGTCTAGGGAAGAGGGAGCAGCAGAGCTATGCTCTCCCGTGGCACTGGAGAGCTTCCCTTGGATGCGGGAGCATTGACTGAGCAGGATGAGGCGTGAATGAAGTCTCCTAGGAGTGAAGACCTCTGTAAACTTCCTGGCCTTCTGCACCATATGGAAAGTGTTTTCTTTGTTTGCTTCCTGTGCTGTAAACCCATAAGCATATTCCTGCAGAAGCTCCAAGTATTACTGATTTTCTACTTACCCAATTCTCTGCTGATGCAAAGGTCAGAGCCAAGGCATCTTGCGGTGGCACATTACAGTCTTCATAGTATAGATAGCATTGGAGAATACGTTGTGATCTGTGCTACCAGGAGTGCAGGGGGAGGTGTTTTTTACACCCTTTTGCACTGAATTTTTATTATGCTGTTGGTCTGCAGAGAATGGGGGACGGCATTCAGTAAGATGGGCATGAGTAATGTCAGGAGGGCTCAAAGCAAGAAATACAGAATGGACCTTGATGTCAGCTCTTATCAAGGTTTATGAGAGATCAGCAGTGAATTTTGGAATTGAGTTCCCTCCTGTTGGCATGAATGAAGTTCCCCATCTTTTTCTTAGGAAGAATCATTAATGTGCGTAGTGTTGAGTGTTGATCATGTTAAATTAGAATATGCCAAACATGGCTTATGCCAAGGTTTCACACAAAAGTTTCTCATGGGATGGACCTATATTTTGGGGGGGTGTTGGGGGGGGGAGGTGGTGGTGTTTGTTTGGGTTTTTTTCTTGTTTTAATAAACATTTTACGTTACTCTCTTTAAAACTGCTTTCATATTCCTGCTAAACAAAACTTCAGCATAACTGAAAAGGGTTGAGAATTGAAGAGGGCTGATGAATTATCAAAGAGATGCAACAAGACGAGACGGCAGGAGAAAAGCTAAACCATTCGACATCAGTGATCAGTGCGGTTGCATGGACTGAGATTTCAATTAACTTAATGAGCATTGCATTGGTCTGTGTTTGTTATAGATTATTTTTCCACAGTCCTTTGCATTAGTTATTAAAATCGCTCTCTACAGGCAGTCTGCTTTATGTTGGTTCGGTGCCTATCTAGTAGAGACTAGTTTCCAGAAGCAGAAGGCGGCAACAGACCACTTAGAGTGGATCTTGCAGTATAATCTCTCAAATGAGATAATTTAACAGAATATTGATCCCACATTGTTAACTTCTTGTGGCCTATTGAATATGAAGCACTGGAAGGCTGTAATTTAGTTGGAGAATTCTTCAAATAGACTATCATTTCTTTTCTGTTCTTGCTGATAAAATGAGCTCAATAGAAATATTTCTAACCTGGAGCATGTAGAGTGGTGGCTGACAGGTCATCAGCCCTGCTTTTATTTTAAATTTATAGATGATTAAACATAAGACTTCTAATATTTTCAACTTTGCAGCAGCAGTTGCAGTTTTCTTCTTTATTACTAGGGTCTTCTGATATTTAAATTTGTGGATGTTTCAAACCCTTTCCTTCAGAGGCATCTTTCCTGTGGTGTCATGAATGCTGGGCTACTGTTGATAACTATACACGAAAAACACTGCATAGTTAATTTATTTAAAATGAAATTTTAAAGAGTTCATTTTATTAGTCTTGCTTTTTAATGTGTTGTAATTTTACAGAATAAGAGATAATCTATCTCCACTGCTGCAAATTTCTGGAATGTGGATGCTTTTTATCTTCCAGGTTTTAATTTAAGTTTGATTTAAAACATTAAAACATTTTCCAAATTCTCCCTCCCCACCCACAGAAGTCCGATTTTTATTTTTGTCATCAGAGCATGATTGCAATAGGTAGAAGTATCAAGAAATTAAGGAATATTTTCACTACTAGCATGTAAACCAGAAGAAATTAGAAAGTAACATGTTACTAACCTCGGTGTGCTTTGCAAAAAACAAATAAACAAAAAAAGGAATTTATGCCGGTTTTTCTTCTTGGTATATAAAATAACTCTTTTTAAAGAAAAAAAAAAAAAAAATACTCTTTTGTCCAGAGAAACCATGTCTTGTCTGTTCTTTCCCTAGAGGAGAGATGTTATAGTATTGTGATCACAAATGGATCTTAATCCTAAATAGATGAGAGAGGAAAAAATATTTCATGCTTTTCTAAATAGCTGATTTGGATAAATAAGCATTTGTTCTTTCTGAAAGATTCAGCAATTTCTCTTCTGTGTATTAAAAGGATGAAAAAAAATAACTTATAAAAAGATCTTTAGTCTTCCAACAGGTCCTCTAGGAAAAGTAGCAAAGATGAAGTTTGAAAGTCTTAACGGTGGTGTAAGTTTAAAACCATCAAATTATAAATATATTCTTTAATGATATTTTAATACATTACAGAGAAGCAAAAAAGTAAGCTTCACTTTTTGTTTCTCAGGGACTTTTTATTTCTAACATTACCTGGAACATCTAATTAGGTTTTCTTTAGTTGTAAAGACAAGTTGTTCAGTTACGCAAAATTTAATACAGGAATCTACTAACTTGAGGAATTTAACTGGAGATGGATTCAGTCGTTTTTGAGATGCCCTGGCTAAAACCTATATCATGGTGACTCTTCAACCTTTTTAGTTGCCAACAATGTTTCTTGTATTTTAGAGGAATTGCTCCTAACTTCAAAAACTTAGTGATGCTTTAAAATTTCAGAGGGCCGTGTATCAACCCAATGCAATGGTTACAATGGTGTGTTGTGGTTGCTAGAAAACGATTATGGACGAGGAAATGATACGCAGTAACGTGTTCATAGAAGAAAAGAGCGCAGCGGTCCTAGGCAGGAAGCAGCAAACCCTCTGGAGATCTTTAATACCTCTTGGCCTTCGTTAATGAAATCCAGTCATGTCAATAGCAGATAAATGCTCCACACAGAGCAGGGGATAATGCTGAGGAGATGGGTCTTTAAACCCAGCACGACACTGGAGACGGCTACTGGGCATTTGCGATATTATTGGTAAATATTTGAGGAAGTGTATAATGTATGTTAATGTTATGTCACTTTTCTTATATGATACTTTCTTATAAGAAGAGCAACGTTGCTGTCTTTCTGATCCCCATAGTGTCATGCAACATAAAAGAAGATAGCTGGCTCTTCAACTAGAGGAAGGTTGCTAGCAGGGGTTTCATTCATCCACAAGCACCAACCAAAACATATTAGGAGAAATAAATATATGAATAATATATATGAATAATAATTAGCATGTCCTTATTTTGACTTGATGTAGGAATAAATGCCAAACTCAAGACTTTCGACAAAGAACACTTTACTATTTCCCAATAAATCAGGTTCTTTAGCTGAAGCGTCTTAGTTGGTCACAACAGCTCTGCTAGTTCATGAGCAGACAAAAGCAAGAATGTAGCCATGACTCCCACATATAAAAGTACTTTGTAATGAAAATTGAGTTTATGCATAAAGCTTGCTGGAAGTTAACTGTTACCTTTGTAATTGTTGCTTTGATTTAATTGTTAATCTTATACCCACAGAAAAAAAAGGCACTCTCCTCTTTCATTTGTGCCATGATCATATTCTCAAGCTGTTTCTCATTGTGTCTATTCACGACAGACTAGATGGTCTCTGGAGTGAGCCTGCGGAAGCCACCTGCGTTACAAAATGAATGAATTGAGCTCAAGCAGGCTAAACTTTCTAATAACTTTTCTGTATCAGGGACAAGAGAATCTGTAAAGATATTGATCCAGCAGAATGGTACATTATTAACTTGCAGTGATGGCCTCTGTGACTGACGAGATAGTTGTAATAAGCAAACACTTATCAGCGATCAGCAGGATGAAGGAAAGAGACGTCAGGACCGACAACCATGCCCCAGCCAGGAAATGGGATTTCAGCCCCTGTTCCCATGAGGTCCATTATGTGGATGTGTCACATAGTATGTACTGTGAAGTCTGTAGCTTGAGCACAGGTAGTTACTTTCTATTCCGGAATACCTCTATACAGTGATAAATGTAGATGGATAGGACATTATTATCTACAGCTGCTTTACCTTAGTAACCGCTCCTACGCTGCTTATAGGATCTCTTTTTCTAGCTGATGTGGCCTTTTCTAATTCCTAGCTCTGTTCTTGATTTATATCCTCTAATTTTTTTTCTGAGAACACAAAAGAGTTGTTACCCCTTGATTCTGAGAACTGATTGCTTCCAGTTTCATGTTTCCTTGGGGTGTTCTGTACCTTTTGTTCATTGCAAAACGAGGAAAGAAAACACAACAAAAATCTATTTGGAACAGCATAAGACACATTGTCCACATGACCCCTGTAAAGATGGCAATGTTTCAATCTGAAATGTATTGCAGACTATAAAAATTATGAACAGGTGAACTACGCCTGTAGTACTGTGTGCTGCCTGTGCATGCAGTAGTAAATGCTGACCTCCTTACTCTATAAAGATAAGAATTTCAGCTATATTCATGTACGGTGAGGAATGATGTGCTCATAACCGTATCCCTGTAATAGGGAGCACACAGTTCATATTGAGCCTACTGCAGCGGAGCCCTCTCCCTATCTTGGAGCTCTCAGATGCTATCGTAGCACAAGCCACCCTTTTACACGTGTGAACTGTGCACACGCTCCAGAAATGGAAGTCAGACTTTGTGGGAACTAGTAATAAAAGGGAGATAAACCCAGGATGGTGATTAATCATCCATTTATTCAACTTGGATAATTCCAGTAGCTGAAGATGAGATCTACAGCTGGCGTGAATTAAGAACCCCATTGTCTTTGGAGAGCGGTTACACTAACTGTGGAGCTAATCAAGGAAATTTAACTCTTACCTTAGCTAGCAACTGTACATCAGGAGCCCGGTTCTGTTGCTGGTTGCTGTCGTGTAGCCTCATCTTAAAAAAGAGTGTTTGCTTTGGTCTAAATGAGGGAAGCTTCTCTGGGGGGAAACCTGGCTAAATGACAGTCAGGGTGTTCCACAAAGCCACGAAGAGCTGAGCTGAGCGACCTCCTGGGGGAGCGAGTATGGAGAATGATGCTGTGGCCTTTCTGTTAGGAATTTATGTAGACGATGATGAATTTAATGGCATCAAAGTGTACCGCTCATCAATAGTCAGGGTCTTGTAAAATGGATGCTGGTAGTCAGATTATTTGGAGAAAATGAAGGTTCAGCAAGAGCTTGCTAAATTAACAAATATTTATAATTTGCTTTCCCCACTGCCACTAATTTTCCTTCCCCTGGTTATAAATATGCAGGTAATAATAATTTTCTGCATCTGAGGATGGAATAATTAGTAGCCTGAAGGCAGCTTTCAGGGCTCAGAGTAATGGGACCTGGCTCCCAGGCCAGAACAGCCAACTGCCAGCATGGAAGTGATTTGTTTCTGCGAAGCAAAGCTGTTTCCGCAGGCTTGCTCTGTTTGCAGAGAGGGGGATACACCGGCTGTACCCAGTCTCACCCCATCTCCTGCACACACTACTGCCCTTTTCTCATATGCGTCCCGTGTCACCGGTCTCCCAAACAGTTATGAATTACGCTTAGAGGTGAGAATTACCCTGGTGTATGTGTTTAGCAATAAGATTACACCTGTACCATTAATCTTGCTATTTTGGTATATTAGTATACTGGATAAGATAACGTTTCAAGCTAACTGAAAAATACTGAGTAAATCCTAGGCAAGGAGCAAGTGTGGGTGTACCATAACTCTGACACTTTCTCCGGTCTCTGGCATTTTGTCCATTTCTATATATCATCACCATGACTACAGTGGTAGTGTCTAAGAGAACTCCAATGTAAATCTGACAGCACCTCCTTAGTGGTACTTAAAATCATGTAATTAAGTAAGAAAAGGCTGCTGATTGAGGAGGTTAGAGCTGCCTTGCAGAAGATTACAGCACATTTCATGATTAACAATCAGAACATTCTTTTCCAAACCTCTACCTAATTTAGCAGACTAAGGTTTCAGCTGAGAATAAGACTCTGCTCTTAATGCTGCAAAGAGGAGGGAGAACGGTAATTTCCCACCATTTTCACTGCTTTCCTGGTGTTTACTCCAGTGTCAGTCTTCATTCTAATTTTGCTCTCCCGGTTAACTGACTTAACAGAAGTACCGAAAAGGCAAAAAGGTCAACGCTGTTGATCATAGCACCATAATTCGCTTCAGTCTCTTGGCAGTTTATAATTAGGATGGAGAAATAGTATAAAAACAACTCATTTTAGTGACAAAAACTCTGCACCCATCAGTCAATGTGCTAAAATGAATCTTTTCTCTTTGCGTCCCTAAAATTATAGGTTGGTTTCAGAGATGAACTTGTCTTTTCTTACTGGCAAACACGTTTCTGTGCATCTATATAGTTAAACTGTTTGCGAGGAAGAAAAGGAATTTGTATATAGCGTACTAGGGATATTATTTAGGGTTTTAAATAGCCCATGTTGTTATTGTATATGAAACATTTAAGGCAGGTCCTAGCAATGAAAGGGGTCCTGGCAGACAATTCCTGCGTTAAATTAGCCAGGGTGTGATGGAATCTTCTTGTGAAATCTGCTGGTTTTGAGACTGCTCTCGGTGAGAGGACGATGACGCTGGTAAAGCAATTCAATTTCTCTTCCCCCTCCATACCTGTGCAGACATTTACAGATGGGATCATCTAGGGAAATCTGTAATTTGTAGACAAAGCGAGGTCTTCTAGAGGAATCTTTAATGTGACATTGTGGCAGGGGTAAGTAAGGTCCTTAACCATGACATAGTTTTGTGCCAGATACTTTTATCTTCCTTTCTGTCACTTTTTGATATATTATTGTCTGTGGTGTTCTGGCCGCATTCCCTAGGCTTTGTTATCTTCTTTTTCACCTATATAAAAGAAAATAAATATATAAATTGCCTACCTATTTTCTTGGCAGCTTTCAAGAAAAACTTTGCTACTTCTTGACTCCCATTACTCTCCATGTTAACTTGAGTCCCCATCGACCTCCTGGAGAGTATTTAGCTTTCCCCCCGTCACTTGGTAGAGTACACATATGTCGTGAGTTACAGAAAGAGAGAATGTTCCTGTTGTCTAATTCCTTTCTACACATCCCAACTAAAAAGAGTTTCTTGGGCTATATACATTACGTAGATGTATGCTAAGGACTGGAGAGATGCTGGAAGTGTTGCATATGAGGCAATGCAAATGCTTCATATTTTCTAAAAACAATTTTTCACAGAACAAATACCAACTGCATACAAGAGCAAAAGCCCTGAGAAAAAGGAGAGGCAACACGTACAGCCGTGGAATTGGGACTTCTTGCCCCCAGACCCCTTGAGGGAACAGGTTTTGTACGCTGATGTCATCTTACGCTTGTAATGAATACTCATTTCAGTTGCTCCTCCTTTTGGCTCTACCATGCATATTTTTTGCAATATTTTAAGGATTTTTGCTTTCATATGGCAGTTAATAATTGTGAACAGTCATGGAGAAAACCAGCGAGTTTTCCTCCCACAGGCTGTGCAGTACAGTACAGATTGACATTTCCAAGTCCTTTAAAAATGGGAAATGCGCTGTGTTAACATCTTTATTCTCCTATTGCAAAATTCAGCATGCTTTGTGGAGAGAATTAAAATAAAAAAACACATTCCTGATCCCAGAGGCCTGGTTTGAGTGTAAATATTGTTGAAAAAGTCCTGTATCTATGTCTGCGTGTCCCAGTTGTGGAAAAGATGATGATGAATCTGACTTTTTCTTAAACACTGTTGGGGAAGTGCTGGCATAGATATCGTTATTAGCATATGTTAAACCAGAGCAAAAAATAGTCTTTACAGAGCAGCTACTGGTGGAGTGATCAAATATCTCCATCGCTGCAGGTCAGAATGTGCAAATTAACACAAATATTCAAGTATTAAATCACTCCCAGTGAAAGGCAAAAAGGTTTACAGAAAATGCGAGCTCTGTCATGTATCTATCCACCAGCCAAGCTAAATGATAAGATGATATGCAGTCCGAAGGAATTATTGACTCAAAAGATAAGAACATGAAGTAGGTGTTTTAAATTCAAGTCTGCAATTAACTTACCTCAAAATGATGTTATGGGATTTATATTACCAGAGGGCTGTTGGGATGAAAAGCTGAAATTTTGCTACTGAGCAGGCGTCATTCAGGTACATAGTTAATCTGAAGAGCAAAACACTTCAGTGTTTGGAATTTAGATGCTTGTAATAAACGAAAGGAAAAGGAGCTGCAAAACAGGGTAGGTAATACAGGTTATATCATTTTGTGTGCATTGAGAGGGTGAGAGGAAACATTGTGAATTGTCATGTTAAAGCAACAAAATGAAGATTTTGCAGAAAGTTCCTTACTGTGAACAAGCCCCTACTTCTAACATAAAAATAGATAGATATAGACGTGGATGTAACTCCAAACTATGCAAGTTCCTTTAGTATAAGGATTTCAGTCCTTTTTGGAGCAGAAAAACCTGATGCTTATACCTGCTATTTGGGTTACTCTGTGCAACCATCACCCTCTTTGTTCCCTTGTATGATACAGTCTTTAACTTCAGCATATACTGTTTCATCCTTTTCCATCTGGTGTATTGAGTTTATTGGCACCATTCAATACTCGTCCTTTATCTTCCTCATTCAGAGCGTTAAATGTCAGGGAATCTGAAAACACTCCACCTGTCCTGCAAGGGGGAGTTGGAGCCTTGTGCCTCCTCTGCTTCAGTCTCTCTGTAGGAGGAGGAAGGGCAGCAGATTAGAGCCGTGTTGCATACAAAGGAGAAGCAAATGAGATGGGAGTTTCAGGGTTAAGAAGCTGGTGTTGAGTTCCCTTTGCTTAACAACCCGAGTGGGGTGTGCAAGGCGTTAAATGAACTCTGCTGTTGAGTGCACGTTTCTCAGTAGCATAACCACATACGTAGTTTAATGAACTACGCAAGGCTGAGAGGTCCTAGCAACACCTTACCTACCCAGCTGGGCGTTACGTGGCTGTTAAGATGCACGCTTGTGCGGTCAGACCTTTTAGCAGTGTTTTCTGCAGTCTGTCCAGGCACGCAGTCTGGGCTGCCCGTGATGCGATTACTGCATTTCCAATGGGTTTTTTTTTTTTCAAAGTGGTGTTTCTAGCTGTAGTGAAGACTATATTGGAACAGCTACAACTGGTTTTGTAAAGCAAACTGAATTTAGCTTCCAACCAGGAAATCATTTGAAGGCATGCAGGTGGTTTAGTAGTGCACGATGATTTTGCACGTTAGTTACACGCACGCAAAAAATGCTTTGCTTACTCAAGGCTTTAATGTAAGTCAGGTCAGAAAAAGCAATTGTAGTAACGTACTGTATTCTTGTTCATGGTATCGACTTCCTATGTATGTTGACATTCCTACCTGTACCTGAGGAGTGCTGGATGGAAATTGGAATTCCCACAATATGGGAAAAGCTATAATTTTGCATGATTTTCCCAAACAATGACCCTAGTTGCCTCCTGAAAAACAAATTATTTTCAAACTCTAGCTTTATTTCAGGCCACTGAGGATGCAAGAACCTGTAATGTTTTTCCCAGTGTTGCCTTTCTAGTTGATATGATCCCAGAGTTTAAAAATCTTGATAATACATTTTCAGATTTGAAAATTGCAGCATTCTGTTTCAGATGTGTTGAAATGTTGCATTATGATACTAGGAAATAGCTCTCTGCAGTTTTTAAGCAAGATGTGAATTCTGACGTGTTTCTATGGTACTTCTGTTTTGTCAGAATTATCCAACACAAAAAATATTCTGCAAGGAAGTTTTTGGTCACCCTGTTCTACAGTTCTTCAAGTATAATTTTTCATTCATCTGACTCCCCTGCAGCCTAATCCTTGGATTTGTGCATCTCACACAAGAGTAGCTGACTTCGAAATATTTTTATTTTCAGATGGGATGTCAGCCCGGCTGTCCTGCAGTTCCTAGGTGTGTCTTAGAAGAATAGCCCAGGGACTAGGGAGGTAGGGAATGTGATTTTAAGCTATTTTTAGGCTTCCAGAACTACTTTCCCGAGTGGAAGTTAGAATAACCCTGAATACGACGGCTCCAGTCCCCAACATGCTTCATCCTTCCTCTGTTTCTTTCAAAACGCTCGTGAGGGGATGGTCACGGTCATTTCACCGGCTCCGTCCAGCTTTGGGATATCCTTTATGGCTAGATGAATCCTGAGAACAAATCAAGCCCTCATTATAGCCAATGTATTGAAATTTTGCTAGAAACCTGATCCCCAAATCATCTTCCTCATTCAACCAAGCCTAATCTGATATGATATTTTCAAGGTTCGTATCTTAGTTATATTCTGAATTGTTTCTCTAGGTACTTTCTTACTCAATATTGCTACAGATAGTTAGCTCTGAAATGTGGATGAAATAACTCTTCTGGAATAGATGTGTAACTTTAACTATCATATGCCCGTTTGACTCACATTTTTATGTAGAACGGCTCACAGAGTATTCTTTTGGGCTTTTTAGTTATTTCCAGCCAGTTTCCAGTGGGGTCAAAGTGTGCCTTAAAAGTTGTACTTGTGTAAGGAGTATATGGAATAGCATGTTCCAGAAAGAGTGGGTGGACTTGGACGCTTGCACGAACAAAACAAAAGCTTCTGAAAAAGTACAAAAATCCAGATCTGTTGAAAGTCAGAGCCAGACCTGAGAACCAAGCAACAGATACTGTTAGGGGATGCTCAGGCACTGTAAGGGTTGCTCAGATTTTTTTTATAGCTGTGAATTTCTGACATTTATTTACATTGATATGAAATATGTAGCATTTACAGTTAACGGCTTTGTTGATCCTTGAAATAGTGATGTTCTGTAGCTTGTTACTCATCCAGAAATAGTTAAAGTGGCTTTCTGGGTACAAATGTCGGTCATCTGTATGCTTACGGACAGTATTTCCTGCTTCGATGAAAGTTTATGACTGCTGACCTGATTGTACAGCTTCCAAGTAAACATAGAATACATATTTTTTTTCTAGTATAGGAAGTCTCCTTTACATATGCTTGCTAGAGAGAATAAGAAAAATGTCCTTTAGTCTGTGGCTGCAGAGACTGGAGCCATGACCAGACGAAGAAGTTCTTGCCCGTTGGCTGAGTTGCTATAACTCTGTGAGCGTGTGCCTGCACCGCCTCCGTTATGAAGTAAAATGCGTTCATCTGATCCTTGTTCAATTGCATGACTATGTGCTGACAAAGGAAACACAACAGTTGTATTTCTTTAGGAGTTTCCCCTTAGGTGTTCACCAGTTAAAGTGTTTTAAATCAACAGTTTCCTTGACTTTGCTGTGATCCCAACATTATTAATAATATCATCTTCACCTCCCACCGTCATAGACCAGATTTAGGTTATAACTCTGATACTTAAGGGATTTTTTATGTTGCTATTCAGTAGTGCAAGCAAAATGCCACAGCATCTCCTCTTCCTTGTGGATCTGAATTAATCATGCTTTAATTGGGACTGTGCTTTCTGATCGCATGCCCATAGTAATCTAGCTTTTCTCTACCTCACCAGCAGATTACCGATCAGTCAGGATTTCTGATAACAATATCTATTATTTTGTTGTACTATGATTTAATTCGGTAGTACTCTGCATACACAGCTCTGTTTACTATCTACTTTTTTTATTTTAATGATCACTCTTGGATTCAGCACATCTCGTGTCATTTCAAGGTACCTCCTTTGTTCTGTCAGTTGCTGGACTTCTACTTCCAGCTCCATCTTTTTATATATATTTTTATCCACAGGTCATTAAACTCTGCTTGTTGTCATTAGTCTGTGCAAGTACAAATCTTAAGCAAATTTAAGGTTGTTTTTGCAAACAGTTCCAGCTGCAGAAGGAAGTGAAGTACTGCTTTCCTCCTAAATTATGCCTATATTCTGGGTATTTTAATTAGTGACATCCTTTATCCGATTGAAAGTCTGATACGTTATGTTTAAAATGGCACATAAGAAGTAGAGAAATCAGCTTTGCATTTTGCAGCTTGTTGATTCCAGTGCTGGAGGTGTAGGGTTGCCCCTTAGGGTGGACTTGGGGCTAGAAACATTATCCCAGCCTCCAGTTTGTTCTGAGAGGTCTGTGTCAACAACAAGGTACGTGCTGTGTGGTTTTAGGTGGTATATTAGCACGTTGTTTGCATCTGCAGCTAACTGGGAGCGACACATTCTGTGTCTGATTCTGCCTGGGAAAAATCTAACACCGCAATTCCAGAAATCAGGCAATGCTCTTGCAGCAGTTCATATTTCTACTCCCTCCTTCCCCGTAAGTTGGAGGCTAAATAACATTTCCTTTCTTTATTTTTTTTTTACCCACAGAAGTAGGTCTTGTCCAAAACCTCATCAGCTGTCGTATCTGCCACGTCTCTAGGAAGTACTTAACATTTCTGGGCCCTGGAGGCTCATCTCCGGTAGTCCTGTTTGTGCTGAGAAGGGATTACCAGGTAGGACTGTGGAGTAGAAACAATTTGCCAACTTCTTTGGACTGGCAAAACTGTGGGTAGTCAGTGATTCACACCGAGGAAAGCAGGACAAGCTGCTGCTGCGGCTTCCCCCAGCCACGCCTGCCCTTGCAGCCAGCACCATGGGACGCTTTGCCCGGTTTAATTGATTTTGTAGCTTCCTGCTTCAGCTGATGTCTTCCTCATCACCTCTGTAAGGGCTCTCCAGACTCATATTAAAAACATGTAAATGGATTGTCAGCGCATTAAAATTGCACTGGAAGGGGAATGAATTAACTCCATAAAGACGTTTTGCATCCCTTCACCTGGCTCCTACTTAAGGACAAACTGCTGCAGACTTTTTTGAGGACCAAGTACATACAGAAATGTGAAAGATCTTGGCAACAGCAAAGCAGGAAACTGCAGTTTTCTTACAAATGACCTTTCATTACGCTCCCCATGTAGCCTCAGGCTGGCCCTCTCCACACTGCTATTGGAGCCAGGTGTTAGCAAGAGAAACCCTTGCTTATTGCTAAGTGGCTATTTCCAACCACCACCACCAAGTCAAGAAGGTGGGTGGTTTTCTTCATGAGTTTTGTGAGGGCTGTAGCTGGTGAAGCTGTTCAGGAACAAAAAGACCCAGCAGCCACCTGGGTATCTTTTTATCAGCTCTTCCTGGTATCTTTTTAGTAATAATCTGAAAGAAAACTTGTTGAAGGGTCAGAATTGTTGAATTAAAGAGATAATACTATAGTAGGTTGTAGAGTACAATCTAGCATAGAAGTGAAAGGAGCATTGTATGAAATTATTGTCATAATTTCGGCTCTCTCTCCCCAAAATCTCTCATTAAAGGCAGGCAGATCTTTTCAGTTAACGTGCAGTCTTTTCCCTTAAGAGTCCCAGCCTCTTGCGAATGTGCCTGTGGGGATGCGATTGCAGAGCCGTAGCCTGGGTTTGCATCCCGTGGAGGCAGGACTCGGTGCTGCTGTGGGAGGATTAGATGGTAAAGCCAAATCATCTGCCTGTGTGGAGGATGCTCTCCTACACCTTTTGTACGTGAGCGGTTTGGACAATTGGCGCAATATAAAGATTTAATGTTCTTTCAGAGGCAGTTGTTTAGAGGGTTGGTAATAATACTCATAAGTTTGCAAAGTAAATGGCTTTTAAAAAGATGGAGTTTCAAAGCTTTTTTTAAGGGTTATATTTTTGTCCTGCATCCCTGTACGCTCACGTGGCAGGGCGCCCATGGGGCGAGAAGTCGCAGGATGCCCCACATCAGGGTATGGTCTAGAACTAGCCGGAAACTGCAGTCACCAGAATTTTTACGAGGGAGTGGAGAGGAGCTGTATTGTGCATGCTGAAAAGGTTGAGAGAAGCATCGAAAATGTAGGGATTGCTGAGCAAACTGAAACTCCAGCGCTGTAATACTCACTTGTCACTAGAAAAGCAGTTTCTGTTTGTACATAGTGATTTTTTTCATACTGGCTTGATAAAATATGTTTCCCCAGAAGCGTTGCCCGTGAAAAAAAATACAATTGCAAACGTTACACAATACGAATGCTATTCCCCTAAGTGCCTTGTGTCTGTTTCTCCAAGAGAGTGCGTCTAGTTGTCAGTTTGATACAACTTCATTGCGAAATCTAAATTCCTAAATTGCTTACATGGTCTTTGCTGTGATAGAAGCATAAAGATGAGGGACGAGTTAATCAGTTGCTAATTTACGTTTAATCAATAACATCCTTAATAAGTACATGTTATCAAAGGAGAAACCATGAGTTGCTATGCTATACCCCATTACTATGTACAGCAATCAACATTCACACAGCTAATAGAATAGATTGAAATTTTATTACCATGTCTTGAAATAAGCTTGTATTCACCTCTGGCTTGAGTTATTTCTGTTGGCTTCAATTGATATGATAACGGGGACTCTTTTCAAGGCCTTTGCATCAGGCTTTTATTTCAGACTGGAAGGTGAATTTAATTGATGCTTCCCTGGTACTCAGACTTGCCTCATCCACGTGGCTTACACATGAATTTTCAATTCAATTTCAACCTCAAATGGGAACAGCCACAAATCCAAATACCTTGCTGAAGCTGCACAAAATGAATTATGTGGATAACAATATTTCATCAGGCTTGGAACTCGGCTGTGTTTTGTCCAAAGCAGTAAAACTGTGTAAATGAATTGCTAAGTCACAGTAATATTAATGACTTGTATCTCATCCTTTAAAAGCAGGATGACGGGGGACAGAGGAGAGGATTGTCCCTCACCTTGGTGGAATTTCTTTTATTTAAGCCTACAAAAAAATATTTAAAAAAAAAAAAAATCTGTCCTTCATAGGATTAAGTAATTTCAAATATTTTCTGTGAAAGTTTTTTGTAAAACATGAGAGAGCAGTAGGATTTGGGGGAACAGCCTCTGCACCTTGGGATGTCTCCTTCCTTGTTGTAAGATACTTTTGGGTTGGTTTACCAGTGGAGCTCGGTGAGGCTCAGCTGTAGCAGCAAATGAATTCCTTGAGTTAAACTCGCTGCCATTCACCTGTTAGACTAAAACCTGCCAAAAGTCAAACCGGAGCAGCCAGGCTGTTCCCAACAGGGGAGCCACCACGGCTGCTGGAAGCCTGAAGATAACACAGACTGGGGTAACTGCTTCCTGAGCTCTTCTAAATGACTTATATTTTTGCTTGGGGTAGGGGCGTGTATGTCAAGAGTTGGACTTGTGGTGTGGAGCCTCAGCTGGGCTTCTGAAAAGCTCCTGTTTTGGTTCTGCTGCCAGCGTGGCAAGATATCTTTGGTTGGTCTAGAGCAAGGTCTGTCTCGTGGTGAATATTTCTGAATTTCAGAGAGGCAGGAGGGAAGAACCTCACAGGGAAAAAAAACCCAGGAGCTGAATAAAGCGCACAGCCTTGCTCAGCATGCCAGGCTCTGCAGGCACCCAGGTTTCGGGTGGAAAGCACCTCCTTTTCCGTGGCAATGGGAATGGTTCCTGTGGGCAAGGGGGAGCAGGGGGTTGTGCCCTTCTAGCTCTGTAAACTGCAGCGAGAAAAGCAAAGTAAGAGCCTGTCAAGGTTGAGTTCATGCGTGCTTTGGCAGAGGAGTCCCCCAAGTGACCTCGTGGTGAGAGCTAGTCCCCTCTGGCCGCCTGCTCCCCAGATTTTCTATTCTTTGTGGGCTTTATTCAAAACCTGTGATTACTTCTGGCCGCAGCGGGCTTTGGGTCAGTCTTGGGGGTCTCTCATAACCTTTGTGTTCAGCTAGCGGCTTCGGTTAGCTCTGTCACAATTGGCTGTCTTGGCCGTGACTGCCAACCCTCTTTTTCTGTGTTTATCGTCCTTTAATTTCTCCTGCTCCATCTAGCTGGCCCCATTCACTCCCATTAGTGCTATAATTTCTCCCCACTTCAAGCAGCTTTGAAGGATAAGCTTCAGAAACAAGCTGACTACAAAAATAAAAGGAAAAAAAAAACGAAAACACCCCTCCCCACCGCCCCGATATTTTAAAGCATTTTGGTCTTGTTTTTCTTTAACTGCATTTTCAGGTTATTGTAACGAACTAATCTGGAATACCTGCATGTAGGAAAAACTCTCCGCATTAGCTTTCATTTGCTTCTGCCCGTGCTAACATCAGAGGAATTGTTAGCATTGGTTTCCGAGGGAGCAGAGCTGAGTCCGGACTCTGAGCTTTTGAAATTTGTAGCGTTAAAACCTCCTTGGGGCATACACACTGGATCTTAGCAGACTGCCTTACTGTAGTCAGCTTGAGGTCTATGTCTTGTGCAGCGAGTACCATGCTATAATGAATAAGAATACTGGTGCAAATATGGTTTCCTTTAGCTACATGTTTCAAAACCTTGTGTCATCAATAATCATTTTTTCCTGCTTTTTCTGATCAGTCCTAGATTCAATCAGGCTTCTGTGGGAGCCAGTCTGACCAGCACGTGATTCTGTAGCAGACAAATTTCCATTGTTGTCTGCACGTCCCTTTTCCCTGGATGAACTGAAATTGTTTGGGGAGGTTACAGAATGCAGCTTCATATATTTGCTAGAAATTCAAACCAATGTTTTCTTGGTACTTCATGAAAATGTTCCCTCACTAGATTCCCAGCCTGTGTTTCTAAGGACCATGTACAATGAGAGCTGTGATGTAACAGCAACGTAGAGTTTTGCATGTAGGATGCAAACTCTGGGCTTAGAGTGGAAAAAAGTGACGTTAGTCATAAATGTTAAACACTAAGTATTTTCAGCTCTCCCATTATAAACTTACATTGGCAGCTAAGTGGATTGCAGTTGTGTAAATGAACGTGTATTCAACCCAGTTTTGTTTCTGTCAGCCCACTTATCACACAACCTTAGGCATAGATGAGAGTATTCAAATATGATGTAGGGGATGTCATTCTAAATCTGGATTTTGCGGTGGGAATCCTGCTGCCACCTGCTGTCAGCCGAAAAGTCGGTTGTTTCTCTTTGCGGCACAAGCAAAATTGTGATTCTGACCTATTTTTAAGAAGATAAAACTTTTAATTTCCAAATTTTTATTTGTGCTAACCATCAAGTTTCAAGCTCTTTGCATTTTCTCCCTTAAGAAGACATTAGTTTCATAACTTCTATTTCTAATTTGTTTTCTTATCATAACAGGTCTGTTGAACATCTGTTTGGCATTTCATTTTTAACATTTCCGTAAAACGCAAGCATGGGTAAATTGCAGGGTGTTATGTTGATGGCTTGCATTTATGGTAGGCGGGATTTGGGGAAGTGGAAGGCTGATCAGCAAGTGAATTTGAGTGTATGATTTTGTATCCCAAGGCATTTAAACATGGACTTTAAAACAGACAGCTGTTGATATAGATGGAGCACTTCGAACATGACTCGGAATGTTTCTGTCTGCAGTTATGTTCTGGGCTGGAGCACCGGCAGAGCGAGCGTGGGAGCCTCTGGGGTAGAAGTATGAGCTCTGTTGTTGCAACGAGCAGTGTGTAGTGTCAAGTTTTCAGAAGCACGTAGTTGATATATGAGCCAAAGGGTAACTCTGGTACCTTTTATTTCAGACATCAAGTTAAAGTGTGAACAGGAGTCTGTGCATATGCGGCTGAGAGCACCTGAGTTGCCCAACTGCAGAGGGTGCTAGTATAACTTTTAAGTTCCACCTTCAAACATGATCCCGATGACTTTGCCCGTTTATAAAGGTCTTGCTGAGTGAATTATATCATTATAGATACGCTTTCAAAACTCTCCTATGCTTGGACCAGTTATGCTGCTATAAAAGTTTGTCCAGGAGGCGCGGGTTCCCTGATGAGGTGTAAGCCATAACAGGGAGAGTGCTCTTATGTCCTAAGAAGTTCATGCTAGAGCTCTGCTTTAGCTTTGCTTTTATGTGGTTACAAACCACATCTTTCTAATCAAAACTGGTAGACAGTAGTGGTTTTAAACCTAGACCAAGTCTAGCTATATCAAAATTAAGACTCCTAGATCCTGCTTCACTTATTTTTGAAAATAGAAGTTACGTTCTTCAGGCGTGTTAGTTATTTTGAAATCGTTACCTGAGGTAAGTAAATCTGCAGAAAAACATAGCCCCGGGTTTCCTTACAGTCCAGCACTAGTGGGACACAAAGTCAGTTGGAGCTGGTCAGAATTTCTTTCTCTGCCTGCCCTTCTGATGGAAGGGTAATGCTGCCCAAATCCCACTTTCCTGACAAAACAATGATAAATAGCACAAGAAAGCTCTGCAGCCTCTTAGGAGGGGGAGAATGTTTAGGTAAACTTCAGGTAATTTTCAGCAGCAGTCCAAAACTCAGTGGGGTAAACGCTGTGAAAAGCTCCTCAGCATCCCTGATGAAACCCATGTTCAGTTATCCAGCAGAAGAGGGCTGCTCGAAGCTTGACGGCTCTAGAGCATTTTTAGAGAGATGCCAGAACTGGTGGAATTCTGACAGGCTTGAGTCACATTAGGCCCACTGAAAGTTGCCTTCTTGATGTCTGTTTTGAAATATTTCCATAAATCCTGTGAGGTCTCTTGCTAGACTTGAGGGATGTTTTGTCCCTCAGGCTCTGAAGGGTTTCCATCCCTGGCCGGGGCTGATGTTCCTGGCTAGCACTGCCTGCTGCCCAGCAGAGCGCTGTGCTGGTGGGTCATGGTCCATCAGCAGTGCCCACAAGACAGCTCATCTTGATGAGCTTCTCAGCAGCAGCCAGCAGCTGCCTGCTGGGTGGGGATTTCTTTTTCTTTGGGGTTTGGGTTTTTTTTTTTGGTTTGTTATGATGCATTAGCAGCGTTTGGTCAAATTTCTTCTGTCTAACGTTGTTGTTAATCACTGTTTTCGGAATGACATTGCAGATGTCCTGCCGTGCTGTTGTGGGTGCTGTGCTCCCACTAATGGCACGGATCGCACTGCTGCCAGCGCCGTGTTTGCTAAGTAATGACACCAAGGGGCTTTTTCTTACTTATGGGAAAGTGAGTCTTTATGGAGAGATACAAATGTAGCTGCGATTGCATGCAAACTGCATCCTTAGAACTCCTCTCTTCAGCGTTTAGCCTCTGAAAAGCCTCGACCTGCTTGTAGGGCTGACTCTGGTTCTTACACACAGGAGCAAAACTGCAGCACCAGTGATCCAAGGAGTAGCAGGATTCAAGGCTATTAATTTCATGTGTGCAATAGTTATGTGTTGTTCAATACAGAAGTCTCTTGCCACAGCCCTCATTGCTGTCAGATTTAGGCTTCCCTGCCCTTTGCCGTGGTACCACCTCGAGCGGCTATGGGAGCACAGCTTCTCTACCAGCTCGTGTGCGGGAACAGCCTGTCTTCGTGTACTGCTTAAAAATAACTCATTTACCATAAATGATATGCGCTGCTGTTTGGGTACCACAGCTCTAGAAGATAGTACTAATTACAATTCATCAATATATTTAGCCCTACATTTTCATGTGATAAGATATCTAAAGGTAGAAATGGCACATCTAAAATAAACTAAGGCTTAGCTGAGCGTGGTCGCTTGCAGTGGGTATGTAATCTGTGCAAATCCCCACTGGGTAGACAGGAGAAGTCTGAGTACAGGCCATATTTAAGTTTAATACAGCATTACTGCTAATGAGCAGTTATCACCATTAAATGGTCACTTGCTCCTGTTCAGGAATTGTGCACTTGTAGTTAACTGGCACATTGAGTTTGCTTAAGCTGCTCTAGGTTTACATGTCAGTGAAAGCAGTATACGGTTCCTGTGTCTTCCTCATTTTCAGGGGTAACAGCAGATCCCTGCACCAAACATCTAGCCTTACGCTCTTCTGGTGCTAAATAGGTTGAGTTCAGCAGTCACATGCATATGCTGTTTTGAGGCTGTAATATATGTTTTAGTATTCATGTGTCTCTGGTCAGACAGTGCCCAAGGCCTGTCATTTAAAGCTTGGCTTACTTTTATCTTTTAATGCTAATGCCCAATATCAAGGAGCACTTATTCTATCTTTTAAACAAAGAAGCGGTACATAAATCCAGGAGATGAAAAGGTCATGTGATAACAAGCGAGATTCAGCATTGGCTTTATCCACGAGGCTGATGTATGTACGTATGTATGTCCCATTCTGCTCACAGCATCAGTCACTGTCCTAGGCAGGACATCAGCGTATACCTATCCTGGGGATTTTAAGCTAACGTGAATTGAAAAGTACTGCAAATCTGCATTAAATTAATCTTTTAGGCAGTATAGGCCTGATCTAGAGCTCTTGAAGCCACTGAAAGACTGCCTTTGACTTGAGCAGATTTGGATGAGACCCTGAAATCTGGAAGAACGAAGTTCTTTTGTATAGTTATCCTAACAAGCAAAGCCGAAACAAAAGAATACTGCCAGTGTTATAGATGGAAGGTACTATTTAAACAGAAAAAGGATCTTCTTTCTCTTTGCCTTTTTTGCTCTGATTTCTGATGGTCACTATAGCAACAGGAACCACGGAGATGAAGAACTGGAAAACATGCACTTCGCTATGACAAGTTCAATTTACAGCCAGCTCAGCAATGTAACAAATCTATGTCATACTTAATGAGAATCTATGCAGCAGGTAATGGATCAGCGTAAGATTGCGATGTGCTACGAGGTAGGGAAACCTGAGTTTGAGTGTGTATATTAATGAGTCTTCCTCATTAAAGAGACCAGGATGAATTGAAACATTATAATTAAGCCTGGACTTGTGTCAAAGTGGCCCCAGTCTGTCATAGGTAACATGAATTTTACATTTCATTTTTTTTAACTCGCCTGGTTTTGACACATTGGAGGTCTCTGGGTATGACAGCAATGAGGATGCAGGGCACTGGGCTGCAACAGGACTGCAGTGCAGCCTTGACACGAACCTGAACTCGCACTCGGACAAGGATCCGTGCGAGTGGATCAGCAGCCTGGATCCCAGAGGGATCATGGACATTTCAAAAAGCAATTCATTTGTACAAACTAAACTGTAAAAACGCAGCTCAAAGGCATCGCTTGCTTCAAAGACGAAGGCAATTACAAGGCGTACCCATGAGTGCTGGGGCAGCTGCAAACTCCCAGTGCTGGGAACATGGCAGGACTGCCCGAACAGCAGGATGAAGAGCTTGATCACACTTGAAAAATCTGGTTTAAATTTTTTTTCCATTTGTCACACTGATTTATTGTGCAAATTTAAATGGAAAGCTCTTTAGTGTAGGAGCTATGTCTTACTTCAGTGGATAAGCTCTTGTTTTAGTACTTGGCCACAGGTAACCGGTCAGCCCTTGGTTCCCCAGTAGTTCGTGAGCATTTAGGTGCTTTCCCACGTTAGGACTATATTGTGTGACTGGCAGAAGGGCTGTCGTGGTGTTAGGGCTGCTGATGTACAGCAACTGTGGGACAATGTAAACCGGCATCAGAGAGTAGCTCTAAGAACGTGCTGCACCCTCGTCCCTTCACTGTCTTGCACTGACAATGACAGGATGCACAGGGAGTCCTGAGCATCTCCCTCTCTGAGCTGAGCCTGGAGCCCTCCTTCCACGAGGCCTGCATGGGCATGTCTTTCAGCTGTCAGTTGTATGAATATTTCTGTATGCAGGTAATAGGAAGGTTGGCCTGAGCAAGTCTATAAAAACACTTAATGGGGAAAAAAGAAAAAAAAAAAAGTGCTCATTTTGAGTGAGAACTGCTTGGATTCAGGCTTTCTGTGTAGTCTCAGTCTGATTCCATGTAATTTTTCTTTAATGCTTTGTTTCAGATGGTGTCTGTAAACTGTATATTCTGTTTTGGCATCCAGAATAGATAGCAGCAAAGTAATTTGGGTTCTACAGAAAGAGACTGCAGGCCAATGAAAGGAAAACTAGCTCTTGCAGGGTACCTGCAAAGCTCACGAGCTTTTAAAAACGCTGTGAAATAATATGCATGCCTAGTTACTAAAACGATTTGTGTTGGAATTGCTATTAAAATATTGAGTTAAAATGTACATAAGCCTTTTTTTTTTTTTTTTATACTAAGCAAGTTGAAGTGATACAATTGGAATGATTTTTATTTCCATTTTGCTAACTGCTGAGGATATGGCATTTGCAATGACAGGATATTTATTATTGTGTTATTATGCACAGGGTGAAAATGCGCTCGGAAGACATTGCCTCATGCTGTGCTGGGGGACAGGCTGAAAAGGTAGATTGCGTGTGATTTTTTGGGCTCTCCGTCTTACACCATAGAGCTATCGTGGACTTGGTAGAAAATGGTTCTGTTCAAAGAAAATCAGGTGTATGGGTTGTAGGAGAGACACAACCCTAGCCTGAGCCCCAGCTGCACACAGGTACCTGCGCTACATCCTTGAGCATGGGACCCCCCAGCTGTGCCAAGACCACTCGCCCTGGAGGCTCTTATTGCAGGAGACTATTTAATTAATTATCTGTGTTTCTGCACCCGGCCTCGCTGTCAAGTGCAATGTTTAGCTGTTTCAGCCAATGACGGTGTGCACATGAATACATTTTCCTATGGCTTTGCATGAGAGCCGGGGGGTGAGTTTGTGCCTGTCGCACTCGGCCACCCAGGATCAGTCTCCTCCAACGGTCGGTACCTGGAAAAAGTGCTGTGAACGTTCCCATTCACATTATGTCCTTTCCTTTTGCAGATAGATGTGTGGCTGCAGGTACCAAGCAGGTCATCCACCCGTTGGTCTTGTGGTCGTGTGCACGGGGCTGTGGGAGGGTGTCCATGTGTGCTCGTCCTTGCAGAGTGACTCAGAAGTGTTACAAAAGGTGGACTTCAGCCTGAAAAAGTCAACAGAGTTGTTGGATTGTGGAAGGATAAAGCACCCTCAGATAGCCAGATTATCAGAGCTGTTTATTTGCGTGATATATAAGGCTTAATTTCATACTGGTTATTGTATAAAAAAGATCTCACCCAATAACCTTTTCTTCTTTTTTTTTTCTTTTTGTTTATTTTTCTTTTTCTCTTTTTTCCCCCCTCCTGCAAACACCCTGATTTTCACTTTGCTGATTAGGCCATTTGGTGCATTTTTGACTATTCTCTCCAGAACATCTCTCCTGTCTGTCCAACCCCCTTTTCCTCTCTCTGTCTCCGTGTACTCCCCATTGCGAATGCGAGCACTACAGATCAAGAGGACAATCAGCTGGAGAACAATATGACAGCAGGTGGGTATTATTCCCTCCCCTCAGCTGTGACTCAAATATGTGTCAGTCGCCAAACAAAAACCTGTTTCAGCTTAGAGGCAAAAATAGATTGGTACATGGGTAAATCTGCAACAATAGATTCTGCCCCCCCCATCTGCATTTTTTTTTTTTCTTCTAATGCTGGTTTTATGCATCCGACTTCTAGCAGCTGTAACTTCTGCTCCTGGTGAATGTACGTAGATTTTGTTCAACTAGGTCAAGCATGATTGTTGCAGTAATTACTGTGATGGAGCAGTTCAATACTGTACTGAGTTATGTGTGCTGTTAGTATTATGCCTTACTAGTAGGACTGTGTCTGCCGTCTGACTGCCAAGACGGCTGTCACTCACACCCAAGAACAAAAGACTTAGTCCTAACCTTACTGTTAGTTTTTGCCTGACATATACATGCAAGTATCCGCGTTCCAGTGTAAATGCCCTCAAACGTCTTGCTAAGACAAGAGGAGCGGGTATCAGGCACACTCATAATTGTAGCCCAAGACGCCTTGCTCAGCCACACCCCCACGGGTACTCAGCAGTAATTAGTATTAAGCAATGAGTGCAAACTTGACTTAGTTACAGCAACCCTTAGGGTCGGTAAATCTTGTGCCAGCCACCGCGGTCACACAAGAGACCCAAATTAATTGTACTGCGGCGTAAAGAGTGGTATCACGCTATCATTACAACTAAGATCAAAGTACAACCAAGCCGTCATAAGCTTAAGATGTGCAGAGTCTTTATGGGGTAAGGAGTATAATCAGAAGATAAGAGAAGGGGATTCTGTCAGAACAGGATTAGACCAAAAAAGGTGTAAAAGGTTTGCCAGGAAAGCGAGCTTGCCTTCAGTCTATCAGACGTGAGGACCTGGGTAAACTGGATCAACCTAACCCCACGTATAGCCTCTCTCTTGCTGTCTTAAAGCTGTCGTAAACATAATGAACACTAAACTCTCTCCTCTGAAGCTGTTGCTGGTCAGAAGATACATGCTGGCGTCACTGTGCGTTTTGGGTTTGGCATTGGATGAGGGAGGAGGCAATAGCATCCCACTGTCCCACTGCAGCATCCGGCACTGCTGTGCCCATGAACGTTGCTCTCCTTTCTCTACCTGTGCTTTGTAACTTGGCTTCTTTACCTTTCTGTGCCTTGTTTGTCCATGCAAATGGTACCCTTTCTCCGACGTTCTGGTCTTTTCTTTCTGCCCATATCTGTGCAACCTGCTCTTCCCCTTATGTTTGGATGACAGTGACCCCTTCTCAGAAACACCCACTGTGTCAACATCCCTGACCTGCTCAGTGGAGCTGCCAAGGGTGCTTTTCACTCCGGTTGACCTTATCACCTCACCTCTACTTACTCGCATTTTCCACTCCAACACACTCAGGCTCCTTATTGTCCCTTTCATTTCTCTTCAAAACTCTTCTCTTTCCTATTTTAATCATAGAATCTATAACATCTCCTGCCTCCCCTTTCTTCCTCTTCATCAATGGTGCTGCTTTTCTCCCATAGAAGACTTCATACTTTGCTCAGAAATGCTCCTCTTGCCCTTTGAATTAGTAGTTTGATTTCCTTCCTCCTCTCTAGTCCGTGCCCTGCTGAATATTTGTTGATTTTTACCGTATCTAATGAGTGTTTGATGTACTTAAATAAGCACGGGACATGGATTGGGACCCCGTGCTGCCTCTTTCCTGGATGAAGGGGCCAGAAGATGATTTAAAAAAAAAAAAAACCCCAAACAAAACAACAACAAAACAACCCCACAAAAAAAACCCCACTCTGAATGGCACAACAAATCTTCAGTTATCCTGTACAAAGCGGAATAGCTTCAGTGCAGCCTGCAGCCTGGCAGCTAGGGCCGTCTTTTGGGAAACGGAAGGTATTTTGAGTCCAGCAGCAGAGAAGAGAGAACGGAGCCCAAATTGCTGAGCTATTAGATGAAGGCAGCTCTGCTGTCCTCTCTCGCCTCCGCTGTAACACACCGCTGAGCCCTCTCGCTCTTCTCATGTTTTAAAGAAAGGTCTCTGCTCCGTGATACGAGGAGTTGCTTCAGACCTGTGTATCCTGAATGAAGCAGTTGGCTCCGTGCACTCCGCATCCAACTTCTAAACCCTTTTCCCCGCTCAGCATTTCCTCCTGGCTTAGCAGGCGGCTGCTGCAGGTCACGTCTTTGGTTCCCAGCTGTCCCTGCACACGGCCTGTGTATTCTCTTGGGTGAGTAATTCGGGGCTGCAAACCCCCAGGGAGTACCCAGGTGGCTAAAATGTGTGTTGTGCAATGCCAAACCTGGGGCGGCCGAGTCCGTCCTGGATCCAGTCCGTGTGAGGGATGTTGTGCTAAGTTCATGTTTGGGATTCGGGGGAGGCTTATTACTGTCTGGAGCCTCATGGCTGCAGATGACGATGTTTCTTGCATTACAGTAATGTTAGTCAAGTTAATTGGCTGGGTGGGTCTTAGCTTCTGGCTCTTGACCATAAGGAACCAGCACAGGGCTGGGCACCCAGGGGCTTGTTCGTTGTCTCCAGCTGTATCATCTGCTCAGTAATGGCACTACTACCTCTCCCCACAAACCCAGCCTCACGTCAGTAGCTGTGTGATCTTTGCCTAGTGTCCCTTTACCCTCCCCAGAGCAAACCCTGTTACTACTTTAAATCTGCAAGGGGGGTAAGGAAGATTTCAGCTGTGGGGTTTGGGCGTTAAGGCTGGAGCCACACGCAGCGTTTTGAAAATCCACCTTCCACTATCCTCTGTCCTCTGCTCTTTTCTCTGCCTGATGTTTTCCCTTTCCCCCACTGTGATCCTCAGCCTAAAATAATTGGAAAGCAATATAAACTGTCTTATTTGTCTTACTCCAAGAGTACCAGCTTGTTCTACCCTTAAATTCTCTGGGGACTTGAGGGCAATTTTTTTCACATTACTCCCTTTTTTTGGGTGAGCAGTATAAAGTTTTCTAATGTATATAAAACTTTTGATTGCTTTCTGCGCTCTTGAAACAGGCAATCACGCGGCCCTCCGATCTTTCACTTCTTCTTTATGGGATATCACCTTGTGCCTCTTCTATTTTAAGGATTTCTTAAAGCAAGTGCTCCTTCTCTGCTGTACTTTTATCTTGCCAAAAGCTCGCTGCATCTTCTGTATGCCTCAGGCTCAGGACTTGGCATACCTTGTTTTTCTGCAATACCTTTTTTGGATCAAAGTAACTTTGCCTTTAAAAATGGAATAGGTACTGAATTTGTTTTATTTTTATTAAGAGAATTAACAAATAATAATCCCAGCAATAATCTGAGCAGCTGAGTTATGCTGAATGTCACAATTTTGAGGTTTTGTCCCATTTCAGGGAGAAAGAGTCCAAAATGTCAAATTCTTATGGAATGAGAAAAGCTTTTGGGTATTTGTTTCTGAGAAACACTTTACTAATTACTTGTATGTTTTACTTCCCTTGATTTTTTGTTTATATCAGCAATATGTTAACAAAAACCCGTGACATTTTTTGCTTGTTCTTGAACCTTGTCTTCTAGTTGCATTTAGTTTTAGCAGTATACTCTAAATCGCATATGTATCTTGAGATCTTTGGTGGTCTGTAATAACAGCCGTATCATATTTACCGAAGTAAATTGCCTTCTTACTAAAAATGAAACAAACAATTTGGGGTATCATACCTCAAGGTTTGTTCGGTTTGTGGTTTGTTTCTTCATTTGCCCCTGGCTTATATTGCACGAAAATACAAAACTCCAGACTGATAGAGGATTGAAGCTGGAGCAGTGGTTACTGTCCCCACCTCTTCTACCAGGTCTGGAAACCCCAGGAAGTCCCCTAAAAATGAAAATAAAAAACAATCCCAAATAGTACCACTCAAAAAAAAAAAAGGCCTTTTTGACCTTCAGCCTTCTTTTCTCTGTCCAAACCTGTGAAGAGCAGATAAATCTTACACAATTTCTAGATGCCAAGTTTGACGAAGGAAGGAGCCGTCAGAGCCTGCATCCTCACCAACTCCTGAAAGTGTGTGTACACTTCTGATCTCTTATACATTGCTGGGGTTTTTTTTCTTTTTTTTTCTTGTGGCTTTTCATTTGGAGATGGCTAAGCAGGATCTTTGCCCTATAAAGAACACGTAAAAAAAGAGAAGCTGAAAATGAGCTAGGGAGCTGTGAAGTGGAATAGCAAAATGGTGAGGTTTGTTAATCACAAATAAAAGTACTTAGGAGTGCAGGAAGAAGACAACTGTGTAAAATCAATCATTCAATCAACCAAACTACCATGTGCTTTAATGGCATTCATTCAGAGTCACTTAATAAAAGCGTAAAATTAACAACTCAAATAATAAGTAAGTCAGCTCGAACAAGTGAGTTTTCAGCAGGAATGTGGGTGGCTAAAATAAGCTCAGCACAACAGCATACCGCAGCCGTGAACAACCCAGCCTAAGAGAAGCGATGCCTCTAACCCTTGAGTTGCTGGGAACTGGCAATTATACCGGTCTGCACGGAGCCTTACAGACCGTGGATATAAACGTTTTGTGGGCTCAGAAGAGGGAGCAGCTGTGGAAATGGCGGGAGGTGTCAGGAAGGGCCCAAGGGAAGGGCTGGAGGTCCCTGGGCACGCCAAGAGCAAAGCTGAGAGGTGCAGAGCCAGAGTCTTTGCAGTGTGTTGCATGGTGCAGTGCAGGTGTGGTCCCAGTCCCAGGTGGAAGCGGGATGTGCGGCAGGGATGGGAGAGCACTCAGTATGTTGTGGGAAAAGCAACAGGCATGTGGGATCGGCCACATCAGCAGGCTTCTCTGTGCTGCACATCATGAAGACAGTTTAAAACTAGCTCAAAAAGGGGCTCAAATTCAAGAGAAGAACAAAAGATATTTTGGCTACTCTGCTTGGCACATGCTCCTGCAAGGAGAGATGAAAAGCCTGGAGGTTTGACAGAAAGAGGTTGCAGTGATCTAAAGCAAGAGTTTAAAAGAGGAGAGGGAAGAAGGGATGGGTTTTGGCAGAAAGGCAGTGGATTTAGTCAAAGTGTAGATACTGGTGGAAGTGAACAGAGGAGAGGTGGTGATAACCTTTGGCGACTTTTCCTTTGGTGCAGGGGAGCCTGTGAAATCGGCCGTACAATTGCACTGCCAACTTCCATAATGTAAGCTTGAGCCATGCGATACCTTGCACTTCCTTAACGCCCATGTTCTCTGACTCATGTGATTGCGAGAGGAACTCAGTATTATTTTTAACCGTGTTTCTAACTCTCAATAACAGACAAAAACCTGAACAAGGTAGTCTAAAGCCAGGAAGCAAATTTAAAGAAAGTGAAAAGCATTTAACTAAAATTCTCATAATTTGGGGGCTGCTGCTGCTTTTTTTTTTTTTTTTTTTTTTTTTTTTTTTTCAAATACTTTTCTCAAGTATTGAATTTCACCCCTTGGTTTTTCTGCAGCCATCCTGGTTTACCTCTGCAACATCCTTTTGACTGTAATTATAGTCACGTCGTTCAGCTTTCATACACCCCCCCAGACATTCTTTTGGCAAGGGGAATTTTAAATATTAAGCAAGAGTTAATCAGCAGCCAGATTGAAGTATTGTGGAAAGATATTGAAACTGCTTGATACTTGTAAGAACTCTGGTGGCTTCTTTATGTGCATTTTAAACCACGCTGTGCTTGATGACCTTGTAATGATGAAGTCTGAAGGGAAACGGAGACTGAATCATCACTTCTGAGACTGATGGTTTCAGCGGAGGCTGATGCTCTGAGCACGGTCATGGAAAAGTAGCTGTTGTTCAAAGGTCAGTATGTGGATTTGGCGTGGGGCCCAGATACCTTAAAAACATCTGCAAAGCTGCTATGATCGCTGCTGATCAGCGGGACGCAGGAAGAGGTGGAGATCTGGAGCCAGATGCGCTCATTAGCAGCCGCTTTACCCCCAAGTGGCTGCATTTCTGAGAGCCCTGCTATTTCCACCCGCAGCTCTGAGGCTCACAATGATGTCCCGGGACTGACGTTAACATGAAACGGGTGTCATTAGCTGATCAGAGTTGAGATTACTGCAGAAATTGAAATCAGAGGCAGTGAGGAGGTGTGTGTGGTGTGTTACAGTAGGAGGTTGAGGAACTGAGTCCCAAATCCTCGTTGAGGTTCAGGCACCCAACCCCAGCTGGTTTACAGGTAGATCCCAGCTCTTCTGCGAGACGGAAGCATTACCTCTAGATACCCTGTCTGCAATTTTCTCATGAGCACATGGCTTTTAGCATTACCCATGTGGCAGAGTAATGAGACACAAAGGTACCAAATGGAGCTCAGTCTCCTAAACCAGCCCCTCATTCTGGCATCTTCGGGAGCGTTATGTTGCTGAGTGCCACACTCCCCCACATCAAGAGAAATGGCTGCTTTATCCTGGACCACAGGCAGCAGCCTCGACCTTTGCTGGCATCTAACATGTTCCCGGCATTTTTCAAATCTCTCCCTTAAGCTGCCAAAATTGCCTGATGACATGACGCCACCTCCAAGCTCTCTGCCACGCAGACGAGTCGCCAGCCTCCCAGGTGCCTGCCTAAAGGCTGTACTGTCCTTCCTGGTGCCAACTCCTCCATCCCATACCCCTGAAGTCTAAAAGCTCCATAGCTTCCTAAAGCCCTGTGCAGGGAAAGCTTTGTGCATGCTGAGCCCTCTGTCTCCGAGCCTGGACCCAACACGAGCAGCAGGGCGGGCATTTGGGCAGGGGAATGAATTGCTGGTGCGGCAGGGCGGACCTGGCAGTGTTCTAGAGAGAAAGTTAGGGCAGGGAATTGGGAGCAGAGTCCCCACAGCTGCCAGCAACGCGCCCAGAGGGAGACCAGCTGCTCCGATGGGCAGCCGCCTGCCAGCACCTCCAGGGAAGGAGTCCAAGTCCCAGGCAGCCACCGGCAAAAGCAAAGATGCGTCACCCTGAAGGCTTGTCTTTGGAGATGCTGGCTACTCTCTGGTCTTGAAATGAAACAGCCTGTTTTTGGAAAGCTGGCTGAAGTATTTGGGATACTTGCTTATATAATTAGCTTTTAGCTGTTTTGGGTACTGTGGCTTAATTATTCTGGATTCCACTGTTAAATAATTAGAGCTGTCTTGTTTACTAGCAAATTTTCTGTTTGTTGCTTCAGGGTGATTTGTTTTATATTAAATTAAGTACCCAGGGCAAGTAGCATCCAAGTGTCCCAAGTGCCAGTAAAGAATTGGATTTTTTGTGCTTCTGGGTAGTTTTGAAATGTTTCCAGAATGGATACTAACTGTCTCTTGGTTTAAAATCCCTCTCTTTCCCAAAACAAAAGCTTTCTTCCGGGTTGGGCTTTTTTTGTTTGTTTTCTTTTTAATTCTGTGTCACCTGAACTGTACTTGGAATTACTTCCAAGCTGAAGCTTGACTTAAAACGTCGGTTTTGCCCTGCACTACTTGGATAACATGCGATGAGATTTGCTTCCCCCTTGGGACGTGTGTTGTCGGCTCTTCTATCAATTCATCGAGTTGACTGTTTCTTCGTGTTTTGAGATCGCTATTGCAGCCACAGCTGCTCAGAAACACTTTGAGATTTGTCGGGAAGAGGGGAAAGTAAACGGAGGGCCAAGAGTCAAATCATGAGAGTTAAAATAATTTTTTACAAAGGTTGCAGGTGGAGACGAGAGTCCTGCTCCCACCTCACTGCCGTTGCGGGCTGGTCTCTATCTGTGCCATTGGGGTGGTCTTGCTTTGCATTAGTAATTGATTGTGTGGAATGGATGATTTGGGGGCATAGGGACGTGGTTATGTGGCAGAGCAATTCTGAATCTGTGCCCTGGTAGGGGGAGCGGTTCCGTGGAGCTCTGTGTGTGCCTCCTCTTCGGGCTGGGGACACAAACCTCTGCCTTCACCTCCCTGCTGGCCATTGGGCTCCTTTGGCCTCTTCCCATCCTCATGGAGAATTAGAGCAGTCATTAAAATATGAATATTTTCTGAAGAACCCCATTTTTTGTCGCCCAGCCAGCTCTAACTATAGCTCCCTGTTGACAAAAACTGTACAAATACATTTTGTCAAGAACGTCTTTTATTTTAGATGAAGAGAAAAACAAAGCAAGAAAAGGAGTTGTCTCCAGACAGGCTTGTGTCCCTCATTTATAAAGGTCTGTGCAGAAAGCAATGCGAGAATAATGTGGCCACCCTTTTCTGCTAAGGTCAGAAGCTGGGCTTTTATACCAGGTGCAATAAATGAATCAAAGACATAATATTGACATAGTGGAATAGGAACAAAAACATTGCAATACCATGTAAGACCTCCTTTCCCTCACAGTGGCCGGCATCAGCTGCTTCTGAGAAAAACCCAGGGGAATCTATAGGGGATTTTTTTTTTTTTCCCCCCCTCCTCCCACATGGAAATTTATGTGTCACCAATTTTTCTTTTTTTTCATCCTCTGCAATATCTATTTAGATGCCTGGGAAGGGGGAGGAACGCGTGTCCTACTCCGGTAAGACTTGGCAGGGAGTTCAGAGTTTTATAAGCAATGTGCTTACTCAATTTTTTTTTAGCACGTTATTACCAGGCTGCTTTGGTTTATTTAATGTACGATATTGACTCCTTCCCCATCCAGCTGTGAAGCCGCTCTCGCCGCCTGCCACGCAGGCTGGGCTTGCAGGGCTTTGCTGGAGGGGACCTGCCTGCTCCAGGCTGCTGCCAAATGGCAAGAGCATCACTGATCTCTCCTCTGCCTTTCGCCAAGGCTGATATTAGGCACCAGTGATGACTATTCCTTGGTCTCTTGAAAGAATTTTCCCACTCTCGGGTATAGCTTTCTAGTTTCTGAATCCCACTGATGTAGTTGTTAGAGCTCCCAAGGAAAGTCCTGGAGAGTTACTGTGGCTCTGCTGAGCTGCAATAACTGATTGCTTGTGTCCTCTGCCCGTGACAAATACGGGCTCGTACCCCAGTGAAATACGTTTATGCTAACACATTCTTCTTAATTTGCATTGGGCTAGAAGTGTTGGTACAGGCAGCTTAGTGAAATGTAGTTGCTTGTTAATCCATGGCAACTTAATCATGTGTCTGGGCACTAGCGGTACTGGTTGGGTAATTTACCATGGCAGGTATTTGTTGCATTTATGGTTTTCAGACAACTGATACTGTTTAGCTGGAAGATAAACATTTCAAAACCACACAATGATTTAGGAGCCATGGGCAAAATGTATGGGAGTTGGGTATCTAAATTCATTCAAAGATCTTGCTGCGTGTTCCTATTTCTAAAATGTGGCAGTGTGCCAGTTTTCATAGATATTTAAATACTGACAGATGCACTCAGAATAAAAATCCTACTAGGTAACTATCTGCATCCTTAGACTTCTAAATACCTTTATGTATCTAGCATTTAAAAGCTTAATTTTCCAGTCCCGTTTGTTTGAAATTATTTAATGAGTCCACATTGCTTTTAACAACTTAAGATCTTAGTCCATACAGGTATAAAAGGTTAAGTATCATAATCAGGAAAAGACCCTACACTTGAATTTATTTGAATAGGCTTTTTGAAAACAGTTCCCCTTTCTGTAGCAGAGAAATTTGTAAAAGTACAGCTGCATAGAGTGATACTGATAAATAATGTTTCTGCCAACTGTGTGGCACAATGAACAAGGTCTGTTTTTTCCCTAGAGGTGAAGAGCTTGGGCAGAGATGCAGGAGCTTGAGTGCTCTCTTAGGACTCTCCAGTGCCAATGGATCCATCACTGGAAAGTTGCCATGGACAGAACCGGGATGAGGGTGATGCACCCCACGGGATGCTCGTGGTGGAGGAGCACCGCTGCACCCCGGCACTGCCCAGGGCTACCGAAATTGTCAAGGCTGGACCCGCTCTTGCAAAAAGTTTTCTTTGAGTTTGGTGCCAACAGGAGGATTTGCCCCAGAGAGGGGAAAAAAGCTAAACTGGAAGAAAACGCAGTGGTTTGGGCTGGATGGTTTTACATGTCTTTTCTGATCTTGTGGGCTTGGGAAAGGGCTCTCTCGGACTGCATGCTATAAACTTCTGCACAGTTGTGTCTGTGAATTGCAATAGATTGTTACTAACACTAAGTAGGGAGAAATGTGACTTTATTGTTGTTTATTTTTTAATCAACCCTGTGTTAAGCCTGTGCATACATCTGTCATCAGAGACCCTCTTCCTGTTGCACTTAATGCTGCCAACCCGAAGATTGACTGTATAGGGCTGGCATTTTTCCAGTGTCACTTTTTCTTCTTGTCAGCTTTTCTCTTCTTTCTTTCTTTCCCCCCGCCCCCTTTGGTGACAGTATTTCTCTGTTTAGCTACTTTCCATGCTAGACTCCTCCACACTTGAAAACCCTGTGCAGGGACTTTGTGCGCATGCTAAGGAGAGATAGCAAAGCACGCTTGAAAGTGGCTTTAAATACTCAAACACATGGGAGATATTAGCTAGCAAAGGAAACGTTTTACTGTAAAGTAATCTACAGTTCAATGAATTTATGGAAATAAATTTGACTGCAAGTTAGGCCGGAAAGGTATAAAAGCATGCTGGAAGGAGGGGTTTGCCAGGAAAACTGCATAAAATGGCTACTCTGGGGAAGGAAGAGGGCAAGTTAGCAGGGCACGAGGGGACGTGGCATGGATTTTGTGCTTTATTTCATTACGCATTCATACGTTGGTGCCATTCATAGATCAGGGTCTGGGCACCTTTTTTTTTTCCTTTAGAACAGCTATAGCAGCGTTTGCTGTTGGCCTGGTAGCCCACGCAGCTCAGCTCTTTGCTGCTACTAATGCCTGTACCAGTACGCTGAAGTATGCTTGCCCGTCCTGCGGTCCTACGTCCTTCCTGCTGTGTTGTTTGTATGGCAAGCCTGGGACTTGGACAAGGTCCGGACAGAGGATCTGCCTCCTGTGAAGGTCCTGGATGTGGGAGGCTTTTAGGCTGTGTTGAGTCCACAGGGCTGGAGCGTGTGTATCGGGCTTTTCTGCAGCCCGAGTTTGTGCTGCCGTGTCCTGGCACAGGGCATGGGTTTTGCAGCCTCCACATCATCGGCTGGAACAGAAACCTGGTGTCCTTGCCATGTGGAGACCACCGGTCATGAGGATAGCAGCTCAAAATGATAACAAGACATCTAGGGGAAATGGAAAATGGGAGCACCTTTCAGGTTTTAGAGATGAAACGTCCAAATACCGCTTGTACCTAAGTTTTTCTACCTGCTTCAGACAAGGTAGCGAGCAGGCTGACAAGCGTGAGCTCAGAAGACACCATGAGCTGTCAGCATGTTAATTCACTCAGACACAAAAAAAAAAAAAAAAAAAAAAGAAAGTCTGGCTTGGACATTTGCCTCAGACCTTTCTGACTTTGCTTTATTCCGCAGGGCAGCCTGTCCGGAGCTGCACGGATCCAGCACCGCCTGCGCTGGTTCAGGCTCAGCGTGAGCAGCTGTGGCTCTATTGCCTTGACAGAGTTTGTGTTTTCCTGTGATCAGATTTGGCCCCATCTCCCTGAGCTCTGTGCTGTATGAAAGCTGCAGGCAGGAGACATGCTGTTTAGATGACAGTGAGTTGTTTTCTAGGAAAGGCGCTGTAGTAAGTGCTAGCAGCTTTATTGGATGAAATTAAATGTATATCATCCTAAATGATGACGGTTTGTAGATCTTTGGCACATTATGGAATTTATGGGGTGTAAAACAATTTCGGAATCGACAGTGCAGAGATCGGAAAGCACTGTTGTACATTTGGAAATGCAAAGCAGCGTGCGACTGTTGTGCTGGGAGAGGTGCTGTCGGCTCCTTCCCCAACTGTAAGAGCAAGCAGAATTGTTGTGGCAAATAGCGATAGTCCCGGTGCTCTGCCAGCGCGTCAGTGGAGCAGCTTGGTCAGTGCCTGTGAATTATCCAGTGAATGATTCAGCTTTTAATTGGGTGCAAATGCTTAATAGCCCTATACAGTTATGTAAATATCACGTAAACAGAAACAAACTCCAATAATCAGAGGTAGCAGCAGCAGCTATGATTAGATCACATTTAGAGCAAACCAACTAATTGCCTGAGTGCTGGGTTAGTGAGTTCACACCCGGATCGGAGGATTTGCACCTATGATGGGTTACACTATTTGCAGCTGCGGCAGTCGATGGCAGCTGCTCCCAGGTCCTCCTTCCCTGTCAAGTTCTCCTTCTTACAAAGCCAGCATTGGGGTTAGTGTCCCTCCATTAGGCACACACGGACCTATTCGGGACCCAAATGCAAGAAATGTCAAGTGTGCAGCCCTAGTCACCTCTTGCCTTTGTGGATTCCTTCCTGGCCTTGTTCCTGTAATTTAGGGGGAAAACCCCATTACAAACTGATGGAGATGGTTTGAATTTGGCCTTTGGTGGGGTGAGGTGTCTGCTGCAGGTGTTCCTGATGGTGAGAATTTCTCTCTTACGCTTGTTTTGGTTCACTTGATAAAGCAACGATTCCCTCTAGTACTGCATGGGTGATCTTTTTTAAAACAACGGGAGCTTTCCATTTCCAAAATTGGCAATAAAATATTTGAAGTGTGGCAATTTATGGAAAAATGGGAGTGTTTAATCCAGACAATGAGAACTGGCAGTATATCGAAATATTGGGCTGGTATTTTCTTGCAGATAAGGCTGTAGATAAGAACAGACATAAATTGATTTTCCTTAGTGTCTGCGGCAGTAAAACCTCTTTTCTCTGGAAGACTTTCTTGCGCTCTCAGAAACTTGAAGATAAAAGAAGGCTTGCAAAATAACTCAGCAGAGTCCTTACTGCACCCCAGACCCCAGCAGATGGGAATGGGTCCTGGTGGGGCGAGGAGGAAGGGCGAAACCAGCGGCATGTACGGGGCAGAATGGAAAAGATTTAAAAAACTACTGATTTGGGAATGTCCGTGGGGTTATGGTATGGACATTTTGGCATTAATAGAGAATTCAAAGACAGTTGCTGGCAGAAAGAAACTTAAAATAGCCCAAACCGGTAAAATTAGCAACAGTAGAGGAAGCAGCAGAGATTTTAAAAGCAGGCACTTGGGAAGCAGGGACAATAAAACTCAATAAACAAAATGCAAAGCTGTTTGGAAGGTGGTTAGGCTCTTGAGAGGTGTTTGCACTCTGGAAAGACTCGTTCTGCATCTGTTTGTGCATTTAAAATGGCCCAGGGCAAGATTCAGAGGAGATTTTAAGCATTGCAGCTTAGTTGAGTGCAACACAATTTAAACCTTTGTAGAAAGCACATCCTCACCTTGAGCCTTACTGCCTGCTGTATGTGGTGGATGAGTTTTCTTCGAATTTATTGCATTTAATTGTAATTAAATGAATGAACGGGTGTCATGTTTTCTATGGCTGTGCTATAGGCCACCTCCGGTCTTCCACTCCTCAGTAGGAGAGAGTCTGTAAACATGAAGGTACCGCATTTATTGTTCAGCTTTACCTCACCTTGGACACAGCACCTGTAGGTGACAGCCAGCCTGGCAGGAGCTTCTCCTGAGCGAAATCTCAGCTCACAGTTTTCTTTTCTCAAAATGCTCCATTACTGCAAGGATTTACCTTGGAGAAGAAGCTGAGGAACAGCTTCTTTCAACTTTTGGCAGTAAATAGGTTCCCACAGCAGATTTCTTAATGAGAATAAATTATTTTAGTAAAAAATTGTACAAGAAATTAAGTTGGAGTTAAATGTGGATGAATTATTCTTTTTTTTTTTTTGGTACCCGTTTATGCTACTTAAGGAAGAGGCTGCCACCTGAACATGCAAATTAAAATGCTTTTTGTATATATTTTTCATGGTGGGCTTTAGTTGCTGTTTCCTTTTCTTAGAATGAATGCTTTCACCTCTTCTCCACCCCAATATTTGTATTTGATTTCCCAGGGCCGGCTGCCCAAACCATATCCCAGACGTTGCTACCCTCAGTCATATAGAACGGAGTCTGAATTCCTGAACTGTCCCATCCGTTCCACTGAGGCAGTTTATAGAGGAATCGTTGCAAGAAAAGTCTGTATTTTCCCTGTCCATCCAACTACCTTTGTGAAGAAAATAGCTTTTTTCTAAAGTCTTTAAAATAAATTAGTGTAATACTTTGGTTGGATTTTGCTTTTTCAGGCTGTCAGCTTTAAGATTTATAAAGAAGCCCAGAGCTTATTCTTTTCCAACAAATTGTCCCGGTGACAAACCAGCAGTTACAGCCCATAATGAATTCTTCTCCAAGAAATCATGGACATAGTCTCATTGCTTGACTGTAGGTGGTAAATACAGAGTTTAATGGCTCAATTGTTTAAAATTATTTGCATGGATACACAACCGTATGTATATTGCATTCGCATCGGGGAGGCCTAACAAGGATTGCAGTGCGTTTCTATAGGTGCTTGCGGTGTGAGCTTGACTGCTCTTGGGTGCTGGACAGCAAGGTTGGTCCTCTCTTTGCCTTCATCCATCTTTACTTTAACATGTTTACTTCTGATTGACAACATATTGCAGAACATTAGCTCTAAATTTCTCTGAATTCTTGCTGCTGCCTGGAGCCCCTTTCAAGGCTCCCCAAGTCTCACCCTCCACATCTCCAAACACCAGCATGCTTAAAGAGGACTTGTATGAGGATGTTGCATGAGCCCCTGAGCGCATGGCAAGGTTAAATATCGCGTGCTTGCCTTTGGTTCGAGGTGCGTTTCTGTAAGGTCATGGCTGTGGTTATCACCGTGGCCTCCAGCCAGCGCGTCATGCGTCTGAGTGTTTCCTTAAGAGCGTTCTTCACCTACAGGTACAAAAGTCTAAATTTAGTAATTTCTAAGGCTTCACTTTCAAGAGTGAGGGACCCCACTTCACTCTTGAGTGTCTGGCTGTAAGACCAGCTGGATTCAAGGGGGTTTGATTCCTACGTTGAAAGTGGCTTAACCTGTCCAGGTTATAGATGGGTCCGGTGAACTTCACAGCGGTTCTGCTATTGTGGATGTTATATTGCCTACACTGAAAAATCCATAGTTGCTCACATTTACAATTTAATTACTTGTTATTATTATGTTAAGAATTAGCCAAGTTGCTTGAGCATAATGTACTTAAATTGCATTGCAAGCACAGTTTTGGCACTGATTCTGAGGTCTTTATTTATGTAGCTGAGTAGTTTCCTTGAATTTAATCTACTGTTTGCCTGAGCACAAACCTGAGTTTTGCAGAATAAAACCCCATATTTTTGTTGTAGGCTTAGAAACCGTGACATTGCTGTATGTGTTGCATGACAGCTGTCATTTTTATATTAATAGTATAATCTACTGAGAGCTTTGATACAAACACCATAATTGATATGTTTATGACAAAGAATTGTAGCGTTCGGTGCCGGAGGGTTTAGCGCTGCATCTGAGCAGCAATTCTCTAGCATTCCCATTTATTTCTCCCACACTCCTGTTTACCTTGTTTACCCACATCCTGAAATGTCAAGAGCAGTATACCTCAGTGCAGGCCACTGTGCCTAACAAGGCAAGATTTAACTAAGATGACTAAAAGCAAATTCCTGGGTGGAGGAGAGGTCTATGCTGATGCTACTATTTTTCCTCTGAATCAAGTGGTTCCAACACTGATTTTGCTGATGCTCTGTCAAAGGATATTTCAACGTGCCTTTGAATAAGGTGTAGCTGGCTGGTGTTTCGGCACGGACCCTGGAGTAACTTAGTGTGGCAGAGCCGTGGAGCTGCTTGTCCCAATGAATTGTTGGTGTTTTGGCGGAACGGCAGGAAGGTGAGATCTGGGTAGGACACAACACATCGATCCCCTTTTAAGTGCTGTTGAGGCTGGATGCATGGGGAAGGCAGGGTCAGGAAGGAGAATGTTGCATTTGCTGCAGTTACAGCTCACGTCTGACCTGGATCTAGGCTCAGGCTTGCTCCCCAACTCCTCGCTTGCCATGCCCGTTAAACACAGGCAGCTCTGTAGGCCATCTCTCCAGAGCATCCAGGTCCCAGGGGTGGGAGGCAAGCCAGCCTGATGGGCAGCAAGGGCAGAATGGCAACCCCGAGATGATTTAGGAAGCTGCTCTGACACCCCTTAGCGGAGAGTTGCCACTTTGCAGTTGACACAACGGTCTTACTACTTGAGGGGTGCAATAGCCAGCAGCAGCAGCAGCCAGCGGCATTCCTGGCTGAGCCCGGGAACGGAGCCGAGGAGAAGTGCTTCTACAGTTCACCTGAATCCTTCATACGAAGTGGCAGTTCAAAAGCAATTAGCATCCCTGCCAGAGCTTGGCTGCAGTGGTGCGGAGGGCACCGCCGGGGAGGTGGCAGGTCCGTTCTCCGTCTGTGCCCCACCAAGCGCTCACCAGGCTTGCGGGGAGGAACCGTGGCCTGCTGCCACTGTCCCCAGCAAACCAGAGCCCAATTACGGAGCGCTCCTGCCATGCTCCATCCCAGCATCATTGCACGGGCAGATATCGGGGATGTCCCCCTCTCCCTTGCCGGGAGTGGGCAAGTGGCCAAGAGGAGCAGAGAAATGTGTAGAGATTTGACAGTACATAACTTCCCAAGTGCACCGGCCGATGTAACTGTGCTCAGTTCTCCTAATCGTGTGCGTAGTTTCTGGCACTTCCTCCAAAGAAGTGTGTTTCCAAACAGGGGCTCACGGTCAGCGGCACCATCTGTTGAAAAGGGTATTAGCTCCATTTGCACGTTCTCATGCCTAATTTGCACGTGCAAAATAGTGACCCAGTTGCACGTATGCTACTGCAGGTGAGACTCTGCCTTTAACTTTCTGAAAGTGAAGCCACAAATGTTGATGGTTGTCCAAAAGATGCGCTCTGTGTTTGTACTGTCTCCGTGCTGGGACCGGGGAGCGCTCATGGTTCAAAGGGA
The DNA here is from genome assembly GCA_013389945.1 of Fregata magnificens. Classification (NCBI taxonomy): domain Eukaryota; kingdom Metazoa; phylum Chordata; class Aves; order Suliformes; family Fregatidae; genus Fregata; species Fregata magnificens. Next base: position 67,018 of record WAAD01026863.1, on the reverse strand, counting down.
GCGTTGCTGCTACAGCCAGGCTGGCATTGCACAGCATCGCTCCTGCACCTGACCCCAGACGTGTGATTCTTGTTGAAAGAAACGTCAGTCAAAATTGCTAGTTTCTGCAATATTGTGACACCTGCAGATCTATTTGGAAATAATCTACCGACATGCAAGTATAGGTTCCTAACTCAGAAGGGAGCAAAAGAAGGAACAGAAAATTGCCTTTGTGCTGGATTTAATATTTACATCTCAGACTTTGCCAAATAGGTTTGTTATTTATAGCAATAGCAGCAGTAATATTCATCAGTTGCCATGGACATGCTAAGCTCACCAAATACAACAGTGAACCACAATCTGCACTGGAGTCATTTTAAAACGCTTTCATGCTGAGTGAAATAGTTTGTGTTAAATTTAAGAGTAAAATGCTAGGTTTCTCTAGTGCCATTTCTGGGATTTCAGATATAAAAACGGAAATACTTTATTGGAAATTTAATGGGAAGAGCAGTGCTGTATACAGGAACCCTAAAGAACTTATTGTCACTAGGCAGCGTTCAGGATCACAATTTACTGTGCCTAAAAAGCAGAATATATAACGAGAACATCTAGAATTCCATTAATAAGGATTTATTTTTTAAGAGCTGAAAAACTAGACGGAAAATAAATTCTGTAAGTTTAACTCTTAATGGAAGCATATTTAGGGGGCCAGTAACTGCCTTCTGCATTGTTGGCATCTTTATTTGAAGCAGTCGGTCGGCGTGTCTGACGTGGGAGGGTAATCACGCATGCAGACCACTGCTCGGATCAAATCCTCCTGTTCTGCAGTTGGGGAAGCAATCCTCATTTCTGAAATGCCAGACGTCCAAAATATTGCTAGAGATGAAAATTTTTCTTTGTTGGGATAATTTAGGGAAAGGAAAGACAGAGCAATTATCCAAGGTTTTATAGACAGAGCCTATGAAAAGGGTTAAATCTGGGCAGGGAGATCTCAGTGGGTATTTACTGGTTATCCACTGAACCTGGCCTTCCCCTTCCCCAGCCCAAAGAACAAATCCGGCAGTAAAAGAACAGCTGAAAGCTGTCAGGCTTTAATACCTGTAGATAAGGCGATTCCTTAGGGGAGACTTGCTTGAATGCATAATAATATAACCAGGAACTGTAAAAGATACCGAGATATATTAGAAGATAAAATAAAGCAGACTGAAGTTCAAACACAGAAAAATCTAAGCTTTATATGGCGAAAGGTAAAATATTTCTACAGATAAGTGGAGGCTCTTGAGTGAGGAACTGTTTGAAAGACCTGGGAGGCCGGTTAAACCTTTGGGGATGAGAGTTTGATGACTTACATGATGCAGATAATGGAAGAGGCGGGTTGTGAGAGAGGGCCCATCGGAGGTGAAAAATCACCCACAGGAGCGGGTCTGAAGCTGAACCCATCTGCTGCAGCCGTCGTGGGGTCTGAAGGGGCAGGAGGGACCCAAGCGTCGCTTTGGGCAAGTGGAGGAGCTGCAGATAACTGGGGAGCTCCCCAAAAGCAACCCTAAAAAAAAGAAGCCTCCTATTAAAGTCGTAGTGTGGCACAAGCACTAAAGGACAAGGCTGTCTCTGAGTCTCTGGGATTTTTTCCAATGTAGTTTGCAATATTTTGTGCTAAAATTGAGAAAGTTTGAACTGGATTGTGGATAAAAGTATCTATTTTGAAGGGATTCTTCTACTGAGCCTTTTTGGATTAATGTTGTTACTTTGTCGTCGTTGCTTTTTGCCTTTAACGTGTGGTTTTGTTTAATGCAGCATCATACTGCAAAACCCCTCAGTGGGACTATGTTTTGGCGTGAGCCTGGTCTGAAAGCTACAGCTGAGGACAGCACATGGTTTGATAACGTGGCGATACATCCACCTCCGCTGGGAAATGAATCTAGCGCTCGCTGGTTTTAGGTGGCAGGCCTTAGTTAAACCCCTTTCCCACTGTGTGCGTGTGTCTGAAGCAAGCCCTAGCACTGGATTCTCATACCGTCTTAGTGGGTTCATCCTCTCTCGTGGCTCGGATCAGATCACGATAGTACTCACCTGACTTCTGCAAGGCCGTGTTCTTGAATGCGTTTTGCATTTAATCTGGTATTTGTGCAGGGGCCAAGAAACTGTGGCCCGTAGGGGTGGGAACTGGGCTCAGCATCACCGGCCAGGCTGGCAGCGCGTGCTGGTTGCTTGGGGGCGGAGGGTGAGGGTGCCGGCAGTTTGTAGTCGGGACTTAAGTACATTTTCTGGGGGGAATCTGCTGATTTCTGAGAGAGCTGAGGGCTGCCGGGACCTCTCGGCACTGGGATTGGAGCGGGTTATGCTTTGGGAAAGTAGTAAAGGAAGAATTCAAGGATCAGTCTTGCCAATGAAATACCTATACTTAGTCTAATATTGTAAGATTTTAAAAGCTCTATGGTTCAAGACACAAAAGTGATTATGAGCTGGCCTCGGTGAAAATGAGCTTTCTAAAACTAATTTGCAAATGCAATTGCAGAGTAGGGAGTGTTACAGCCCGTCAGTAAAAGTTTTGGTGCTGGCTTTGTGGGTTGCAAATTGCTCGTATTCCTATCCAAGCTCTTTCCTGCTGCAAAACCCGCCCGGGAGCCCGCCCTTCCATAATAGTTTTCTTCTTTACCTGAATGGAGGCTTGACAGTTCTCAGACAGACTTAGATATACTGCAGATATTTTATAGTTTTAGCATGTATTGTTGTGCACAATGTATAATTGTATTTACTTGCCGGCAGTAAAGAAGTTGTAGGACTAAAAAAAACCCCAACACGTTCCTGCTGTATTCGCTTCCTTTTCATACTATGCGGTGTAGGAGAGATTACTGTCCTGAGATAAAATTGCAACGTATGAAATCCCACACTGAGCTCTTCAATGCATTTTTCTTACAGGGAAAACAAGTATGAACAAGAATGAGAACAAACCTCACTGTTTCTTTTGTTCAGTTTTGGTTTTTCTGAGCGTGTTTCTAATTTACAAACTTTTGCCAGGCAAAAGAGATGTGCGAAGTGAAAATGGAGGGAGAACTGTTAAAAATAATCACTTACACGCCCTTAAAATCCAGTATGTGTTAGCCCTTCAAATACTCTTCCTCCTCCCTGAAGTGTAGGGCACTGTGGCTAAACAAACTATCAGGTTTATTTATAATCAGCAGAGCTACGGCATTAACGAAACAAGGAGAAAACACAGTGCAAATGATTCCTCCTTCACTGTGCTCCCTGCCTCTTGTGCAAACGTCCTACTGCACTTCAGGGCGTCTTTGTGCAGCAGAGGACTCCAGCAGGACAAGGTTCCCTCCCTTGATCCTGTGTGTAGCCAATCTTTCCAAATACGACTACATTGTGTCTAGACAGAGCACACTTTTGACTCCAATTTTGGAGTTCACCTAATTTCCACTATCCTGCAATATTTGGCATAGCTTTCTGAAGGCAAGGAAACCCCAGATATGTGGAATTTCATAAAAATTGGTCCTGTGTAAGCAGGGTTGCTCTGACTCTCAAAAAAAGATTTATTGAAACCTCTCTGGAAGTCGAGGAGTCATCAGTGAGGTCTGTGTGCGTGCCGCTATTTTAGCCTAGCACAACAGCGATGTTTCGTGTTCAGAAAGCTCAGCTCCAGCTATTGCAGGAAAGTTGGGGAATTATCATTTGCAGATAAATCTTGTATCTCAATTGTACTTCTTGGTTGCTAATTTTACTAATTAAAATATCTATCACCCATGCACGGCCTCAGACTGATTTGGAATAGGAAGATGACTGTCTTCAGTTTAACGAGGACTTGTATGTGAACCGCAGATTGTTATCCGAATGGCTGTGCTGTAATTTATCACTGTGTTAAGGCCAGAATGTTCCAGCGCTGGAGAGATGTTAAACGTGTACTGAGTGGATTCGGACAATAATACGCATTCTTACGGAAGCGTTTGCGGTCGCTGAGCCATAGGATGCCGTTCTACATTGGAGGAACCTGTGTCGATAGGACAAGGGGTAATGGTTTTAAATTAAAAGAGGGTAGATTCAGATTAGATATAAGGAAGACGTTTTTACGACGAGGGTGGTGAAACGCTGGCACAGGCTGCCCAGAGAGGTGGAAGATGCCCCATCCCTGGAGACATTCAAGGTCAGGTTGGACGAGGCTCTGAGCAACCTGATCTCATTGAAGATGTCCCTGCTCACTGCAGGAGGGTTGGACTAGGTGACCTCTAAAGGTCCTTCCAACCCAAACTATTCTATGATTCTATGATGCCAATTCATATGTTTGCTTTGCAGCCTCAGACAGTGAGACCATAAAGTGTACAAAGCAGTGTTTGCCTAGAGCATTGCAGTTTAAGTACAATGTTTTTCATGGAACTTCTCATCAGATTTATGTTTGCGTATCTCCTCGGGGAGGAGGGGGCAGAGGAGAGGGGCTGTCAGGAGCTGAGCAGCAGAAGAGGTTGCTGACATCCCTGGGAGTCCTCTGTAGGAGACGTGGCTTTGCAGGAAGCACAGCGCTGCTTTCCCCGCACAGGAGCGGGGCGGAGGCGTAAGATGCCGTTCATCTCGGGAGCGAGGGGCTCCTGTGGGAGCAGGACATCGTTGGCGCTGTGGGGAAGAGGCCACCCCATCGCCCAGCGGGGGTTTCCACGTGGGACACCCACCTTCACGCCCTTGCTGGCTTTAGGCAGGGGGAAATCTCTGTTTTCTGCTCTGCCTCTGCGTTTGACTAGGAAACAGCATTCCCTGTTCACTAATGCGCATCATCGGTCTTTCAAAGATGCTTGATTTCTGTTTGATTCTTAATTATTATAATGGTTAAGGTACTTAACATGCTTTAGTGATTTACTTCACTTAATTGGATGTAGTGATTAGAATATCTTTTATATTACCCTCACTGCAGTTTTAATTTAAGATTATAATCTCATGGTTCTTTTCAGCTCCTCTAGCTTTCATTTAGAGACTGTTTTTTCTTTTCTGATTTCACTTTGTTTATCCGTTTTTCCTGCTGATTCAGTAAACACGCCGCTAGGATGATTTCTCAGGAAACCTGAGTGTGGTTATAAATTCTTTCATATAGTGCAGACAGCAATGAATTAAAAAAAATGTGAAAATGACATATGAGGCCGTACTCAGCCTCTGGAGTTATCTGTTGCTTTTTGCAGTAGTTCATTAGAATTAGGGGGGAAAAAAAAAAAAAAAAAAAAAAAAAAAAAAGAAATTTTCCTCTTGATGGGGCCTAGAGGGAACACATGCAATGAGGAGATGGAAACTGATAGTGTAACGTCCTCTTTGCATGTGTCGTGTCCTGCCTTAGTAGATGGCTGATGTACAGATTAAGATTTTAGTATTATGACCCAGTGTGTGAGATTTTGGTGTTATTACCCAGTGTAGGAATTGCTCTGGTGAAGGGAATTGAAGCCCCGCTGAACCTGTAGGTTCAGCCCCGCTGCCCTATGCTGAGGGCACCAGCACACACGCTGGGGAGGAGGACGGAGAGGAGGGGGTGCTGGGAGCCCGGCTGGGAAACGTAATTCTGTGTGATCTGAGAAAGGAGCAAGCACTTCGGAGGGACAGTGGCGAATTCTCCAAATTCATTTGAAACGTAGGGTAGCATGTTCTCTTTTCCTCTTGGCGATGCACAAAATCACACAGATAATCCAGCTGGCTTGTCACTGTAGCAATATATAGTATCTGTATTTTGTCCCCTTTATAGTGCCAAATCCTAAGTGTCCACCCTCGCTATCAGTGCTCCTTTCAAAGGGAAGGGGCCAACACAGATACGGGCATGTGCGTGGCACTCAGAGGATTTACAGGTCCAGCAGGAGAGAAGCGGTTGCTTTGTAAGAAATTCCCGTTTGCGATTAGGCTGAGAAAGCCCAGAGATCCATTTTACAGGCTTTTCTTCTGCGCTCGGAGGTTTGGCCACCCGAAATACGTGGAAGCAGGAAAGCACTTTATCTGCTTTCTCTTCCCTTTGCCAGCACAGATAGTGTTACTGAAGCACCAGGAATATGGCTTGCTTGAATTCTGACAAAGAACTACTGTTACAAAAAAAAAAAAAAAATTCCTTATCATTAAAACATAACGGTGATCCTGTTCAAACAGAATAAAGGATTAGGTCCCCAGTGTAGTGCTCGTGATCCTGCCCAAAAGTGGCCGCTCAGAGAAGGGAAACGGGGCTCGTCATCCCCCGTGCCCCACCAGCTCCTGTGCCGGTGGTGCCCGGGGCTGGAGACCAGCTTGAAACAAAGGGCCTCTTCCTTTTTCTGTCCAAGACAACTAATTAGGGGAAAGCCATGGGTGCATGCAGGGCTTCAGAAACAGTCTTTGATGCATTAGTTATTTAGCCTGTCTCATTGCACTTGTGTGCCACTGCACTGCATTGCCTTCCCAGACCGTGTGAATGCACCTCCCGAGCCAGATCCTGGTGCCTTTAATCACTGTGAATTGAACTTTATTCTGGGAAGCATCCCAGTGAAATCAATTAGGTTTTGTGCAGAGCAAGGCACTGCTGAACACGACTACAGGTACCAGAGCCTGGCCCTGGTGACCACGGCATGTGCTCTGACCGTACCGGAGCATCACAGCGCTCAGTGAGGAAAACGGAGACTGTCACTACGTTAACATGAAACATTAAAATGGCTCCAGTGTTTGGAGCTGCCAAGTATCAGGCCTATAATACGTGTCCTAAAGCAGTCAAACTGTTGTTACAAGTGCAAAAATATTAACAAATCGTTGGTTATTTAAATGGAATCATTTAGGGCTCATCTGGCTAATGAGGAAGAAAAAACTGAACTGAACACTTCTTTTCAGTTTTACGGAGACATAGGAGATCAGCTGTTCATGGGAAGCTATCAGTGTACATACCTCGTTAGCTCCCTTGTGTGAAATTCCTTATCTGCGTCTTATTAGTCTTTCATTAATTAAAGCTACAGAATTCAGTATTTTTTGTTAGCTGTTCTCTCAGCATGAAATTTGGCTAATTCTTCTACTATTGGAAACAAAGCTCAAAGATTGAGGTTTATTCTTATTGTGTTCTTTCAGTTATTTATTTCATATTGCTGTCATGCATGGATGAATTTATATGATGCTCTGATGACCTTTAGAAATTTTTCTGATTAAATGCTGTTCTACTTCATTATGACATTTCTGTACTTGTACTACCAGATTTGATGTGTACAGCTTAATAACACAACCAGACATGAATGCTAATAACTTAACAATTCATTGCATTGCTATTTTTTAATGTAGATGAATTTTAAAACAAGTTTCTCTTGCTGCAGGCTTACATGAATCATATAAATTAGAAGGTAACAAAAGAACATATTAGCATTTGTTAGCCTGGATGCACAAATTTTGTAGTAACCATTTTAATATGTACTACAACTTTTCCAGCCTCAAGTTTAATATGTACTACAACTTTTCACCCTCGATTTTTCAACCAACATCATAATTGAATTGGTTTCCTTCTTGCCTAAGGATAATGATTTTACACTGATGGAATTGTTATTAGATTCTAAGGATTATACTGATGTTGCCTGTTTTACATAGAGCTAAAAAAAAAAAAATCAAAGTTATTCAACTGTAAAAGACTTTTACACAAAGGCTACTGTAAGTCTGAGATAGATGAACTAATTATTATGTTTAGAGTTGTTGTTAATATCCAGCATCCATAACTGGAGCAAACTTCTTGACATAGCTCTGTGCAGTGGATGTAGAGCGCTTTTGAAAACCCAACCCCACTGCATGTTCCTGAAGTCTGGTGGGTGGTAACTTGCTGTTGTGGAGCTGATGCTGTGCAAGCATGTGTTCATCGAGGTAGGAGATGGCTCCCTACAGATGTTCACAGAAATGACTCGGAAGCCTCCTAATCTACATACACATCCTCTGGTAGTGGGACAAGAAGCAGAGGAAAGGTGGAAGAGGGGAAAAAAGAAGGCATTACCTCGGGGACGAGTGTCTTTACTGGTAGGGATCTGGTTATCGTTTCAGTTTGCGTTTGGAAAATCTGCCCACGCTCCCCCACACCTTCCTAAGTGTTAAAACAGTGTTTTAACTGGTCCAGAATAGGTGAGAACCAGCTCACCTGCACCTGCCGTTTTCTGCCTGCACATCCGAGCACTGCTTCTTGGATGCATGGAGGGAAAAGATGGTCTGGGTGAAGCATAAATGATAAATTTCTGCTGTCCTGAAAAACATCAACGTTTCATGCATAATTACTCTTTAGGCTGCAGAAATAGCTGTTGAATTAATTGATTTTACACTTACTTCCTGATGCGCTTAAGTGGGTGTCGGTCGGAGGGGACGTGTCAAAATAACGTCTTCAAAAGTCTCGGTGATAAAAGACATTTACCTATATCCAGTGAGTAATCAGCAATTAGAATACAGTATAAATATCTGCAACCTTTAATCAGACAAAAGAGGAAGAAAAACTTTATTATTNATATATATTTAAAATATATTAAACGTTTTTGCAATTTTTACTTGTCAAGTACAGAAGCGTCTGGAAGTGAAATTAAGCAAGTAGTCACTCTCTGTCTTCCGTAAAGCTGGAGGTTAACCTCAATTAAAAAAATATTTTAAAATCACGTTTCTTTAAGCATCCATTTAAAATCATTTTGAATCGTAGGTGAGAGACCAGTCAGCGTAACTCCAATGGACTGCTCTTCTGCATGATTTTAAAAAGCCTTCATGCTTCATTACTGTGGATGGATGTCACTTCTAAGGTCACGAAACACAATTGCTTTCCCATGCTTATGCCTCAGTCAGTTTTATTCACTACAGAAAACAAGAGTAAGGAGCAGCACCGATTGTAAACTTGCACTTACTCAACTAATTGTATACACAGCGATCAATATATGAAATCAAGTGCTATGTCCATGGCACGTTAAGACATTGTCAAACTACTGTGCTCTTGGCCACTTTAATATGCCTCGAGGTATAGCACACCACCGCGGTTCTACGTAGTTCAATAGTTTCTTTAAGCTGAGATGTAAACATGTCTTTAAAAAAAAAAAAAAAAAAAAAGCCGACCTAAAGCTAATAGAGCTGCATTGAGTTAATCTCAAATACACGTTAAATTTTCTTGACACCATTACTCTCTTCCTTTGGAAATTTCAGAGTGTTCTTGGCTAATAATAAAAATAAGGAAAAAACCCCTGTAAAAACAAACCAAGAAAACTCAGTGGCCCATGGACTTTCAACCTTTTGCTCTTTGTCCTGGGCATTCACAGCAAAGGAGACAAAATCCCATAAAGCTTTCTTTTCAGCATTGCACAGTGCTTTATGCTATTTCCTATGCTCGAGTTTTTGTCTGTAACAACAAAGCAAAGTAATTAAGGTGATTCTAGCAAAGTTAAATCAAGACGATAGCAGGAGACAAGATCTCTGGATTCCAACCCAGGCTCTGCAACGGATTTATTGAACAATCTGTGCTAAATTGTTTAACCTATTTGCTGCTGATTCCCTGTCTTTAAAGTGAAGGCATTAAGCCTTACCTACCCGTAGCATCAGTCACAGCGCTTGTTGACTTGTATTTGTGCGGTGCCTTTGAAACACAACGTTCCATAATGTTGCAATGAAGTATGGCTGTGCCGAGGCACAAGAGTGCACAGCGGGGGATCGGTCCTGGCTTGGCTTTGCAGATGTTGCTGGCAAGTCTGTTTTCTCACCCTGTCATGGAAACAGGGGACTTGGACTCCCCGTTGGTGCGTGCCCATAGCTGTATGGCGTGGCGTGAGCTGCTGTGTTCCTCAGCAGGGAGACAGCCCCAGGTGAGCGCCTCCTCTCATCTGGGCTGCTGAAGGTGACCTTCTTGGGCAACCCAAGGAAAACGTGTCCTTGTGCCACAGACAGAAACGTCCCTAGCAAATCCTGGGGCTACTTTCAGCCACTTGATGGTGTTGATATGGACCCGGCTCATCCTCTATGAGGACAGAGTGACACCGTGGTGCCAAGCCAGTGGTGAGGCACCGGTGAGCTTCAGTAGGGTGCGAATTCACCCACTGTCCTTTAGTTGCAAGGTCTAAATCTGTGTCTGCGTGGATGCTGGGTGCAGAGCAGGCGAGAGGGCACAGCCCCCCAGCCCTGGTGTCTCTGCTGTTTGTATCACTTTCATGACTGGCATCAACTTTGGGTTTTTGTTCCCCAAAGCTTGAATTCTTCTAAAAATTGACCATATTTCTGTAAATTTCTGGAGGAAGAGTAAAATCTGTTGTTGTTGCAGTAAAACCTCATTACAGACCTGGTGTTACATTTCATAAGGGACCGGTTTGTAAAGCATCTGTTATTGCTCTGTTGGAGAAGGTGGAGAGCAGAACCGCAGAGAAGCTTTAAGTTGAATTTGGGGGATCAGGCATAATTGGCAAGTTGCTGAAGACTTGCCATGTGCTGTAATTAAAGGGCTGCTGTCAAAGGCCAAGCAGGCATAGAAATGTACCTCCTTCAGCTGCTGTCCCCTCTGGTGAGTTCGTCTTAATTTTCAACGCTTGATGGAGAATTGCATTTTGAGATGGAAAAGGGAATGTCTTATTTTAGCGAGACCTTGTTATCTCTTAGAGTTCTTCTGCGGGTGTCCAGTCTGCGCAGGCATGGGAGGAAAGGAGCTCAGGTCCTTGATGTATCGCTCAATCTCCCAAATTATCATAAGGCCTCTCTAGGGGATGGGCTGACGGCAGGAGGGGACAGGCTGGGTAAGTGACTGTACCCCCTGGTTGTTCGACATGAACAACCAAATGTGCTGTACCACTGGGTTCACCTATAGCCATGACTGGAATTTCCACTGGGAGAGAAGCTCAGCTGGGTGGGGCTAACCAAGGTAAATATAGAGGTTTCCAGGATGGATTTCTTTGGCAGATGTCAGAAGACTTCTAGGAATCATAGAATCATTAAGGTTGGAAAAGACCTCCAGGATCATCAAGGAAGGGAGCGCTTGAATTTCTTCTGCTTTGGTAGCTATAAAGCCTCAGAAATGTAAGGAAACTCGGACCACGAGCTTGGAGACGACCTTGTCCTCGGCACAAGTTATCCCAATGGGGAGAGGTATCAAGTACGTCTAACGAGCAGATGTGCTCCTAAGGGCACATGTCAACATTTGGCAGACCCAAGCTCTAAAAGTGTTTCTGTGTTGCTGTGACTGTAGTTCAGACATGCGTTAGCTTTGAAGTAGCTGGCGGGGATGGTGTGAGCAGTTCGGCTGCAGCAAGGCTGAGCTCAGTGCAGTTGCAAAGTCCATCTGAGAAGCTGAGAGGAACGGTAGTGTTTTAGCAATTTCTCCATCCTACACCTGTACGCTTGGGCAAAGAGAGTGCCATCGCTAGCCAAAACTAATTTAAAACTGTGTAGAGCTAACATAGATTGCTCTCACGGGAGTGACTACAGGATAGATATATCCTGTAGCTCTCTACCCACCAGCTCAGACTATGCCTTGAATAATTTGGATGCATTCTGGTGAACTTTGTGGTCTCTCTCTTTCCAAAGAATAGGAGTGGGGATCAGCAGTTACAAAAAGACAGCTAGAAGAAAAGGTATATTTTTCTGTTATTTTCTTCCTAAAACGGCATTTCATTTGGTGCAAGTGTTAATATTGACAAGCGTATTTTATAATTTGCAAATGCACATTAGGCTGAGATGGTGCTTTGGTTTTTAATGTTTAATGCACATAGTTTAGATGGCATGCATTAATCATATTCCTATTGCCTTTGTTATGTTAATGGGAGAAATAAGCTCTTTTTTTTTCTATTTAAAAAAAACCGGGTTAGACTTTTTTTTAACTTGCATTGTATATCAGCAGCTAATGAAGAGGAAATAATGATGACTCTGCACTGTAATATGTATTAGAACACTAATTAGACTATAGCAGAACTGCTTACGGATGTCTTTTAAACACCTGCTTGGTAATTTTCAGCCCCCTGCGTTACTCCATTTAACAATGCATGGATGATGAGAAGACAGAGTTAAGACTGAAATATGAAACGCAGAACACCACAGCCTGCAGTTTTGTCTTTTGTTCATCCGGCTTTACATGTGTTTAAGAAAAGGATAATGTGAATGGTCACTGAATAGCCCTTTTCATTGGCTGGGCTTTCTATTGCCCGTTGCAGGTAAAGGGAAAGGGGTCAGATATGTTGTTTTCTAACTTCTCTGTGACCAGACAAAGGCATTATGGTTTCGGGGCAAGAATTCCCGATTCAGACTGTTGTCTTGCGTGTATACTAGGCCAGAACGTTACGTATTGCATCTCCAACGTTTGCTTATCGTTGATTTAGTTTTGAATGTGTGTTTTTGAGACCCTTAAAAGCTGTACATCTAGAAATAATGTTGTCCTTAATTTTTAAAGCTATGTTTTGAAGTCTCCTTCTTTGACTGTAATAAGAAGCCACAAATACTTCTACTCTACGTCTTCCTTGCTTTTAGATTTTTGTCCGTTATGTAAATAATTGAATGATAAACATGAATTACCAATGTGGACCCCCAGCGTAATAGCCTACAATGAGAATAATTAAAAAATCTGAATTATAAAAGCAGTTCCCATCTTTCTACGATGGGCCAAGGCTTCATCTGTGGGCTTTGAACTTGCACTAAAAGAAGTAGATATTGTCAATAACTTGTTCATAAGAACATCGGTCCTAAGATAGCAAGTGCTTGCTTTGCATTTTCATTCACAAAACGTTTCTAAGCTGCTCCCATATTACAGTGCTCTGCAGTGAAAACTGTTGGCGTGAGACCATTCATAGTTAAGCACGTTTTGTACCGTCTAACTTTAAACTTGATGTGCACGGTGGTACCCCATTGGGATAACCAGCTTAGGGACGTGGCCAGAGTTGCCTTACCTGTTTATAGAACGAAGCCCACTCTCAGGAAAGGTCTGCGTGGGACAACTTCATTTGTTTAGGCTGGAGCACGCTGGCTATGGTTTGGATGATCCTTGCCTTTCAAACAGCAGGACAGCCTATATGCAGTTACTTTCAACCGAAGGCTTAGCGGGTCCTTTGTTAAAGGCGATCAAATTTTGGTGTTTTTGTTCCAAATGATAAATGGTGGTTTAAACCGATGATGTAAAATTGCCTTAGAAAATCAAGGATGTGCAAATATTTTTGTGGTCTTGGAGCACTGGTTCAGTTTGTGATTTTTTTTTTTTTTTTTTCTTTTAGGCTTCTGTAATAGATTAATGACTCCTGGTGAAGTTTTGTTTGCTGGTTATACAGTGTTGAGCCTTATTGACAGTGACTCCTCAGTATTCCCCAAATACTGTCTCTGCGGTGATTCAGCTGCTTTTTTCTCACTCCTCTTTCCATAGGCAATCTTCCCTGACCGTGCCGTTAACGTGTTGTGAGATATGGAGCTGTTGGTGCCTGAAGGCCTGAGCCAGACCCCAAGTGAGCGTGCTAAAGGTGAGCACCTCTGGTTCAAAGCTTTTTTAATTTTTTTTTTTTTATCTTGACCATGAAAATTTTCAACTGATGCACTAAATCCTGAGACAGTTACACATTTAAATGCAGTATGACCACGTTTCTCATAAAATAATGCATTTAAAAGTAGTACACAATGTTTCCATTTTATAGGTGTGTCAGAGAGAATTTTTTCTCTACTTTGAAATTTTTGGTACTATCTGCAATTTTATGTAAACCCTATTTCAGGTGGCCATTATGAGCTGCAAATGTTCCCATCCTGTATGTAAGATCAGTTTTGCCTTACGAGGATGCTGCTGCTTTATGTCACTTCTGCTCTGTACCCTAAATGTAGCCGTAAAGCTTGGGTAACTGAATGCAACACACACAGAGAGGATATAGTTGAAAAGGAGAAGTTCAGGGGTATGCATTGCTAGTATTTGCATCCCAGAATGGTAACAGATTTATGACCTGCCCGAGGACCAGGTAAGAGGCGAATGCAAAGGGGTGCAAAGTAGTGCCAGATGCCATAAGCCAGCATGATGACCAGGTGTGGATTTGTTGAAGGGAGGGGGGGAAAAGGAGAATCTCCTTTCCTCTTCCTCCCTCCTCAGTGTGTGGTCCGATCCAGACCGTGGTCCTGTGCTATATATGGCGGATGTACGGCGGGACTGCTGGAGGCAGACACATGGAATCTTTCAGGGTGCTTTGGGGCTGGGAGGGCTCTCTGGTGCTGGGTGACCGAGCAAACCTCTGAGACTCCGCAGTGCCAAATGTTATCGCTAACAGATGCCCTGGGGACTGCGATACTGAAGGAAGATGCCTTTGGGTAGGAGGTTTACAGGCGGAAAGTAACAGAAAACTTACTCCAAGTGTAAGACAAGGGACTTACCTAGGTACAGAGAAACAAACAGCTAAAAAACTCCCAAAACCCCAAGCAATTTTGTCACGTTCATCATCAGGATAAGTAGTGGTCTCAGCACACCAGGTGCCTCGGCACCGTCAGCACTTGTGGAGGCAGCAGAGCAAAGCATAGATGCATCCGTGCAAGGGAACTGGGAGGCCAGAACCCGAGTCTTCCAAAGTCCCAGGTGGATGTTTTGCCTTGCTAAGCAAGTCTGCTCGCTTGGTGACACCAGCTGTATCTACCCACTGCCCCTGCGTACGGCTGGCGGTACCCCTGAGAGTAGCTGCTGTCAGACCCGAACTCGCCCTTCAGTGAAGCGCTGAACAAGTACATCTGGGATTTCTGAGTAAGGCGTGCTCATCTTTAAAATAATATTCTTCTGAGGTTAGGCACTTTCCTTCAGTTATGTGAGAAACCGCCTCTCAGTACCATGAGAGGAAGGAGGGCATCTTGAAACAGGTCTTAAGTCCCACTGCGTGCAGTTGTGCTGGGAAGGCTGAGGGGGTTTTGCCTCTGCTGTCAGCGTTGGGGTGTGTGTCACTGATGGGGGTGTGTGAGACGAGAGCTGTCCCCACCTCCGTCTGCTCCCTTCCTTGTGGCTTCAGAAGTTGTGCTCCACCTCCAGAGGAGATAGGACCGTGTGCTGTCTTGCCAGCATGTGTGAGATAAATGACGAGTCCAGAAGAACTGAAATAATAACCCTGGAAGGTATCCCTCCTTTCTGGGGTTGAATCGATCTCTCCAGGGGCCCTTCCCTACTGGCTCCTTAGTGCATTTCAGGTGAATCCGAAGATCTTAGCTTCTATTGCTATTTAATTGCTCATCTATATCAGCAGTATACTTAGGCATAAGCCACATCAATCTAATCACAAACCCAAACAAACCAGCAACCATTCGAGTCCTTTATATATCGGCAGGCAAAAGCAAGCCCTCGTCTCTTATCCGTTCTGCATACATATAATTCTTCTGCAACCTTCATCAGCACCAGGAATTCAATAGCTGAGACCAACATTCATGTCAGTAAATCCAGTGTGTAGGTTTGCCCCTCTCCTGAATATTCAAATATGCCGCCGCATCAGTGTTTCTCAATTGGAAGACAATGACAAAGGTCATAATTTTATTCTTTATCTCCCCCTTCACCTGCTCCTGAACGCTGAAGAAAGGGAGGAAACGGCATACTGAGGAGCTCGGTGGTGTTGATGACAGCCTTGCCATGCTCGACCGTTCGTCAGGGTGTCATGGGAGGATGAGGAGGAGCGAGCGAGGAGCACAGCTGAGCATCCATGCCTTGCAGCCCTGGCTGGCCGGTGCTGGTGGCAGTGCGGTGGTACTACCGATGGTGGTGGGAAGGAGACGGTGGGCGTTAGCCCTGCCCGCCCCTCCAGCCGCACGGTGTGAAGGGCAGAATTGCCATGTCAGGTAGGAAACCTTCAGCCTGGTCAAAAATAGATCTGATTTCTGAAGATGAGAAAGGTTAAAATTGAGTTCAAATGTCTGGATCTTCCCTCAGGAATGTTTTGTGAAAAGGACAGTGGGTTTCGTTCAGTTGCTTTCCACTCGCGCTGCATTTACATGCCTAAAAAGATTCAGCTGTCATAGCCCTGACAAGTGCTGAAAAGGACTTGTTAAGGTCACCGATATCAGAGAAGTGTCTCTCATAAAACATCCCAGTGTATCGGGGCCACCGTCACTGGGAATGGGGGCCGATGTCAGACACTGCTACAGACGGGATTGTGACCCCGACGTCCCAGCACGGCCGAGCCGGCACTTTTCTCCCCTCTCTTCCTATGGAGAGCTGCGTAACACTGCTCCAGCTAAGCGCAAAAAAACCTCTAAACATGCATGACCTTTAAATTCAGGCTGAAGCTAAAAGATCTGCTGCTAACTAAAAATCTGGGGTTGCTTTCATGTGTCTGAGCTTTCAGGGAATAGATGTAGCTTAACATGCAAATGCAGGGCTTCCCGCAGAACGACACTCCTTTTCAAGATCTCTCATTTCACGCTGTTACCTCTCCATGCCCTGCTGTTTCTATGAAAAGAGCCTCTCTGAGAAGTTTCCCACAGACAGAAATCCAACTGATGTGGTAAAAAAACCCCAACCCAACAACTTTTAGTTTAATTTCTAAAATGTCTGGTGTCCATCCGCAACCTGGCAATCGGCATCTTCTCTGCTGCAGGTGTTTAGAAAGCAGCCAGCCACTCCCTCCGTTTTCTGTGCTGTATATGGTGGTCCTCCTCTATTTAAGTGAGTAGATCCTGAAGTTGGGAGCCGGGAGTCCTGCCCTGCCATAAGTGTGCAGAGGAAGACTTCCCCTCTGTGGACAGCGATGCTCCGGCGCCTTTTGGCACGTTCATTTGTGCCTCTGTTTTCTCTGTGTGCGAGTTACCGTGCTCACGTAACTTAGGTGCTCTGAACATATAGAGAAAGAGATGTCCAAACGCTTTTTTTCTTATCGCTAATAAAAAATGCCTAAAAAGCCCATGTACAACAGCTGTCTGGTGGGTCCCTTCCCTGGAGGTCACAGGCGTGACGTGCCGCCAGCGGAGTCCACTTGCTGCGGTAATGTTTATTTGGCACTTCAAATATCTTCCTTGAGCCACCTGGCCATCTTCTGTCTTTAAAGCAAAGTATGATGCATTATCGATGGGTGAAATGCAGCAAAATGTTTGACATTTCTCTAATACCTTACATTTTTATTCTCTTCTAATTTCAAGTATTTCTCATGCTATGCCGCAGCCATATAATTCAACATTTTAAGCATATTGTTCCTCACAGTGTCTGCTTATATTTTTAAGCTTGTCTGGTTATTTTGACAACAAGAGACATCATAAATTATGTAAGCAATTTCTCTCCTTACAAGCCGGTCCCAGCCCTGTGCTGCCCCGATAAGAGCAGCGAGACAGAAGCTGTTTTAGTAACGGCAGGACTCGTGTGACTGCACTTCAGCTGCGCTGTGACCAGAGAATGGAGCACGCGGGATGTTGGAAATGAATTGAAACTGCCTAGACTGGGTCGAGGGGGGGGGAACAGATCCAATCCTGGCTGTGGTGGGAGACTCCTCTGAGATTTGGGAAGTGCGGTTTGCGGCAATTTAGTCTTGAAGCTGTGGCTGTGACCGTGCCATGGGCAGTATGTAACGGAGCCTAGTTAGCACGTTATCCGGGTCTAGAAATCATGGTACCTTCATCTCTAAAAGCTGGGCTTGCATCCCAAACATGCAGCTGGGAGTTCAGGTAGGTGTAAGGGAGGGTTCTAATCTACCAGGCTTCAAGAACATCAGAGGTAGTGGGTTAAAACCCCTTGGGCAGGGGAGGGACCTGAACCTGTCCCACACTTTCTAGCGCATGTTCCAGTTAAGTAGGAAGGTGGCCACAAGCAGCAGCATCTTGGTTCTTACTTGAACTCAAAGAAGAGCAAGAGTCCTGCAGTTTGCTTGAAGGAAAGGGAGGTGCTGGGAAGCGGTGCCCCACTCCTCGTTGCAGTACCTGGGCTTTTATTAGACTCCACCATGACGTTCATATTCAGAGGTCAGCCTCCTGACCCTTCAGTCATATTTTTCATATAAACAATCATTACGGACTAATTGATAATCTTGAGGACTGGCAGCAGTTATCTGGGACAGATGGCCTCTGCTGGGAAACCTCTGCCTCTGATAGCTCCAGAACATGACATAAGTCTTGTCTTTTCAAGAAAGCCTTTACCAGATGGGTCTAATTTAAAGCATGGCCTTTCTCATTTCTTCTTAGAGGACAGCTAATTAACTGCAGAATGGATAGCTCTGCTCCTCTGAGGGCAGGCAGAAGTGGATGTTTGATATCGAAACATTCATGGGTTTGATTCCAGCATATCAGTGAGAAGAGATGATGAACTCGTTAGAATAAATATCGATAAGTGTATTGAACTTCCCATTATTCTGCATTTACCAGAGCTGGCCAAAAAGAGGCCAATTCTTGAGAAATATGTTGTGAAAAAATGTCTCTCTTATCTCATTTTTATTATTGCTCTGCAATGACCGACCCTAAGTCAATTTGTATTATCTCTCATCAGCCCTATTAGTAGACCGCTGCCAAAATTTGTGGTCACAGCTGAGGAGCTCAGAGAGCAGCTCAGAAGAGGAGGTTGAAATAAAGCTCTTGTCTTGCTTTCCGAGGGCAGCCTGCGCCAATCCGAGTGTTTCTGGCAGTCATTTCCCAGTCAATAGTCAGCTTTGTCATTTGACGTTTGAACCTTTGGCTTATTTAGCTGGGCTCCTCGCGGTCCTTGGTTTGCTGCTCGGAGGAGGCGTCAGCCCCAGGCTGCGGTGGGATACTTTATTGTCTTTTCCTCTTGTGCATCCGAGAGATTCTTCTCCTTCAGGCAGAAAACGCTGAAAACTCTGGATCTTTTTAATTAGATGCATTACAAACTGTGCCGATTGCCAGCCTTGTCTCTCTTCTCTTACATGAGCTATAAAATACCTCTTCCCCTCCCCAATCGAACTAAAAATGGCCTATTTTTATACGCTTTTTTCAGGCGTGTCTACATGGTAGAATGAGGAGTTCTAGCTTATCTTGGGTTATGTAAATACTTCTGTGCTTCTAGAATAAAGTTTTTCTTTCCCTTTGATCCAGCTTTCTTGCAGTCAGTTTAACCTTCAGAAAGAGTCAAAAGAGATTCATGGAGATTGCCAACGGCATTATTCCTGAGGAAAATTGGAGAGAGAAAAGAAGACTCAAAATTACTGATATGAACAGCTCATTTAGAAATGGATGGCTAACTAAAGGAAACGGTTGTCTTTTGGTGTCTTTTTAAGCAAATTTTTGCTTAAAATAGCTGGGACCGAATGTAAAAATAGCATTTGCCATGTTTGCATAGTGTTACAAGATGAAAGTGGTGCTTTGCCAGCAGCCCGGGAGGTGGCTGTGCCCGTCCCTGTGCTGTGGGCAGGATCTCCAAATCCCATCCCCTGAGCTGCGGTGGAGGGACAGGGTAGGACCAGGTGTGGGATGGCTGCGGGGCTGGATCTGCAGCTTTCCCCAGCGCACACACACACTAAACGGTGGGGACCATCACTGGTGTCCGATACGATCCCTTTCAGCTGTAGTTGTTGAACGGTGTCAATGGAGAAAAGGAACAGTTTGAGTCTGGTTATAGATGATGTTCTCAACAAACGGATGTTCCTGGTGGATTACTTTTCTTAAAATGTTAATCATGCCTCTTCAGAAGTATGCTGAGAGGTGAAGCAGCTCAGGTGGGGAGGAGGCGGCGAGAGACCTGGGAGAAGTCGCAGTCTCCAGCGTATTTTGCTCATTCACCTCCTAAGTGGAGGAGGCAGTTTGAAATGCTGCCGACGGATTTTGCCTACAAGCACTGAAATGGGTCTTGAACTTCATGTACGCTGATGCCGGCGGTGACGGGGCAGAGCACCTTATAGGGACATGGTTTAGTGGTGGACTTGGCAGTGCTAGGTTAACATTTGGACGCGATGATCTCAAAGGTCTTTTCCAACCAAAATGATTCTGTGGTTCTATAGGAGCATACATATATGATGGAAAAGCTGTAGGTATGGCTGGAATTAGACAAGTCAGGCTCCTGGGGTTAAGTGGTGAAGTCAGCTTTGGGTTTGTGGCTGAACCGTGCCCATTTTAGTACTAACTGCTGTGAAGGCGAGGCTGGAGCTCGGTCATGCCCATGGAGACAAGAAGGGGTCGGCGTGGTTGGAGGGGACGAGGTGTCCCCGTCACACTGTTGCGGGGAACTGTGCGCCGATACGGCTTCGCTGTGCCCCCTGCTACGCCCCAAGGAAGCGGCCGGGGACGGCTGCAAGGTCCCCTTGGTGCAGAAGCCCCCTCGTGTGCTCTGCGTTTGTCCGGGCTGTGCCACGGGCTCGTTCTCTGCCTGCCACACAGGGTTATTGCCACGGCTGCAAACGCTGGAATCTTGGACTCTGACATTTCTCCGGCTCGTCAGTCCGTGCCCATCTTTGAACAAGCTGTGCGGCACACGGGACTTCAGCCCGTTCCAGCGCCTGTTTAATGAAATACTTTCAGTGGTGTCAAGTACTGCTGTGTTAAAACCCAGACTAAATCCGAAACCAGATGATCAAAGTTATTTAGCGATGATGGTCAACCTTGTGAATATGAATGAGTGGAAAATACTCTAAAATTGTGCTTGGGTTGATAGACAAAGATTAATATTCATTGTAAATGAAAGAGAAGGGACACTTTGCATAGTTCATAAATGAGAAGGATGCCTGGAGAAAAGTAAGAAGATTTTACTGGAATTATTTTTATTCTTCCATACTTTTGTGGCTGGAGTTTTAGCTGATTGCTTTGGGCTGTGCTGGCAGGAGGGGTGAAACAGTCTTTCCAAAAGAAAATTTTAGGACAACTTCAAGCTCCCACAAGAAGAGGTTGATTCTAGTCTTCACCTATTTCATAGACATTTATAATTAGGACCAAAGCAGCAAGCAGTCTGTAGTTAAATTTGTTTAATCAACAGTTAAAAATGATTATACAGGAGATGTAATAGTAGAGACACTGTCATTTGGCAGTTTCTTGGGCAGAAAGAATGGTAGCAGAAGGTCTGGCTGAACTCATGCTTCTGTGCCAATGACCGGGACTATTAGCATGATTTCCTATCTGGAGAAAATGTATGCATGGGATTTATATAGGTCTTGTGTACATGTTTGTGTGGATGTTTATCATGTCAGCTGCTAGTACCTCTTGGAAAAAAGAGGGCATATATTTTAAAAAATAAACAGATGACGACGTTAACAGTGTCATGGATGTGAAGGCAAGAAGGAACCACTGCAGACCACCGCTTTGAGTGTCTGCCTGAAGCCCTCTGGTAACTCTTCTGGAAGCACGGTGAGAAGTAAAACTTGGCTGAGCTTTGCTCTGCCTCGGTCCTCTCCTTGTTTAGAAGGGTTGATGGATCAGTCAAAGTCTGCTGAAATTGGGGTAAAGGTTTCATTACCCTTGGATCAGGCCCTCAGCACTGGATACTCTGGTTGTGTGAAAAAAGGTAATTAATGGGGCTGTATTTTTCATGTTTCCAAGGCAACGCAAAACCCCAAGACGTTGTTTTCCAGCACATGAACAGAAGCTTTTGGCTGCTGCAGAAGGGTTCCCCCTGTCTCATATGAAGCTGCTGTAAAGGTACCAAAGCCATATTTTCTGTCGTAATAGTTGATTTTACATCCTATATCCAAAAAGTAATGACAATCGGATGCAGCTGATGAAATGATCTGTTCTCACTGCAGAAGAACTCATTCAAGCGGCTGAGAGCTCTGCTGTTCAAATAGATAATTAGTGTTGTGACAAGTGTAACTTTAAACGCCTCAGTTTGGTGGCAATGTTAGGAAGTGTGACAAAAATTAAATTATTTGTCTGCTTTAACCATGGCCCTCCTTGGATTGCTAATGAGAGAAATTCTTGTTAAACACGTGTCCTTTTTGATAGACTCCTTTACAGGTCCTCAGCTGGGAAAATAATTTACTATTTGTATCATAAAGGGCATGAAAGAGAGGGCTTTCCCTTATTTTCTCTGACTTGTTTCTTTTTATGTCTTTAGCTGATGTAACAGGTCGTTGCTTGTGTTCCAGCGTAAAACGGAAAGATCCCCTAAAATGAAATCACCGGGGAGAGCAATCCCGATGAATGCCTTTCCTGCCTGTCGATATTCCTTCTAAATTAACGGGCACGGGAGCGCATTTAGGTGCTCAAATCTTAGGGGAGCGTTCACAGCACCTTCCCTGGAGGTGACCAAAAAAGAAAAATCAATCTGCACTTCTATTTAGGGCTGCAGAGCAACGAGTTCAAAGTGCCTAAAAATAAGTCCCTACGCGTGCTTTGAAGTACCTGCCTCGGTGTGCTGTAATTCTGCGGCAGGGTGGGGAGACCACCAAGGCCCCTCAAGGCCCGGAGCAGGAGGATGCTGCGTTAAGTGCTTGGGGAGAGTGGGGAGTCGCTCCTGAGCACAGTTGCCACTCGCTTTCATTTAAAGGAAGTGGTTTTGTGTTTGCATTTTTGTTGATGGCCAGATGGTTTGGTAGCTGGTTTTGGGTCCCACCTTTGACCAAGGACATGCAAACCATTCCCTTGTGCTGCTGGAGGATTCCAATCCTGCACCCTCAGCTGGCAGTGGAGGCAAGGAAGTGACTCTGTGTCCCTTCTCCTCTTGCAGCTGGGTCATTCTGCATCCCAAGGAGTGTGGGATTTGGGAGGCTGGAGGCTGAGCAGGCAGCAAGGAGCTGGACTCTCTCAAAAGTTGTCTTGATGGACAATTCTGGGATGTCCCCCTGTCCTAGGAATTGCTTTGAGTTTAAATTGTCATGGGCCAAATTAATGAATGTCTTGAAGTGGCATCCTTTCTACTGGCTCCTGACGGGATGCTTTTGATTCTTCCTTTTTCAGCATTTACCAATGCCTTCAAGTTCTCCCACCCAAAGGGAATTAATCGCCGAGATGGAATGAAGAGCACAGCACAGAGAGCAGGCATGGTCCAGACCTCACAGGTCTAATTATGCTCTTAAAGGGTAAGAAAATAATCTTAGGTACTTTAGGAAGAAAGTGTCTTAGTAATGCTGCATAGGGTTACTGGCATGTCTCCTATATTTGTGCATTTAAACCAAAAAAACCCAACAAAAAACAGAGACTTTCAAAGATACTTCTTGACCTCAAAAAGATCAGCAAGGAGATCAAGAAAAAGAAATTTAATACCAAATGAGTTTATCAAGTTTTCTTGACCCTTAGAGATGGGAAAAAAACAAAGGAGAGATGCACATGAAGGTCTTGCGAAATTCTAATACTAAAACACTCCCATGCACAAACTGAAAAAGTCTCAAAACAGAGTTCAAAACCAAAGCAAATGAAGAGCACGGTATGAATTACAATCAGTGCCATCGCAGACACTGCAACACGGCAGTTAAAGCCGATGAAGAGGAGCTGTGAAAGGAAAGGCAAGTGTCTGTTTATTGAAATAGCAAACTGTTGGAGAGGGGAACTTTTCAATGCACCTAACGAGAGGCAGGACAGAGTCAGAGGACTGGCAGGACAGAGCCAATGTCCGCAAGAGGAAAACAGAAAAATAGACTCAGAACTGGTGACAGGCTAGGGTGATTGTAGACTGCCAGCTCTCTGTTATTTGTGGAAAGCGTACTCGTGCACAGACATACACACGTACTCCGAGGATATCTCCTAGAGATAGCCATATTCCTCTGGCAAAGATGAGACGCTACCTGCTACGCAGGTCGCACCCACTGCGCTGGCTGCGGACGTTAGGAGAACCGCGCGGTAGCAGAGCAGATCCCTGCTGAGAGGCAGGACGGCGGCTGCGTGGCTCCCGGGAGGACCGAAGGTCTGTCGTGGAGAGGATGCCCTCTGCCAAGGGCAGCGTGGGGGGGATGCGCCGGTCTTTGGGAGGGCTGCCAAGGGAGCGTCTGTCTGCATCTCCTCGTCCTGCAGCCAGCGCTTGATGGAGTGGTAGCGACTGGTCCCGCTGATGCTAACGAGACATCCGCATCCTTAGCCGACCTTGGGAAAGGCTTCTAAGCTGAAGGTGAGACATTAATAGCACCTCTGAGAAGCAGCTCCCATGTGCGCAGGGTGCAGGCAGGCTCTGCTTGCTGAGGCTGTTGAAATAGATCTTAAGCTTGGAAAAAGACAAACGTCTATCCTTTTCTATAGGCTGTACATCCCGCTTCCTGGTGAGACCCAAGCTGTATGCGCGCCAGGGAGGCAGCTGTGAACTGTGAAAAGTCTTCGCAGAAAAGCTCTTTTCTAAGAGGGTAAGACTGATAGCTAGAGCTACAGTCAAGTGGTGCACCATCTCCCCCCCGTCATGTTGCAGCTTGCGCTATGTATGCATCAGATTTAAAGGAAAGTAGCGTCTCTTTTTATTAAGCAGGCCTGATAAAACAACAATAACATACATTCAGTTATATCTCTGCTAAACATATCCTTTTTTATTGCTTTTCAGGAGTTCAAAGCATTAGCATAAAACAATCGAAGAGGTGGTTCTTCCTAAGAGAGCGAGTGCCTGTTTACAAACTCATTTTATTTTCACGATGTTCCATTGTTATTTATTTCAGACAGAAAGCTGTCAGATTAATGCACTCCCTCATGCAGGACAGCTTGCTTTATTGCCTGTTATTAAGATATAACATATATAACCTGACAGGCACTGCCCACGTCTGCATTCCACCAGTGGAAGGCAAATTAAGTAGAAAATGGAGATCTCCAGTATTTCTTAGGGCTAAAGGGATATTAGTTTTTAACTCATTTTGTATTCATAGAGTATCCTGCACGTTCGCAACAAATCCCACAGAGTAAACTGTCCAAAGGAGAAGGTGGGTTTTTAATTCTTATACCAGGTACCTCTGAGAAATTCAGACTTCAGAAGCACAGGAGGAGTTATCAAGCCCCCTCGTATAAACAGTTGTCAGAAAAGAATGAAAAAACCCACGTTACTCAGGTGGCACTAGAAACCCTTTAGAAAGCAAATCTCAGGGGACTAGTGGTGCAGGGTGAGAAACTTTAAGCCTGTGCCTAAAATAACCCAACAAACAGCCCTCACCTGCCAGACCTCCAAATCCCAAACCACAGCACTCCTATCGCTGCCGGTACTGGCTTCCAGCAAAAGCCGTTACAGCTTCCAGAGGCGGCACACACGGCTGCAAACGTTTGTGGTTTTAAGCTGTATCAAACCCCTTTTGCTTTGGTGCGCGTATCCAGCTGGTGGCAGGACTTTTGGATCCTTTCTCCTTTTCCCAATGACAGTTTGAGTCATTGTCCAAAAAACCCCAGCGAGTTGCCCAGTTTTGTGTTGCACTAACGGTTTCCAGCGAAACCCCCTTGGAAGTCTCCGTGGTGATGCCGCTGCGGGTGCTCACCCTCCTTGCAGCACCCACCTCTCGCCCTAAATGCCGTAGGGAGCCGGAGAAAGGCCTGGCTCGTCCCCCCGGGGGTTTGCCTTCCCCGCTCCCCCCTGCTCTTCCTCTGCCTCCGCCCAGATTCTGGCTTTGCTCTTTGGTAGCCTTCAGCGTTACTGAACAGCGTGGAGAAACTCAGCTACATTTTTGGGTAGGGTATTAAAAAAACATACACTTTACAATAGTGTTTGCCTAAAAACTATGATTCGAGCCTACTATTGTGTCTTACTGGATTTCAAATAATAGCAATTGTAAGTGACAAAGCGCTGCCTATTTTTGGTGCAAGTACAAATAAAAGCGGAATGGCAGAAAGACCTTCCCCATCACCCGCAGTTCCAGTCATGCAAGCGATGTTATTCACGTTTTTCATTATCATTGATTTCCCCCCCCCCTTCCTTTCTTTTTTTTCTCCCCAGGACTGAATTGCTAAACTTGGTTAGTCACAGAAGCTGCTCTGGAACAGCCTGCAAGAGGTAGGCTGGCTCAGGGACCCCTCGCCTTATCCCTTACTAGCTCTTCACCTTTTCCTCCTATACTCTCCCAGTAACAACTTGGGTTTTTCCAACCCTCCCTGGAGAATCAAGGCAGTTTTATTACCGCAAAGAAACGCTCACTGAATTAACATGAGATGAGGAACAGAGGTCAGTTTAAAGGAAGACTCATGTGAACATTGGGGGAAATACAGAGTGAGGCAGGTGTCCACCTACAGCCATCTGAAAGGGAAAACCTGACAGTCTTGCCTCTTGCGTATACACTTGTAAACGTCTTGGGATTATTATTAACCCTCAGTGCAGCATCTGGATCAGCTCCCGATTTAAAGCATGGCTTCTAGCTACATTAAAGCTTAAAATATATAGTTCTCTTTTGTCTGTGTTCCCAGTGAGACGGTTTTAGTGCTCGGAAGTCTCTGGCTTTATGGCAAGCTGCCGTGTGTAAGGAATAGGCAATTTGCAGGGGAGAACAGGCCATGCAATTTAATGCTAAATAGCAATATAAATGATTATAAAAATAAATAATTATAAATGATTATAAAGAACTAACTCTTCTTCAACAGAATTACTTCAGAGGAGAGGAAACAGCCTAAATGGATAGAGGGGAAACCACACCAGGGAAAGGGAGGGGGCTTTTTGTCCATCGTGCTGCAAACCTGTGGGCAGAGGTAGAGCTCAGAAGCTTGAGCCGAGCCTTGGGCCCCTGCCCCATGCATGTCCGACTTCTCTGGAGCAAGACCGGGATGTATTTACGTCCTTACGCCTCCCTCCTGCCCTGCTTTCTGTAGAAATAGGCCTGAGTACATGGGCTAGGATTTTAGACTTTTGGCAGCAAAGCTACTGCGAGGGAAACCACTCCTATCCTGCCAAGAAGTGCCAGTTAGCAGAAATACTGTGAAGAACACAGACAAGGGTTTTTAGATGCAGTAAATCCCCGTGTGTGCAAATATGTAATAGAGGCAAGCAATACTACTTTGAAATATTCTAGTATCCCTCAACGTAGTAAATATTTTATTAGAGTAATAGAAAAAAATGCACACAGATAACCATAGGATACACACACAACTGGAAGTTTAAGGATAAATTTCAAACTTTTCAATATGAAACAAGGTACTTGGTACATATCTCATGGAGATATATAACTAGAAATTAAATAATACAGTGTAATCGCATGAAAATGGCAATACAGGAACATGGACTAGAATTTTGTGAAACAAGAATAGAAGGAGTCACCCTTNACACCTGGTTTTCCATCTCCCACCCACCCCCCCACTTGCAAGTGTCTGAAAACATCACTGGTTAGCCACACTGAAAAGCAACTAGCCATGTATAACTATATATGTACAGTATATACAGATCTTGCTTACTTCAGCAGTTAGCACACATTTTCGTCTGGATGTGATACTAATAAGGTAATTTGCTATTTGAATGCATATCAAGGTATTTTTTCTACAGTACTACCATAATTTCATTAATCCTGGTTCTCTCCCTTTATAGTTCTGTGTGTTGTAATAATACTGTGAGCTGAAAAAAAAACCTCTTTAAAAGGATATGCTTTATGTCACATGGACGCTTGCTCTACCAGGTATGTGGGCAGCTCTCCAAAAGGTGTATAAAAGGCTGATTTGACTAAACCCACAACTGTAGAAGTCAAACATACCAGCTTTAGTATATCTTTAATATATTGCTATGACAGAAAGCACAGGTTTCTCTATAATAGCAAGCCTGAAGTGCCTTTGTGTAATTTTTTATTATAACCTATAGTATTGCCATAAATGTACTGGAATCATATGACAGTAATGGGGTGCATCAGAGTGCCAGACCAGGTCAAATAGTTTTGAATGGGTTAAAGAGCAGCAGGAAGGAGAGTTAGGAATGTTAAGACTGAATTAAGGACGAGTTTACAGTGCAGTGCGGTAGACAAAGGAGCAAGATAATTTGGGGCTGCATATTTGGAAGCACCACATCACAAGGTAGGGAGGTGGTAGTAGTCCCTTTTCATAAGGCCATGGTGCAACTGCATTTCAATAATGCTTACAACTGGGCACTTTTGTTAGTGAAACACGCTGACAGAGTTCAGAGAAGGGCAATAAAAAAGATCCTGAAGGTGGGAGAACCTGGTTATGAATAAAGAACCTGGATCAGAAGTATAAGGTGGGGATATAAGGAAATTAACTTTGAAGTCTATTGATGGAGCGGAAGGTTAGGTGCTTCAAAAGGTACAGAAACGTACGCTGCGATAAAACAGAGAGCCGCCTTTGAAACACGGCTGTGAAATCGTTTCTTAAGAGTAGTAGTGGAAGCCCTGCCTCTTGGACACCCCAACGTGGACGGTGCAAAACTAACAGCCATACTGTGACTCTTCTCTACCTTCCAGCTTTGATTTCTTCCTAGGTTTAGAATAACTTATGTCAAGGGCAGTAAGAAAACCGATCCAAACCTACTGGGTTATAACACTGTCTTAAGAACGGCTGCTTGGTCAACGTGTTATCATCTGACTGAAACACCGTATCTCGGATTTCATCTTCCGTATGTAGAATGATGTTATCCCAACAATGCAGAGCATACCCTGAACAATTCCGTGTCGCTGCAAAAATGGAGTTTCTCACCGAGCTAAGCTCTTCCTTGTAACTCTGATCACAGTGCCATTGCTCTCCCTCTCTCTTACATCATATCTGAAGTATGTAATATGTAAACTCCTTTGGTTCAAGTATTAAGGCATTTTAGATTCCTTTTTAAAGGATTTGCTAAGCTTTACATAATATTTTTACTTCAACCTACAGTGAAATATAAAGAATTTAAAAACACGTCAGGATAGAAGAAAAACATGCATTAACCACTGCAGTTTTTTTAAAAAAAGCACTTTTCTGTAGTAACTGATTCTTCCTCCCCCCGCAGCAAATGAAAATGTATCATCACAACACTGAATTAAGAGTCAAGGAAAATATTGTTGGTAAGAAGGTGGATGCACTGAAGATATTCACGGCTGGTGGACCAGAACCTCTTGCATCCATACCTGTGACAAATGAAAAAGGTCAGGATTAAATGAAAGCATGAGTATCTGCTCTGTCAAATTATTACTCTTCCTAGATGCTAAGCAAAAATTGTTGTACATTTTTATTTCTGACAGGCAATGAAAATTTACACAAATACACTAAATGTATACACTAAAATACAGAAATGTACTGTAAAATGCTGACACTGTACAAATGATCTTCACCTTCAAGGTAATAATAAAAAAAAGGAGAAAAGTAAAAAAAGCTAACGTTTTTAATTACCAAATTACCAATTTACATGGTAATTTACCAGTTCAATAGAATGAAGTTTGTCATGGGCATGAAGACTGTTAATTGCTTTTCTTTTTATTACCTTATTACCATGCAACATGCAAGCATTAATTCTTTTTTTCTGCCCATCAATAAGGACTCAATGTGTGCAAAGACATGCTGCAACAACTGCTGGGTGTCAGCGGCAAATTTCATAATGATTCATTACGCCAAGGCAGGGACATGTGTCTCTATACTGTGGCTAGTATAAAGGAGGTTCCTATCTTGCTTGGGGACCCTATATAGGCATGTAAGAAAATAATAGTGATTCAGCTTCAACCTACTAGCTAGTCTGGGAATCAGGATCTGATCACTGCTAGCGCCATCTCCGCCATCAGTTGTTGCTTTTACTTCTATAATGTAATCTTCATTAAACTGGAGCAAAAGTTCGGCGGTTGTCTTGTCTGTGTTCAGCACATTCATATTGGTCTGACTGCTGGTCCTGTACAAAACCTGCAACACAAGCAAAGAGCTGTAGTGCGTCATTTCTTCCAGTAGGACCTGCCCTGCAATTTTTATTTGTGTTTCCTAGAAACAAGGTTTCGGTCTTTAAAACGATGGGATGAGAGAAAAGATCTGATTTTTCGTTAATGTTCTAGGGTAGCATTACATTTAAAGAAAGAAGGTAACATCAATCAAGCTCTTTTATCCCAGCTTTAATCTAAAATGGCACAATGTATAATGATAACAAATGAATAATATAGTCTGTTGAGTGTCTTAATAATGTATTGTTCTATAAATTATCCCACCATTTGGAATCTGTCATTATCTAGATCGGCTTCTTATGCCAATACATAATTTGGGAAGGAGGGAACTAATCAAAATTACAGACTATGCTGGAAGACGTTCTGCAATGCTGAGTGACGATTCCGTCATGAAATGTAACTGCGTTCGGTGTCCTATGTTTTACAGAATGGGAGCTACGTCGGAATGTCACAGCCCGCTGCTCGATATGATCAGGCAAGAGGGAGGGTTCTAAAAGCAACATCAGCCCCTCTTCTGTCCTGAAGGCTTGATGAGCCCGAAGAGTCCCTAGTGCCAGTGGCGAAGCTAGGCAGAGAGAGGTATGTCCTGGCAGAGTTTAAAAAATACGTGGATCTAGTGCGTTCACCTGGCAGTTTCACAAATTTGACCAGCAGGTGAGCTTGGGGGTTTCCCAGTGCAAAAACCAGCAAAGCCAACTCCCCCAAAATAACGGCAATAATGATGAAATAGAAAAAACCCCAAAAGGCCACTGGAATTACGCACATGCTGCCACCCTGGAGACATGCTCCCTAATGCTGTGCCTTGCTGTAAACGCTCTCGGAGGGACACAGCGGCACGGCTCACTTCCACAGCGATTGCGCTACGGCTGCTCTGGCGTTTTTAGCGTCGTTTGTTGGCTCTTCTCTTCCTGGCAAACCAACTTCAGTTAACTGCACTGCCCTTGCCTTTTGGGATAAAAGCGGCCCCCTAAGTGCTTTACTTCAGTAAAATTAACCCGCACTACCAAAATTTAGCTTATCCTTGCGTACTTAGCAATGTTTGTTATCCATAGGGGAACCTGAAATAATTGTGGGAGACAGAGTATGCAGTTTGGAACTCTACATGGTATGTTTTTAGGTCAGCTACCATCTCTGAAACTAGGTGGCTTATCTGGGCTGTAAACATGTATTTCTTGCCAATAAAACTCAGAACACTGCATAGTCAGATCTTCAGCATAAATCTTTTATGCAGGTTGTGGGGTCCAGCTGTACACAGCTCATCAAGAACATACTCGGCTGATCAGATTTAGAGTAGACGTAGCAATGTAATTTCTATCAAGACAGGGAGCATGTCCCACAGCAGATAAGGAGAAAAAGGTTTAAGAATCTCAGTTTGATAGATGTGGTACTAATAAATATACCTGGCCAGCAATGAAAACTATACCCATCAGCTAAATCTTGGATTATATGTTATGCANAAATATTACGTATTTATAGTAAGTGTTACACAAGTTCTAACATCCAAGTGTTACACATTTGGATAAGTGGGATCCCACGCTTTGGTTGCATGAGGAGAAGGCATTTAGTGTACCCTTAATGGTGAAAGGACCACAGTTAATGAGACATTGTTAGAACATGATTTAAATCGATAAAAAGGAGACACTACTGAAATGGTTTAGATGTAGTACTGTGCATCCTCTGAACTTACTGCCTTGCAAATAGACAAGAAGCCGCCAACTGTGGATTGCTTTCAGATGTTTTTCTCGTCTGTTTTCACCTACCTTATACCCAGTCACCTCGGACTCGTTCTCCATAGCTCTTACTTCCTCCCAGCTGAGGACTACTCTGGAGTCGGTGACATTCCACATAATGTTTCCTGGTGGTTGACTGGGTGCTTCAAATACATGATAAAAGCATTACTTTAATTTAATTGGCATTAGTGATTTATTCTACAGTTGAAAATAATAGTTCAGGTAATTGACTGTCATTACATGTCAGACGCAAAAGCAACTCAAATGCAGCCTCATCGTTTGTACACTTTATGGTTCAGAGACTAAATTGGAAAAACAGAAGGAGGGAAAAATAGAATGGCCCATAAATGTTATTTCTGAAGTTGCATTATCTGTTGATGGTCCTTCATTAAATACAGCCAAACAAAAGCATATGTCTTAGGACATGGGTGATCAATTAGAACAAACTCTAATGAAACCAATGATGGTAACAGACAATTTCTAGTTTTAGTATATTATCAAGAATAAGCAAATACTTCACAATAGATTATTTGTTAGACAAATTTAGTCTGAGTGAATATTCAAATCTACACGCTATGCTGATTTACTTTAATGTGTTTGTAATGTAAAAATATTTGGCAGATTTTTTTTGGTTCTTCTTTTAACTCGAGGTACGCTTTTGAACCGCAGCCTGTGCCATTTCAGTATCTGCAGCTGGAACAATAGTGGGCTTCAGCCAAGGAGATCTGTTGGAGGGTTTTTGTTCATTAACAATCTGAGACTGTTATTTTCAAAAGGAGTAGTATGCTTTTGGCTGTTAGCTTTAATATATCTTGAAACTGCCAAGCTTTCAGGGAAGGCAAAGGTAAGTACAAACCTCTTAAGGTGCCTCAAGTTGGTTTCCCAGAAAATGGGTCATGCAGTGACACAATCAACGATTAAAATCTTTTCTAAATGTGTTAAGGAAAACAATTTACTATTGCTGTCACCTAGTGGAGGCAACTGCTGCTTAGGTGGACCACACTATGCTGTGACGCTAGGTTCCAGTATAAAACACTGACAGTGGCTTTAAACACTCCTATGCATGTGCTTATGGGGTGGGGTTTTCTCCTCTTTTTTTTTTCCCTCCTCTTTTATTTTTAACTCTTTCACCCAGGTAGCTCCCTACCTTCTTTCCATGAGCAGTCAGGTCAAAACCCACCTGATTATACTTCTTAACACAAAGTAGGCACAAAAATGTAAGAGCGAGACTTAAAAGAATTATTCTAAAGTCAAACANTTTTCCCCCCCCCCCCCCCCCCCAGCATTTGCCTTGTTCTATATACTAAATTAAATAGGATTTAACCTGATGCACTAATAGCCGCTTTTTGTAAATGTAAGGGGAAGTTGTTTTACTCCTGAGATTTAAGTAAAGTATTACAGCATATATGAATAGTTTTCACACTGCGATATTAAAGCTGAATTTCAGAAGAAATGAGTCATTCTTTTAAATCCACAACAAAATATGACATCTGAAAAAATGAAGAGTAATTATATATAAAAACTGTAAGCCTCTATCTAACACTTGACTTATGGAAGTGATTCAGAAGGCTCCAATTTGCTTCAGATACCAAAATCTCCAGTAATCTTCAGTGTTCAGAACTGCAGAACTTAATTGGTAATAGGTCAGATCCTGAACCGCCACATCACATGAGTACATGTCCAGAGCTAAGCGTGCAAATAGCTACATGGATTTCTCTGAGACTCCTCAGATGCTTAAAGTTGGTCATATACACTAGTATTGCTTTGTATTAGAACCGATGAACAGAACATTTGGTTGTATTTGAAGACTTTCTAAATATGAAATAATTGTAACATCTTGCCTTAAACTTTGGGGAAGACTTCCCCAGTTACTTGCTATTTTATAAAGCAATATTTTATAAAACAAAACTGCACTTGTTATTTTGGGCTACGAATGTGAATATTTCAAATATAAAAAGCAAAGCTATTTTAATGGTCAAAGACAAAGACGAAATTTTCAATCTTGAAATACACTGCCAATTGAACTTAAGTATTTGTGTTTTTTTGATATGGCTAATAGTGACTAAGAAGTATCTTGTAGGTCATGTGGGTGAATGTAAATGCAGTGTGCACAGAAATCCTTCACAGTGAAAAACACATCAATCACAAATATTCAAGTTAAGGTAGAAATTGGAATTGATTAAAAATCACACATTTGAATGAAAAATCAGTTTCTACTGCAGCAGTACAGAGACTTATATGTCTTAGTCAATTCAACTAGCAGTTAGCAAACTCCTTCAGACTGGCATTATACTGTACTGCAATGTTTTTGCTCTCTTTATTCACCAGCAAGGTACACGGACATAATGCAACTAATTTGCCTTTTTAATTATTCCAGATAGCAGCGATCTTGACTAAGGGCCTGATCCAGATCGTGTTCAAAGCAGTGGGATCAGGTGCTTGTCCAGTTCTCATTCACACATCCCAAAGGCAGGTGGTCACTAAAAAAGGACTGAGAAATCACTGAGCTGACCAGGCTGGCACAACCTCTAGTGAGCAGCCAGTAGCCACAAAGATGATTAATTAGAGAAAACTCTTTATTGCATGTCAGGTACGGGCTACAGGCAGTGAGTTCCTTCATATCAGCCAATTCATGGTAACTATGCATATATTTACACTCTAGCAAATAGAAGTTAATATATGTGTCACAGTGACAGAGCGACACTCGTTTTTGCATATAATCATTTCTGATAGACTAGCTTATTTCATAATATTGACGATGTGACTACTTTTGGTAGAAGGATGTTAATGACTATTCCAGGGAATTTGACCTTTCAGACAGATTTAATTGTACATTCTTGTGAGTCTGACAGAAACGCTTCAAGATTGATGGCCCTGATTCTGAGTTGTATTACAATGCAAGAGCATACTAAAAATATTTCAATTTGTAGAAAAATTAGTGCAGCCTTTGACAATCTGTTCTCCAGCTTAATTTCTCCTTTTTAGCAGTAAAGTGGCCTCTTGTGCAATTTGTTCAAGGGGAAACAATGGACATGAAGGATTGTTTTGCATGAATTGTATGAGGATCATTGCATTTCAAAAGCGATGCCCTGGAGAACTTATAAATGTGCTCTAAAACCCTGAGAAACTCAACAAGTGTCTGTTTTTTTTCCCTTCCAAATAAAGAAATTTTTCTTTTAAAATTCTTCCAGTCACTAGAAGAATAATAAAGGTTCTATGCAGAAATAATATATCTTACTTCAGCTCCACTGGCATAGTTGAGTTTTACTTAGTCATCCTCCTAAAGTAGCAGAGGGTAGAAAATGGAAGATCCATGCTTGATTTAATTGTGTAACAACTCCTCTAGTCTGTATGAAAATTTAGGTCACTTGCGCATACTGTGATTCCCATTAATGCCCCTCTTTTTCATTTCCCTGCAAGTGCTAACACACCATTATGTCTCTCCCCACTTTAAATGCACGATACTTACGTGTCTTTTTTGTGGTAGCGTTTACTGTGGCACTGAAGGGACCTGCTCCAGCGCTGTTGTAAGCACGGACAGCTGTGTAGTACGCTAAGTTGCTCTTCAAACCTGTTATTCTTATTGATGTCTCATTCCCTGCAGCTTTTACTCTGTTTGAAGATTCTTCTTTTCCACCATTATTCCAGTACCTAACCTAGTAGATATAAAACAAAACCATTTAAAATCTTGCATGGAGTGGACTGTTCACCCACAGCATTGCATTTGACTCCTTTAAGTAAGTGCATTATTTTCTCAGCTGAAAAAGGTAGAAATACATTAAAGTTTCAAAAATATGTTTATTATGTTAAAAAAAAAATCCATCTGCCTTTCACGCTTGCTGCTCTTTTTTAGTTTGACTGTAGGAAAAAGGAAACTGAAATATTAGATCTTGCTAGAATTAAAAAATGACAAGAGGAAAATCATTACTTCCTCTAAAAAGTAAACGAGTTAAACTCAGAGAACTGTATCGTACAAAATAGTTTCTTTGGAAGTGAACGTAATTCTGAAAAATGTCAATTTGAAAATACTGTTAGACAGACACATGACTATCAGCACAGGAAGCAAAACGCAATTTCATTCTGTATTCTTCATTTTCAAAGGTACTTAAAAGAAAATATCCTTCTTTTTGGTGTAGGTGGGGCAGAAAGCAAGAAGCAAGATATGCAGTAATCTTTTGTAAATTAGGTATTTATAGAGTGTTACACTATAGCTCTTCGCTTTGATTTTCAAATATTTTTATGAAAAAAAAATCCAGTTTAACAGAATCTTGATTTCTGAATAGTTGCAAAATTTCTGGGGAGAAGGATTGGGCTCGAGAGATCACTTCTGTCTTGAAGTCCTGAGTCCTGCAGCCCATCAGCAAGAGGCTCTTGCAGAACATCCTCCCCACCGCCCAGCCTCCATTCACAAAACACGCGATACTGGCCCAGACCTAGCGCCAAAAGCCACAGCTATCAATCAATTGCCCCAGGAAAAGGACAACGATGGCAACATCCCCCGTACTCTGGGGTCCTGCAGAAGCAAGCCATGCGGTAGGTTAAATGCTCAGTTGTGCTGCTGTCCAGCAGCCTGCGCAACTCCTTCTGCGTCACAGCCCTCTACACTACCAGTACTTGGGAGTGTACTTT
Organism: Fregata magnificens; assembly: GCA_013389945.1. Classification (NCBI taxonomy): domain Eukaryota; kingdom Metazoa; phylum Chordata; class Aves; order Suliformes; family Fregatidae; genus Fregata; species Fregata magnificens. The sequence goes on along the minus strand of WAAD01026863.1, from coordinate 31,167 downwards.
AAATGCGCTTACCTCGTAACCCAGTAACCTTCCACTGCTCATCTTCCAGGGAATGGCTGTCCAGGAGACCTCGATGACTGAGGATGACAGACTTGTCGCAGATACCCCAGAGGGTGCTATGCTAGGCTCTGTATTCGGAAATCAATAAATGAGAGAGCAGCAGCATTGGTGACTGTGGAAATAAACATGTCTATATTCAAAGTGATCTCATTTCTATTAACTGTGGCTATATTCTCTGACGAAACGTCTCATGTTAAATATCTGGAGGTAACTCAGTCAACCTGGAGATAACCCAATCACATACCTTCTTCAGCTGAAAAAACTGTGGCTACTGAACTAAATGGCCCTTCTCCTTTATTGTTATAGACACCAACTTTGACTTCATATGGCGAAAAGGGCAAGATGCTTTCATTCCTGAAGACATATCTTGGCGTGTCAGGAGAAGTGACCACAGTCTGTATCCACGTTGTGGTGCCAAAGGGGCGGAAAGCAACAACATAGCCAAATCCTTCTCCGTTTTGTAATTCTTCAGGGATGGGCTGTGAGGAGAGCAACAGACAACAGAAGTCCGCGATGCTACATACAGCACTGGACGCGTTTTGCAGGAAGAAAGTACCAGCAGACTAACGTACGCGATTGTAACTAGGTTCTGGTACTGCATTTGGGATCATTCCATCAGCAAATTAACTCTGGTACAGCACAGCAAACTGTGTTCCTTTGAACCCATTTTAAGGTTCGCACTTCAAGAAGAGAACAGCTTTCTGGTATACTCCTTGTTTTCCACCAAGTATACTGTTTTAAGACACTCTTCAGTAAATACGATTTTTTTTTTTTTCAATTTCACAATCCATAGTTCATAAAATAATTAATAATTGTTTAGTCAACTATTCTAGAACCCAATACTACCTTTGTACAATGGCTTATACCTTCCTCTGATGTGATTATGACTGGGTAACCACACACAGTCGTCAATGTTAGTAGCAGTATGTTAACATTTTTTAACTCATTAAAAACAGGATACAGAACATGCAGTAGTATTTGATTGCTTGCATTGGCTAGCACGTGCACCCAGAGTTAATGGTAGGAAAGCAAGAACTGCAAATTTGCACTGAAAAGCATAATTCTTTGCCATGACCTTTGAGCAATACTCCTTCCTCCTCCCTCACCCTCCTGCCCCCTTTTTAACGTAACATTTGTTTGAGAACAGAAGCAATATCTATCTCAGACAAACGAACTAAATTTCCTACGGACTGCCATCTAGCACAGTAGGAAAAGCAAAAGAAACACATGAAAGCAAAAGCGGGAAGGCAAACGTGCATAGCTCACATCATTACAGAATGTTACCGAGCACATATACATCCTAGATGAGAAGCTGCTGCAGCCAGGGAAATTCATCTTTTAAGAAGAGTTTGAATGAAAACAATCATTCTCTGAAGAAAATTGCTTGCCAGAAAACTTACATCCCATGTTATGACCAGTTCAGACCTGCTGCCTCCTCCCCCACTGACTTCAGATGGGGGAATTTCAGGAACTGTGAAAAGGAAACGTATAGCTGTCTACACAGTGCAGATAGATACAAGAGACAACATCACAGAACGTTGACCTCATGCTCTGAAGCTAACCCGGTTGCATTCATACTGCTTTTGCAAATCAAGGCAAATGCTTCTGAGCCAGCGTGGGCAGTCCTGGAAAGCCCCAGCCCCCTTCCTGTGTTCACCGTGCTGCTTTCCATCACTGGGGGAGGCAGATGTTTTTCTGAGCGCCTGAAGAACCTCACTAGCTCACAGACTGGACCCGGTATGCTAATGTTTATGACCTTTTAAAAATTGGAGGCATGCTTCACTTTTTTTTTTAATAGGGCTAACTTCTGCTGCAGCTGTATTGGGCAAGGGCCTTATTCCAAGTAAACTCTTGGGGTTTTAATTGATGTGCTCTTCTGAGCCACACGCTTGTTACATGGACAGTGTACACTGATCAAACACTAGGAATGAAAAAAAACCCCTGTCAAAATTAACCTCTTTCCATCCATTAACACCTTTAGACTCTGCAGCACTGCCTGAACTAACAGATTTTGGCATACTAAATACAGTTTAAATGTATTTAGATGTTATATTTCTGTGATGTTCTGTAATGCAACACAAACTATCCTACAGCTAAATGGAAAAATCATGAACAAACTAGTTATAGGCTTTTATATTCGATGGCAATTCCAAGCTTGTTGGTAAAGAGCCAAGGATATGAATGCTCCTTTTTGGTTAATATTCAAGACTCTTGAATTAAAAACAAATAGAAGAACCCACTAACCTGCCTCTTCAGTTCTTACTTTTTCTGAGGGTAAACTAGGTTCTCCACCTCCTATTTTGTTACTGGCAACTACACGAAATTCATATTCAACCCAAGGATTTAAATCCACTACTGTGGTTGTGAATGTTTTTCCATCGATCACATCTGGAACTATTAAAAAAAAAACAAAAAGAAAGAAAAAAAGGAAACTAAGAACATGGTGTCCCTGGTCAAAAACATTTCAACAGAGCCTGTAACAAGAATTGTATTTTACCTGTTGTGACTTGCTGCCAGCCAACTGAAAAAGGTGTCCTTGCTTGTATGGTGTACATGGTTACTGGGCTGTGATTATCTGTGCCTTCTTGCCAGGAGATCTGAGCTGTGGTATCGGTTATTTCATCCACTTTCACATGTTCGGGGGGCCCAGGTGAGCCTAGAATCAGATTGAAAAATAGGCAGAGTTTTGTAAAGCCGGTACCCTGGAAATGTCTAACATCATAGCAGTATGGATTCCCATTTTATCAGCACTATGGGAGGAGGAAAACAATTCAGCTTAGAATAAGAACACTTATAATTGTCATTTTACGTTCACTAAACTTAAGTCTGATAATCTATTTCTGAAATACTCTGAACTGCAGCAGAGATGACAGGATTTTTTCTGTTTGCTTCCCCCTCCCCACCCCCAAGAACCTTTGTTCAGCATGATCCCTCTATCTGCTTTTCCAGTGCCTTTCACTTTAGTCTTCGATGTCCTCTTTTAGTCTATTAATACTCTACATCTCTGTAGCCTGCCCATTTGTTATCTACAGCTGTTTTACTGTACGACGCACTGTAGCAATTTTTCAGCACAACAGCTGATCCAGCACCCCAAGCAGCAATTCAGTCAGGCAAGCTTTCTGCTGCCTTCTGGAAAAATCCTGATTCTGGGCATCCTGGCAAAAACGCTGGGGTTTGTCTCATCTGCACCAGCAAAGGGGGTTGAAACAACTCCTCTCGTTCTTTCTCATCAGTGACTTGAAGGACTGTCTGTCAGTGAGAAAAAATTTATTATATCCTTCAGCTCTTAATTTCCCTGGGAAAAATTAAGCTTCATCCAAAAATTGAGCTAAAATTCTCCCTAACTGCAAGGTAGAATCACATAATTCAAGTCATAGATGAACTGGGTTTTACAATCTACAATATCAGTTGTTTCTGTAATCTACAATACACAAAAGTTAGAAAATACAATTTGTGGTAACTGAAGCTGAAATTTACCTCGCACGATAAGGTCCGCTGCAGATGCTACGCTATCCACTTCTGTCTTCACCATACAAACATATTTTCCACTGTGTTTCAGCTGGATGTTTCTAATCATTAAATCTCCCGATGCACTCTGTTGAAATACAGAGGTCTTATTAACGTACATGTACTACCTTGTAATTCAATATTAAGATTGTATTTGTAAATGGAAAAGAAATCAACCAAAAATGTTGAAGCTAAAGTTGCTCAAAAATTGCATTGGCAGAGAGCCTGCAGGATAGCAAGGTATTACCCATCAGCTGCTCTACGGTAATTGTCTGTTAAGCATTTTCCTAATAAACATGAGGTAGTGTCCCTCTTTTACAGGAGATGTAAGCTACAACATGGTGAGCTTGTACTGGGAATGTACCTCCTGACTGCTATTAGGAACAATGAAGAAAGTCAGTGCCCTGTGACCAACCATTCTTCTCAAAGCCAAAAAAAAAAAAAAAGACAAATGTGGTTTCTATGGCCATTAGCCAATTTGACTTTAGACAGAATTGGTAAGTCGTCTAGTTATCACAGATTTTTAAGGAGTTCAAATCTGTAAATGACAAAGCTGAATTTGGTCCATTCTACAGCATGTGAGCACACTTTCATTTAAAGGTGGTATATTTTGGGCTAAATGCCCCGATTTTAGAAGTCTAAAAAGTTCTGTTCTTTGTTCTTCATTGAATATTTCATCTCTGACCATTTTTTTTCCCATTGGTGTCTCTCATGTCATAGCATGTTGTTGTTCTCCTGAATCAAGGGAAACATACATAAAACTTAAGCGAAAACTGTAACTTCATATCACATTAGGGCTCCTTGTATGCTATTTGTTTTCTACATCACTGACTAGAGAACTTGACTCTAAACCTTCGGTAGCCAGTGTCACTTCTTAAAAAAAAAAAAAATCTCCTCTTTGTATCACCTGAATTACTGCTTTAACCCAGTTCACATCATATTTTCTAGGTGAAAAAATCCCTCAGTCAGACTTCAATTTTTAAAAGTTTTTCTTTTTTTTAAATTTTTCTGGAGAAGCAGCGTTTCATTTGAGGACAGAACCCCATTTTGTGGGTATTTTCAGATACTCTGGCCACATGACTGATTATTACGTGCACAGTAGTTTGGGAGAAAGGGCAAGACATGATTCTGGCGTTTATTTTAGTCTTAGAAAAAAAATTAACAACTGTTCCAACGATTTGATTATTTTTCTTTGTTTCACGCTCACACCCATTATTTCAGCATTAGGATGTCTCGCTTCTTTATTCAATAGAAGCTGAAAACAATTCTGCCTGATTCTCTTCCGTGTGTGTAACACAATGCCTGGTCTTCTACGAAAGCACAGATGTAAGCATTTGCAGGACAATTCAGCGCTGACTGCCTACAATACATTAGAAGTTGTGTCGAAAGCAATCTAAAAATCCATCTACTTGACTGGAAGCGGCTATTCAGGGAATGACCAACAGCAGCAATGCATACTCACAAGCAAATCATGTTCTACGTGAACGTATTTTAGCAAACTAAATTTAAAGCATCTCAACCAAGGGGACTGTCAAATAATAGGATAATTTTACTTGAAAAAACCCACTAAAGTATTAACGCCGCTTTTAAATTATTTGTGGACATTATTTTTGGGAAGAATACCGAGGTACTGGCAAAAACACAGAAACCTACAGCAGCAAAAAGCTACAACGTAGAAGGCACCCTCACCTCCTATGGCTCTGCAGACCATCAGTGGTATCCACATTCTTACCTAGCCAGATTAAATCTTTGTCAACGTGGACAAGTCAAGTCCATGTGACAGTAAGATCACCTTCCTTTTTCCATGCTACACAGAATACAAATAAAGAGTAGTCCATGCAGTATGAACAGCTGCTGAAATTGCTTTTGCTTCTCCTGACTGCATAACAATCTCAGCCATTGCTGGGCTCTACGAGCAGGTGATACCCGAAACAGCTTAAAGGCAATCTGCTCAAAATTTTGGAATCTGCTTGGTTTGCCATACTCTTTGTATAAATCATCTGTCTAACAAAAAAAAAAAGAGCAGTAAGACAGTGTTACATCCCATATATTTCTAACCATCTGGAAGACCAGGTGGTGGTCCCATAACATTCCCACTAACTACTACATGTTGGAGACCTCAGACATGCGTGACAGGGACTTCCAAGACATCGTTACATAGAAACCTATCCATTAAAAAATTATTTTCGTTTTGCCATGTTTACCACCAAGAAAGCTGAAGTTATTTTTGCACAGATATTTTCAGTTAACAAATAATACCCACTGCAACTATTGGAAGGCTTTGAACATATTTATGCTTATTTACTTACCATGACCCGCCTATAACACCAAATGAAATTAGTCTACTGACCTTAAAGCGATACAAAGCCCATAAAATATTTTCGTGGATCTCTTGGTAACCTATGAAGTTTTCTACTAACGAGCTTCAATCCCTCTTTGCACAAATAAGAGTTTAAAAAAACCCCCAAACTCCTGAATGCCTATATCCATGAAACTCCCTTAATCTATCCCTTATGACAAATTTCCAAGTAAAATGTTCTAGATTCAGAGTTCTGAGTTAGCCATACTCACCCTGGATTTTTCTTCAGCACTGACTGATAATTTTTTGGGAAAAAACTACTTTTTGATGCTTTTTTCCCCCTCAGAGGAAAAGAAAAGAAAAGAAAAAAAAAAGACACCTGACCAAGACTTTGATTTGGAATTATGCCTGTGTTTGTTTTAGGAAAAAGCTGGAATTTTTAGTGAGAAAAAATATTGCATTTTCCAATCAGCTTATGAAGCCTTAATTGAGCCAGTAAAACTGTCAGATTCAGGTTTTGGTATGTTTTTAACCTCTCCTTTCTAATCTTACTATTTGTATATACAACCAGAGTACAGCTGGGGGGAAATATTACTAAATAAATAAAGTCTATGTAGCAATACTGGAAGGTAACGGACTATGAAATCAGAGCATTCCCATTACAGCATGACAGATGGTCAGTTTGTAATTCTCAAAACATTTCAGTGAAAATGTACATGATATATGAATATCTCATGGCTCCTACAAGGAAATCTCATCATCTCCACATGCACTTATATATTTAATCAATTGCAAACTGCAGAACAATCTGTGTGTTCGGTGCCTACTGATTAAATGCTAAATCTTTTGAGGTTTTACAGGCAACAAGAAAAAAGTTAGGTGCTGAAATTTCACAGTTTCACAGGCAGTAGCGTCTAACCCACAGCTATTCCTCTAGAGCAGGAGAACTGGCAAGGCTATGTGAAAGGAAACTTTATGAAGGCTCGTCATGGCCAGTTTCATGCTGATGCTCAGCTGCTTGTTTTGTTATCACTTGGCCATGGCTTGCACTGTAGTAAGACCTTTTGCTGTAATTGATTTCATTCTCTTGCTACATCCTTCATCTGTCTTAATGCTTTACTTTTCATGTTTTGATTAGAAGGCTAAATTCTAAAAACCATTAATGTCACCATGCCTGCCCCCGACACGCCCAGCAGCATCTCTGCATCCATAGGAAATATTTAATGAGACATATGGCTTCTCACCTGGGGATGCTCAGGCAGAACGTTGAGGGCTACACTAGGGACGCAAGTGCAGGAAAAATAAGGAAAGATGGGATGTTTTTGTCCAGCTTTAGGCTGAAGCTCGCAAAGTCTGCATCAAGTTCCTTAATCTGTCATTGCTGTGTTTCGTGTGATCGTGGGGCAAATCATGTGGGGCCAGATGCAGAATCAGAGGTAGGAACTTACAATACTTCAGGTCTAAAATAGAAGGCGTCTGAACAACGGGTTATGGGCAGCAAGCTAGCTCAATGAATGATTTCCCTCCAACACAGAAGAAAATTCTACAGGCCCAAAAGAGAAGAAACATCCTATTTTTACCATGTTGGAAAAAGAAAAAAAGTAAGCCTGTCTGCGCTGCATACATCTATAAGGCAAATGAAGAGAAGGTGTTCGCAACTTACCCCTCCAACCTTCTCAAAATGAGAAGCGTCTTTCTTGAAATCGGTGAGCGTTCCATTGAAATACCAGGTAAAGCTGATGTCCAGTACAGGATCATGCTGAACCTGGCAAGGCAAGACGACACTTTCTCCGACAGTGACATCCATGTTGGAAGGTGCCAAAGTAATCCTTGTTGGCTCTGTTGAGAGCAGAAATATCAGCTATTGGATTCCTGTATTGCTGAGCTTTGCTTGCTACTAATATCCTACCATGTTCTTCAAATCTGATTAATGACAGTCACTTCAAATTATGCAGCTGAACTATAAATGCTGCTGCCCGACCTCTCTTGTTGGAGCACTGTGTCCTTGCACATTTACCAGTGGGAGCTACTTGACACTGAAAAGGTAAATTTTAACCTGCTGTGTACAGGCCAATATACTTTACAAAGCTCAATGCACTGCAACCCACAGCAATGAAATTACCATTCAAGAGCATGTGTGGTTCTCAGCAATAACACTCAAGTTTTGGAGCAGGAAGCTGTAGTAGCAGCCACTGGGAAGATTAAGAGGTGGGAGTGAGAGAAGGAGCTAATAAAATCTGCAAACTACAGGAAATCCACATAGGGTAGAATGCATCTGATATTTGGGTCCATATATCGTATAGAACATAAATAGTATCATTAAGAACAGCTGCTTGTTATTCCAGAATCACATTAATGGAGAAAAATTTCAAAGTACTGTAAATATTGTAAAAATAAAATTTAATTCTAGAAACCCTTTGTATGTAATTCTATTATTTGTACATAAAGGGACATGAATCATTTAGGAGCACAGGCTGAAAATGTGAAGCTGTTAATTCACTGAACAAAATAATTCTGTTTGGATCTATGAGATATAGAGGATATGTAATGCAGTAGGATGTTAGATAATTCTGAGCTTGGAAAATCTTTCAGATATTCCAATCTTTAAAAAAGAACGTCATGAGGAAAGACATTCTTCAAATAAACTTCACAGGCTACTGGTCCTTTTAATCCAGTATCTTAGACAGCAGCTAGTAATGGATGACTTGGAGGAAGGGGCAAGAACCGTTTTAACAACAATTATGTATACAATTAGCTTTTGAAGACTTTATATTTTACTGCCCATGGAGTTCCTGAAGGCTCCTGCAGCTAGAGTTTCTACCACATCTCTTTCCATAAGCGAACAGCGTATAGTTCCTTAGGGCTAAACAGATATTGGACTGGAATATAAAATTACCTCAAATATTTTTTTGATTGCCATGGGTTTTTTCTCAACAAATTAAAAAAACCCCTGAACTTAAAAGCATAATTGCACTATTTAGTATTTAGAGAAGGGAGGAAAGTGTTCAGAACTCCCTCACCACTGAGAAGTATCTTTGTCAAGGGCAGGAAATCCCTCAGTCTCCTCTCAAATAATGAAAGATCTGTAACAAATATCCTTTTATCTTTATATATTGTTAAATATATCACTTCTCACGCTCTTTACTTTCCACCACATTTAGTATTTTTTCAATAAGCAAACTCGGACTCCAGATTGTTGCAGAGTTTGCAATTCAATTTACATCACCTCACAGATGACCCTCCATTCCAGCTCACCTACCTGTAACTATTAAGTTTGTTGAGCCACTGGCTGTTCCAAACTGGTTTGTTGCCAGGCACGTGTAGCTTCCAGCATCAACTTTGGTCACATTGGCTATTCTTAGTCCTCCATCCTTTAATAACATGATTCTAAAAAATTATGAAGAGATTTTAAAAGTTGCAGCATTGGTTTGTACACAAAATGCTTTAATACTCATACTGTTACCTTACATATATCAAACTGCATCAATTACCAACCTGATGTCTGAAAATTTTGCGGCCATACACTGACAATATACAACAAATTTGAACCCGTTCGTATATTACTTACCATTTTGGACACCAGTAGAACCAATGTTTAAGATATGTATGTGTGCATATGTATGTTTGTGTGTGTAAGAGAGAGAATCCTCCATTAACTCCATCTTTTTCAGCTGCACCAACTGAAACTAGAATAATTTTCAACTGTATTATGTTCTTTACCTCATGCAGTCTTGCATGGTAACTTTGAAATAACTCTGTATCACTCTTGTGATGATGCAATGGGATTTTTCATAAACAATCCACATTTTGCACTTTTCAGGGTGTATATATATACAAGCCTAACACATACTGCATTGAAGTCAACAGCTCATTTGCACAACTGACTCTGTAAAGCAGGACTTAGTCCACGCAAGTAGAAACTCAGTATTTGTTTAGAAAGCAAACTGAGACTTCACACTGTTGCAGACTTCTGTCTCAGTCTATCACCAACGCTGAGCAGGAGTGACCTGCAGACATGATAGAGGTATGCTTTGTAGAATGACTTGAAGGAAAGAAAATTCCCATACAAACTCCACCAGTGAGAATTATGCCTAGTGGACACATAGCATGGAACAAAACAGAAAGATGCTTACAAAACGTGTGGACAAAAGATGACTTGCATTACTGATATAGACAGAAGAGCACCAGCATCCCAACAGTAGAGATGACATCCTAGACAACAGCACTGGAAGGATGCAAAGATAAGGCTAATTTGACTCCCTCTTTCTCTATTTCTGGTCCTACTATCTATCATATCCTTAGATGCAGGACCTTCTACCAAGTCTTCCCTAAGATAACCTGGAGCAGCTATATAACTAACTGTATATAAAAATGTCCAGAATAATTAACAAAAAAGTAAACAACATTTTCCTGATATGCCTAATTCTATCTCCGATCACATCGATCCATTTCAAAGGCACCAAATGAATCACAGCGAGGCTATTCTGTTGGTTCCCAAAGCACCTTAGCTAGAAGGTATTTTGGAAATGCCCCGAATACCCACATCTAGCTACACAGAATCAACAGAACAGCAAACAACAGTAACCCTCCAGGTGAACCTCTAACCGCATCAGTTGCGGTCTTACAGAGTAAGTATGAGAGACTGTGATTTGCTGAGAAGGCAGCAAATGTCATGAAACTTAACATTGCTATCTTCCCTTGCTCAGAAGAGTCATGAGGATTTTGCCTTCTCTTCTCACTTGCACGTACTTCATTATTAACCCGTTTCTTTAGTCAGTACAAAATTAATTAAATACACACCCCTGCTCTTTTAGTTTTTAACATACTTGAGGCAAATTAGTATCAATGGATCTCCATCATTTGTCCCAACTGAGATTCAGTTCTCTATAGTTAATTACATATTACAGAAAGGTAGACGGGGAAGTCCGCTGTGTAAGGTGGGAATTGGGATCACTGCCTTTCTTCTCAAAACTTGTCCCTGGCATGGGATAAGCAGGATGCTCACTTGGAAAAACAGTTTGCTTGCTCTGCTGGCGTTCACACACTGTAGCTAACAGCTCAGCGTGAGCGAGATTCTCCACGTGAAGCTCCCCATGTGCTACGGTAGCTGATGAAGGATAAGGCAAGCTTGAAACCGCAGCACTGGCTGCAGGGCAAGCTTGTGAAGACTTTTAGGACTGAAGGCAGGCACGGCTAAGACACACCTGGTGAATGCACCACCTTAGATTTAATTGCATTGCCAAAATAAAAGTTGGCCCATAAAAGGTATATGTTTCAGTAAGCTGCACTGTCGTTAATTATTCATAGTGATTTATATTACAAATAATACAGCAATTCAGCTGAATCCATATTTCAGGGAATAATTAAGTTGGTAAATAAGGGCAGCGGAACACAACTCTGGAGTTTGATGGTTTCGGTGATCTTATCCTTCACCCTTAACTTCTCTGATCCTCCAAAACCACGTTCACGAACCGCAGACCACAAGCGCTGGGAGTCTATCATGGCTCTCTAGTTATGCTGCTCCTTTCCCTTAACAGCAAGTTCACCTAATCCTCAAGGCCACATGGAGACTGCATTTTAAATGTCTGAAAGCAGGAGTCTGGATTCCTTCCACAGCTGCACTGCTCTTTACAATGAAACATACTCTAGAAATAAGCACAACTTTTAATTGTTTTTCTTAATGATTTTGAATTGCATTTTATATTTTTTTAAAAAAAGGTGTTGCAACACTCGATGCTGTAGCTGAAATACATTTCCTTTGGGCAAAGATGATACAATAATGAAATTAATAGATGCAAATTACAAGAGGTAACAAGTCACCTTGTCAGAATGACAGACAAAAGCATCTTATTCGGGGGGAGAAAGAGAGTTATAAATAGATAGACAGTTTAATCAGTTTACAGTTGGAAGGAACCATCTTTGAATCTTCCAAAGTACACTGAGGTACCTAAGCCAATGTGGTGGCATTTGAAGCATATTTGTAAGGAGGATGTGCTTCACCAGTGTCAGCACAGCTGACCTCCCTGAGGCTTAGTAACTTGTTTTGGAAAATTCGTAAGTAATATTTGGCTGCACTTTATATCAGATGGAACATTTAATTAATTAAATCTTACCATATGGTTTATACGTATTTTTAAATGTGTTAAAGACATGATTAATACATTTTATAGATAATTATAATGGCATCAATAAAAGGTGTTAAAATATATCAATTGTGGTTGCAAACAAGCTATTGAGTTGTTGGACTTTCTAGCTATCTGTGTATTTTGCAAAGGCTTGTATTGCATCACCTACTTTGAAACAGTTTCCAGTAGAAAAAATGCAAAACCAAATAAAAACCCAACAGTGTTGACAAAGCCTGAGATCAAACAAAGGAAAAAATAGAATCGGGGTACAAACCAGAAAATGTCCATTGTTTAATTAAAACGAATCACATTTAGAATGCTTTGAGCTACCTGCAAGTCTAGCTTGCCTAAAATAATTAAGCAATAGGCTTATTAAAATCAAGATATAATTAAGAATCAAGGGTTTTCTCCCAGAATTAAAAAAACCCCAATGAATTGATTCTAGAAAAAAATTATTGTCAAAATAAAATCTTTTCTGGTAAATTAAAAAGAGAAATGCTTTACTTTTTCAATTACAAAACAGTAAATGCAGTGCAGCCTATGAAAACACTAAACCCAGAAATCACTCTACCCCTCCTGCTGAAACATTAGACAAACTGAAGCTTTTAGTATACTTAAAATTATTAGATATTCACACACTGTGATAAAACAAATGTGCTATGGCTGGCCTGCTGCCAGGAAGCGATCTAGATCTCTAACACAAAAAAATAACGTATCCTTTGGCGTTCCCTGTATCTACAAGCGTTTTCCCAACACATTTTGCTGAAGGCCAGCATTTTTCAAAGTGAATTCCATTTTCAACAACCTGCATACTTTTGATGCACAGGCAAATGGCAGAAACTTTTAGCCCTGTAAAATAGAGATAACTGGCGGAATGATGCTTTGGCTCATATCCATTTGCACAACTGGAGACTCACTGATGTAGGACCTGTTTGGTCATCAGATCAAAACATCATTGACAAAATCATCATCTCTTGCTAACTCTTGAGCAAAATTGCGGGAAATTAGTCTTTGAGAAGATTCTTTTTTTTTCCAGTAGTCAAAGGGATGGCATATAAAAAGCCCAACTAAAAAAAAATCTACAACAGCCAAATGTCTTAACTCATGCCCATGCTCTTTGACTGAGGTCAACAGAATGGGGAGAGGGATTAACCAACTTCAGGACTCAGGGTTCCTGACTTGAGAGGCCCATATTGGTAAAACTATGAGAATCTTTCTGTCCCCCCCAAACTAGGAGCAGGTATTTGGCATTACAGATCTCCCAGACAGCTGAGGGACTTCAGTGGGGTTACAGTCTCCATCAATTCTGCCCAGTCTGTCAGGTTTTATACATGACATTATAATTTGTTATTAGTTATCTTAGTCATAACTGACCATGGAGAAATCCGACTGCGAAATGAGCGCGTGTACTTCTCACACTGATAAATTATTTACTACTGTTGCAGGCTGCACCAAATTTTCATATTTTCAGATACTGAAACAAATATCATCTGGGACTAGAGGGCAAGTGGTGCTCCAGGATGCCAGTCTGAGATCTGTCAACTTCAGTATCTGTAGTGTAAGAATATTCACGCTATTCTGCATTCACTGTCCCCATACCTACTTGCTCAGAGAACTGGGACAGCATTACCTACAGGTTTGCATAGTTTTGCCTTACTGACCAAAATCCTGTTAAATTGAAATGTTGGTGCAGTACAACCATACACACAGGCCTGAGGGCCAGAATATGTCTCAGGATCCAAGACCACAAGACTGCCACCTGAAATGTAGTATCATTAATGAAACTGTTAATGAATTCAAATTTGCTCCTCTTCCTGTGACAATACTTTATGACTAAAATAACAGACATAATCAAACTAAGTAATCACTGCCTTTTTTGTCAGGTTCTTCAGCAGAAAAGCCAACTATTTTAGGTCCTTATTGATATGATAATAAACATAAACATATTGCTTTCCAGTTCATAACACTTCAGTACAAAGGAACAGTGGAAAAGTGGGTCAAAACTGCCTTTTTATATATCAATCAAATTCCAACTAAATTAAACCAAATTAATTAACAAGAAAGAAAAAAAAAAGCTCCTATTGAAGTGCTGGTAAGTAAATGCATTACTTTCCACATCACAGCATTTCAAACTGTAACGCAAAATGAAATAAAAGTACTTAATTCAAACCGTAGGGAAGATAAAACCAGTTAACTGATACTTCTAAGCACCATGCAACATTTTATCAGGAATTATTTCTCCTCTTTTCTTTCCCCCTTAATTTGACATCACTTCACCACAGTTAAAGATGCTGAAACTGGACATTTTAAAGAGAATTGCACTGGAATGTCTTTTAGTGAAGTTAAAGTTTGCAGCACCTTTTCATCTTTTTCTAGTCTTAGTAAATCTAGAAACATCTAGGAATAAAGGTGGATTTGTTTACAGGTGAAACACCGTCCTACATCATCTCAAAATCCATTGTATTAATCTGTTTCCAGTCAGGTATTTGAGCCAGGAACATAGGACCCACTGCAGCCAACATGCAGCAACTGTCTAGTAGTATATATCAATCAAAAATCATATACATACATCAAACATTTCAGGAAATCTTTAAAAGGGTTATCTAGGTTGCAGCATATTTTGGTATGTCTTCTGTTTTTGATGAGTTAAACTAGTATCAAGTGTATTTAACCTTGGTTAAATGTCTAATCCTCCTTTTTTGGAGCATAAAAGAAAAATAAAAGCACATCCATCTGGAGATGGAGGTGTCTCAGGCCAGCTTTTCAACACAGAAGGTGGTACGTGAAGGCAACTACAGTTTGCATCCTCAGCTCTCTCTACCTGGAGACACTGGGGGCTGTGGCCTGCCATCACTAGAAGCTGCTCCAGATTAATTTGGAATAAACAAAACCTAGTTGTGGCTTAATGACTGCAGATAAAATATACTGTAGAGAAATTTTTTGAAGGCCTTGTAATATGAGATGGTTGGCAAGGAATAACCTGAGTAAGTACTAGCTGTTCCCAGTGTGGTGGTACACACTATAACCGTAATATGGGGTGAAAAATTACCTGTGCCAGGTAATCAGGTACCCCCAGTACCTGATCTGGCAGTCATTAAAGACAAGAGAATCCTTGCTAATTCTTGATTATTATGCTCATTACATTACCCAAAATTATTTATTTCAAAGGTCCAAAACTGCGTTCTGGTAGGAAGCATGTATTCCTTCAATACCCAATTAATTTAATTCCCATTTTCTATCTTTCCTTCTGCATGTTCTACAGTGACCCCTATGCTTTCAATTCCCTCTGTATTCCACTGCTCTTTACTGTCTAGCTCTCTTTATTCAAGATAGTATTAAAAAAAAAAAAAAAAACAAAAAAAAAAAACCCAAAAAAACCCCACAACCACCAAAAAACCACCCACATATTTTGCAAAACTAACAAGAAGCAAGATTGTATTCTTCAACGTTGAGTGACTTCTCAGTCCAGAGCTCATGAATCCATTCTGAATTATATTTTCTTCCCTCCACAAGACATAACATATTCAGCTCACTTAATTAAAATTTACTGAGTCATTATCCAAATCGTCTACATACTGAAAACGCAGCACCATTTAAAAATAAATTAAGAATACAAGCAACAGTGCCATCAAAATGAAAATCTTTCAGGCTTTACTAAAGTAACATCGTCAGTACCTCCAGCAAAACATAAGTTCTCTTACGACAAAATACTATGAATACATGGAAGTAATGGAGTATTTGTGCTTCATTTTTATTATTCAAATGGGAATTTTCTTAAAATATACCGATTCTATCCATGTTGCTGCATCTTATGTGACATTTTCACTTTTACAGCTGACATTAAGGACTAGTTCTACCCTCATGCTAAGCCACGTTTGGCCTCTAAGCCTTCCAGAAAGCCTTCCCAGTTTAGGTACAGTCCAAACTAGCATGGTCTGACTACGGTATCTACACCAGAGTGCTGGTGGAGTGTGCTGGCACATCCTCGCAAGCAGACACGCTCCAACATTTGTGTACATTTACATGAAAAACAAAGCATTACACTGTCCCCATTCTCTACCAACGCTGAATAACTCCACTATACCACAAGCAAACCTACCAAAATCAACAAGAATATGGTTTTAACTACTCAAGGGCAAACAGATTTGGGAAACTATACATGTATTTATCCATGTGGGATATACTGCAAGAGCTGTTCCCTTGCAGGAACTGACTTATGGAGACAAAATAACTTGCTGCACTTTTCGAAGACTGTGATTTCCTTCTTGCTCTTCACAAGCAAATGGCAATTGTAAGGGAGGGGAATGTCAGTCTCCATCTCACACTCAATCTCTGTCTGTCTCTCCTAAGGAATGCTCTGTGAGGCTGAACCCTACCATAGGTCTGAGCTCCAAATGTAATTAAGCTCATTCTGCCTCCCCTACCTCTCCTACGTAAAGAGCATGCTGGACCTCTGTGGCCAGCATTATCCCTTTTGGGAACTCATTCCTCCCTTTTTCTGCAATTAAAAAAGACCCCCCCCCCCCCCAACAGACTTCTCCGTTAGAAATGTAGTTAATGGTTGAAAAATGTACTGCTAATTGGAAATTGAATTGCAAGAATTGTAGAACTGCAAGAAATTCATGAATTGCGATTATTCATAGCAGACAGTAATGAACTCCAGTGCTTTCTGCAAAGAATTGCATTTCTGCTTTTCTCTGAAGGCGAGTGTACTTCATTTAGATTAATTCAGGATTACTGGCTTGTTATTATGTTCCTCTGCAAGCCTTTTACAGTGTGCTGTCAAAAACATAGTCGGAGACACTTTGGGCCCTATTTTGGAAATACCTGCACTTTGCAGACCTAAAAGCCATAATTTACGTTCATAAATCTAAGCAGGCAGCATCATGTATGACCAATACATTTTCAGAAACCGAACGTTACTTTCTTTAGCCTGGTACCATCACCACAAATGAAATTGGTGGGCACTGCTTTTGAAGGGCAATCCAAAGCAACCATTAAGACCAGATCCGATGCCTATCCAGACAAAGCAATGCAGAAGTGGTGACTGGAATGCTCTTCTCTTGGACACGTGTGGAGCCCTGCAAGGTCCAGACATGCCTGGCAGCTTTGAATATCATGAACCAAACCTACACAGGTTATCTGAAGGCTGATGATGGGCAGCTCCAACAAAAGACAGGCACGAATGGGAAGGACACCATTCTTCCTGCCTGCCTTTTTATGGAAATGGTATGGAGACAAAAATGAGGAATTTTCCTAAATGGAGAATATCAAGTGCTATGCATTTATGTACATGCTTTACAAAAGTGACCATAAAAATAAGAACAAATGAGAATCATCAAAAAGCAGCAGGTTTCACCTGAGTTTTAGAGATCGTTGTGGCCTTGCATTACAGACTTATTTATCAATGTGATACTATGTCATTACAAGACAATGGGAGGTTTCACATAGGGGAAAAAAAAAAACCAACTAGTGTTATTTTGAATGAGATTTTGCTGGCTTGCTTGGACGCATGCAGCCAGCTAGCGAGTCTGCGGTACCGTGTCAAGCCCTAGAATGACAGATGCCTAATCTTCTGCCAAATTGCCACATTTGACAACACTTAACACTTGGAACACATGAAAACTATTGTGGTCCCTGTGAAGAAAGAGCCAGAGCTGCACAGATCAAGATGACAGCAAGTGTCCAAACCTTTTGGGTATGAGGAGAGAGCTCTAGCCTTACAATGGAGCACATAATGGTCTCAATCACAGCCTCTGAAAGTTTTGCCTTGTCTGGTAGCGTCTTCTGCGTTTAGAAATTTCAAAACAAAACCACGATGTGGTGTTTTACAGGAACAGGACTAGAAGAATTTCAGCTGGTTCGGAAATAGCTTCCCAATGGTAGGCTAAGCTTTGTAAAACCTAACACGAAGACCTAGAGGAGCAGGTGTACATTCATGAAATCACAACACACTGCCCTAGCAATCCCCCTTCAAGAACAACATGTTCAGTTTCCTCAGTCTCATGTCTGGACTTTTGGTCACTTCAGTGATACCATTGTCCCTGAATTATCCTGCTAAGTACAGGGTGATACCACAGTGTTGCAAGGGGAATACTCGCAGTCATCCTGTCCTCACTGCTCGCAGGCAAACCCTATGACTTTCTGTGGCTGTTGCTGTGACTACAGTCTGTATCCAACTCAGATATTCCAGCAACTAGCTGCAGAAAGGCTGACCTCAGGGCAGACTAAACTCCCAAATCGTTATTCTGCTCCTCAGAGTTTTTACAGCCTGTGCTGAGTGCTGAAGTGCTGCAGCTAGAATGTCCTAAGTACCAAACTGCCTCGTTTCATGCTAAATCAGATACGTAACTATCTTAATTACACCCTTCATCCAAGGGGGTTTTTTCCTGTCCCAGTTCACTACCTGAAACTCCCAGTCTACGCAAATATTGAAATGTACAACAGAAAGCTTGAGAAGACAGTAATCCCCAACGTTGGAGAGATGCAAAGCAAATGGCTGCTCCAGAGTGGAGACAGGTATGCTTCTGTATAGTTTGGTTATACAATTTAATCAGTAGACTTGTGCAATTTTAGTTCATGACTAATTCAATAATGTTTTAATGTTTATTGCTGGAAAAAATGTTTACATGTTGTTGGAAGTCAACAGCTGAGGATATAGGTGAATCACAAACTCTCCACTGAGAATTACTAACACCAAAACCACATTCACTGTCATGTAAACACTAAAGAAACAGCAACATACGTTATCATTGGTAGACGAAGTTCATGGTTGCTTGAAAAGAACCTGAAAGCGTAATTTCATTTTCTTTCCCTGTTTTCATCTGAACCACATGCACGTGAAATTAAGCATATGTATGAACAAGTACGTTCATAACAAGTACACATCTCATTTTCTTTCACACACCTCTTAGTTCTTCCTGAAGTCATACAATCTTAATCTTTTCAATGGCTACACTGACTAGAGATCCATTAGTCATGCTTCTAAATATTTGCATCACCCATCCGTCATCTACCTCTACTACATATTTCTGAGAGAAGATGGCCAGCACTTAACACAATACCCAAAGGAATGAATTTTTGTAATGGTATAACAAAATTTTAAAAGTTATTTTCTGTTCTGTCCTATACATATCACTGCTCTATTATGTACCTGCTAATGCATACCGAGCAGATGCTTGCACCCACCTGTGCATGGTGACACTTCTATCACTTTCCTAAGTGTTCCCAGTTAATCTGCAACACTTGGGTACAAGTGGTTTTACTGTTTTACTTTTTTCTTTCCAAAGTGTATTACACATTTGCCAATATTGATTTTCATCTGTCACCATTCAGCTCATGTGTTTGGGTTTATGAGGTCCGTCTTGCAAGCACCTGGAAAACCTTGCATAATTCTGTGTATGTGTGTGCGCGCGCGCGCGTGACCTACAATTTTGAGTCATCTTTGTAATAACTTTTCCCATATAAACAAACACAGTACTAGAACGGTAAAAATCAAAATATTAGAATGGTAGGAGTGCTATTCCAGACCTACCAATTATTAACTTTTGCCAACTGGATTTAAAAAAAAAAAAACAAAACTCCTTTTTTTTCTCTCAGCCACATCATCACCACGACTGTAATATGCCTCATCTGCCTCCTTGCCAGCATTTTCAGAGTATTTTGCTGAAGGCTTTAAGTACTGTTTTATAAGCTTTATATTTCCAGTCTTCTATCAGTACCTGGTTCTCTCTAAATCAGGCCAAACTCTACATTAAACTGAAAATAAAATCTGGCCCTTGACCTTAAAGAAAGCAACATGCATGTACTCTCAGTGCTAAGATACACTAACAATTAAAAACCAACCAAACAATGCCTCCAGCTAGACAGACTTCAGAGAGGCTTTACAACTATTTGGATCTATAGATGACGCTACTGCATAAAGAGACATAAACACGCTTTTTGTAAGATTAAAACAAATAAACCAATATAACTCGATACCTTTCATTTTCGTGTAGCTGCTCACCTCCCTTCTTCCAGGAGCATTTGGCCTTAGGGGAAGCTTTGGGTTTGCATTCAAAAGTAACTGTGCTGCCTATTTGAACTTGGATCAGTTTCTTCATTGGATTCCTGGAAAAATCTGGAGCAGAAGCTAAAACAGAAGGGATAGTAACAGTGAAATAAAGTACCTTTAATTATAGTAACGATACTACTATTTAGCACTTACATGACACTTCTCAGCTTCCAAACATAATTAAAAACATGAATTAGTTAATTCAACTAGATCTTCTATTGGACAATTATGCATTTCTCCTCCGTATACTGGTACAAAAGTAAATGTCTCAGTTGTGCAGAGTACGTCACCTAACGAAGCATGCACAGAAGATCACACCGACTTCATCTGAGCTGAAGCTCACTGAACCCAGCGAGTGTTAAGCACATGCCTAACTTTACGCTTTGCTGAATGTCAGTGCCCGTGACTTAGTCTAAGTCCAGGGAGGGCAGTCAACACCACCAGTCTCATTAAAACTCAAGGAGCTGGTTGGCTTCTACTTTCATGTGAGAATGCATGTCAGATCAGATATGTCAGATGGCACAAAATTGCAACGCAGTTCATTCTGAATGGGTATAGTTTGCATTAACTAACAGTTAAGAAAAGGCACATGGCTTCTACCTATACTAGCAATGAACTTCGAAAGGAAATTCAGTATTTTAGGAGACCGAGGCTGAGGGAGCAGCCTGCTGATTGACTGCAATCTTAACAACAGAAAGCAAATAACTCATGTCCCCAAAACACATTGCTCTTACAGACTTAGTTTTGAAATCAGTTTACGTTGCAGGTAGAAATCGCACAAGCACATGAGTGCATAAGGCAGTCACAAGTTCAGTGTTTCCCTCAAACAAACGGTTGTCACTATTTTAGACTCAAGCACACACCGTTTGGATGACTGAATGACAATCCCTTGTCCGCTCGATCAAGAAAGGCTGCACGCAAGAGCAGCCTATTGCTTTTAAATGACATGGCTCCCCTGGGAGCACTGGAGCCGTGGTGCAGAAGGTGAGTGCAGCTGACTGATGTGCTGAGCCAGTGCTGCCTCCAGACCATGTGAGCTGTTTTAATCTCCGGGCCTGTGTCCAAGCCCCCATCTCTGCTCTTCCCCTAATTAATAATTTAGCAATGAATGATTGGACTGCAAATCCTCTGGAAGCAGATGAGTCAACTCCTCGGCACTGCAGATAAAGATATTAGGTTGACAAAAATGTTTATTTCAGTGATAGCATCTGAGTGAGTTAAATTTGAGATCACGACGAGGTGGAATACGAGGCAGGTGGAGGGTGTGTGGAGAGGGAGAATCAGGTTCATGGTTTAGTGAAAAAGGAAAATCTTACCTACAACCCGGAGCTCTGCAGTCGAATAGATGACACCATGTTTATTTTCAGCTATGCATTGGTATCTGCCAGAATCTGTCAGATTTAGATTTGATATTGTAAGTGCACCATTTTCAATTTGGATCCTTCCCTGAATATTAAGAAAAACATCTTTATTGATGATATATTTCCTGTGAAAAATTTAAAATCAGTAAGAAACAGAAATAGGACAGCATGAATACCATAAATGGGGCAAATGTAACAGCATAATCATGAGAACAGTTCTAAAATAAGTGACATGGCCGCATCACAGTATGGCAACAGGGATCAAATATGGAGACTTGGCAAACAGCGTACGAAATCGATTCTTGAAACTTGCTCAGTCTCACAGGGGCTTCGCAATCTCAAATACCCTCGTATTTCCCCAGAAATATGGACAAAATCATACTAGGCTCCTCACGACAGACCAGAGTATCCAGATGGCACTGGCATTTCATACTATTTAGAGATTTCACACATGCCATTTGCTAATGAGCTCTCTGTAATACTATGCAGAAAAAATTCCAACAGTCATTAAACAGAAGACACATATTTAAGTGCCTTAGAGCTGACAAAGCTACTGAAGTACAGGGATCTTCTCACCTTGTTTGTTCTTGGAAAGCTATGTGAATTATGGTAAGAAGTGACTAATTTGAAGACGGAGTGGCAGGAGCTGGTGAGAAAAGGAACCAGTGATAAAGACAAAACCAAAGGAGCTTCTCCTTTGGGGAAAACCAGAGAAACAGTAACGGACAAAAGAACAAATTATTTGCTCAAAACCATTTTCTGAGGGTTCTTCTGGATCTGGACTTGGCTTACCAGGCCTCTCTGTCACTCTCTGCCTTTTCTTAAGGGCATGTACTTACAGCTGGCCCCACTGCAGGGTGACTCCGGCTATCTATGGGCAGCCAGCACAGCTCAGCTCAGCTCCTTCCTTCACAGGTCCCCTCCCAGTTTATTGCAAGGTGCTCAGCCAGTTAGACAAAGGACAAAACAATCCCAAAGAGGAACAAGCCTGAGTCTCCATGTCTTGATCCTCTCTCTAGCATCCCAAGCTGCTCTTCTTACCCTTCCCTACAAAAGAATTGTTCACGGAGAAGAGGAGCTAAGCGGAACAACCCCAGCAGATTTTTGCGGAGGAGACCCAGCATGAAGAAGGATTATTGCAGTCAAGGAGCTGAAGACAACTGATCACCATACACAGAGAACTCCTCTTCTGATGCCTTCTCAGTGCCAGCTTTCAAAGAGTTAGTCCTATAGTTTACAGTCCTTAAACGTTTCCAGAGTAAGTCACACTTATGCCCTGACACCATGCCAAAAGGCTGGACACCAACACTCAAAAGTGGAGAAATGGGAAGACTGAATGAGAGAAGATATTTTTGTACTTGCCAAGGTAAAAAAGCACATTACCTCAGTGACTTTGTGTGATACGGTAACAATGCTCTTAAATCACTGAGATGAGATTTTGTACTCCCTCATTTAACCTGTCCACAAAACACTACCATTGCTTTTAGTGAGCATATAACTATAACATTCTGAATGGTAAGAAATGTTTTTCAGTGCTTAGATCATTTTTCATAGCCATCCACTGAATTCACCTGAGCAGTTGCTCTTTCTTCTTCGACTGTGAGTGCCAACATTGAGCACAATGCATTGGCCGAGGGCAACATGCCTTCCTGCGATGGGCTAGTGCTCATAGTTTATATTCCTGATAACCTGAACCGGGCTGTTTCCTCAATGAAGCTGTGAGACTTAAAATCAATATGGGTATCAGATGCTTTTCTGCATTTCTGATCTGGGAGACCAAGTATCTCATCTTCTAAGTACAACCTCTTTTCCCTGTCACCAAATGCATTACTTTCCATTAGTTTACTTTAATAATTGTATTGGAGCAAATATCTATGTTACATTGCTGTTTATATTTCATTCTTTGCATCAAGTAATGGTGACCCTATAAATCTTTAGGACTTTTGTCTTTTTTCGTCAAGAAGTTTGAATATATTTTCTTCCTACCTTTAATGAAATGCCAATAGCAAGTGTAACAAAATCATTTAAGTTCTCTACCCCTCATTTATGGTTCTTAATGTATAACTTTAATTAAACTTCCTTCTCCAGTCCTTCCTTATATACTTATTTCTATGCTTCTATCATTACTTTAGAATCTGCTTTTAGCTGGGATATTTCTGTACAACATAATTTGTCTTTGTGTTTCTGGTATTGCAGCTTTTGAGGTTCCCATCTGGATGCTCTTGACAAACATATGAAAATCAGTATCAAATATTTCTCTCGACTAACGGACTTCTGCAAATTCTCATACTTACACGAAGTATTGTTAATTTTACGTAGCATCATGTTTTCAAAACAGAATGTTACCTCTATCAACAGTTGGTCTCCATTCTTCAGCCACCTATACGATGGTTTGGGCTTCCCACTTGCTCTGCAATCCCAGTACAAGGTGTCCTCTACAGCAACTTCAGTATCTTTTATCATCTGGATCCAGTGAGGTTTTGCTGCAGATGAAACACACATCAACAACAAAGACCCTAACAAGTTATTGTTCCATATGAGAATCAAAGGGTTAATTTGCACGGTTTGCATCAGTTTTCTGCATAGACTGCTTTGTACCAACAGAGGTTCTCACTGGTTCTGCTTCAAGTCACCGAATGAAACAAATTACTCACTGTCCCTTTTGTACATTTTTATCACAAGCAGTAAACCAAAAGAAAATTGAGATTACAGATCACTAAAGCTGAACTAGTAAAACCAATATTAAAATCACTAATGATTAAACAACACAACTTTGAAACTGAGGTAAGTGTAAGATAAAGAAATTAGTGGTGATACTGGAATTAAATAATTGATGTAGCTAAATCATCAAATTAATACTGAAGAGAATCCTTTAAGTCCTAAAAAAAGTACAATGGTATGTCAGCCTTAGTTCTAAATACCATTTAAGTTGTTTTCTAATGCTAGTCAGTACCTAACTGGATGAATACATGGTTATATGAGACTGTTTTTGAAAACATTAGTGTTAGCACAGCATTTGGGTGATGCAAACCAGAATATGGCCTTAAGAAAGTCCATAAGAATCACTAATTTTTTAAACAAAATTTTGATGTATTAATACCATACGTCCTTCAGAATTACCTAAAATACAATTTAAACTGTAGANTCGCAAATAAACATCACTGCATGAAAGACAAAAGTAGTTTATGCCTTTAGTGCTATTTCACACAACAGCACAACACTGTTTTATAGCTAATTCGTGTGAATTTTCTTTGAATTTACTAGAAAGTTATAATCTCAATATATACTATTTCTCCAATAAAAGATAAATTCTGGACATTGCATATGGAGAAAACAGAGAAAAAGTAGGATGAAACTTGGTTGCAAATATTTAGCTAAGGGCAAAAAAATTTTCCAGAGTCAATTTGATTACCTTAAAGATTTTC
>WAAD01026861.1:0-31705 GCA_013389945.1 Fregata magnificens | reverse complement strand
ATAAGAGATGGAGCCCAAAGTCATGGACTGAATGAACTCAGTGGACATTTTGTGGACATTTGTGGACATTTATGGACATTTTACAGACATTTTACAGAGGAGGTCCACAGTCTAAGGGAATGATATCTGTGTATATCAAAGGGTGGGAAGGGTGGTGGTGGGTAATGAGAATGTATTGGATAATGGGGGACCTGAGCATGATGTAAATGGTATGGAATAAGGGGTGGAGAATGTGCTGGTTTTGGCTGGGATAGAGTTAATTTTCTTCATAGTAGCTAGTATGGGGCTATGTTTTGGATTGTGCTAAAAACAGTGTTGATAATGGGGAGATGTTTTAGTTGTTGCTAAGTAGTGCTTACACTAGTCAAGGACTTTTTCAGCTTCCCATGCTCTGCCAGGTGCACAGGAAGCTGGGAGGGCACACAGCTGGGACAGCTGACCCCAACTGACCAAAGGGATATTCCATACCATATGACGTCATGGTCAGCAATATAAGGTTGGTGGAAGAAGAAGGAGGGGGAGATGTTTGGAGTGATGGCGTTTGTCTTCCCAAGTAACTGTTATGTGTGATGGAGCCCTGCTTTCCTGGAGATGGCTGAACACCTGCCTGTCGATGCGAAGTAGTGAGTGAATTCCTGGTTTTGCTTTACTTGTGCGTGCAGCTTTTGCTTTACCTATTAAACTGTCTTTATGTCAACCCACGAGTTTTCTCACTTTTATTCTTCCGATTCTCTCCCCCATCCCACCGGGGGGGAGTGAGACAGTGGCTGTGTGGTACTTAGTTGCCGGCTGGGTTTAAACCACGACACTGTGGGGGAAGGCATGTAGCAAGTTTTCAGCATCCTGAGGTCTCTGCAGAGAGGCCTGCGATAATCATGGTGGAGGAGTTTCCTCCTGGTCAGACTTGGGCTTTTCTTGGGTTTGTTTTTCTAATTTTTTTCATCACAGCCCACTTCCCTCTCCTACTGCGGCCTGGCAGTGGCCCTCAGCACCCTACAGCCCTAGGCACACAAAGGGCTAGTTTTTTGTCAGGCAGTGACAAGGGATTGGGGGCTGGGGAGGGGAGGGCTCTGTATCACCCCTCCCCAGCAGGGCCATCCTCAAAGCTGTCAGAGCAGGGGAGGCAGCCGTCACTGGGCCCCAGTGCAGGGGTTAAACCAGCGACTCCCAGCTCAGGCCAAAGAGAGGCTGAATCCTGGCACTGCTGGGTCAAGGATGTGATTTTTTGTATTGGTAATGGCAAAATTATATCTCCTAGCTATGGACATCCTCCAGAAATAGCCATGGAGTGATATTATGCAGCTTTCTTTTTAATTTTCTTGGCACAAAGTTTAGGTATGTGTGGATAAAATTTTATGATCGGTTACAGTGGGAGGAAGAATTTGGTTTAGCTGAGAACTGAAGCAATAGAAATGGAATAAAAACAAACACTGAAGACTGCAATGTCTTTCTTTTAGGGACTAATGAGAAGAATTTCTTCAAGAAGCTGTGGTCTCATTAGCTGGAAACTGCTAAGAAATAGAAAAGTCTGCATATATTAGTCATTGAAAGTCTACAAGATGCCAGTGTGACATAATAAAAGTGGAAAAATGATCCTACACTTTGTCAGACTAGGTTTTTCTTACTGAAATAAGAAATTATTAATTTCATTGTATGTTATATGGATCTCTTCTGCAATACTATACACAGTTTTTGACCTGCCACGTAGTTTGGGAAGATGACTGCAGATTGGAACAAGGGCAAGAATGTCTTACAGCTGCAGTGATCAAGAACTGAGCCCAAGATGTTGGCTTGGTAAAGTTCCTGGGCAACTGCCTTTGAAACTAAGTGAGAACACCATTGAGTACCCAGGTGTGCTGGGAAGTGGCTGTTGCAAGACTCCCTGAAAGGCAGCAGCCTCTTTTTATCTGCAGTCAGATGAGTTAACTCCAGGGGAGAAGCACTCAAAGACAAATACTAGACTTAAGGCCTCTCACCTCCCACCTGAAAGCAACAATCACAACTGCTTACTTCCAATGAACACCTGTGAGAGTATGGGGTTTTTTGCTCTAGTCTGTGTGCAATTAAAGACCACCTGTTTGCATGCAGGAGTTGTTCTCAGCTGTTTTCCACAACTGAGACCATTGCTTATTCCCTTCCTGCTAACAGATATTGCTGCAGCCAGCCATGTATCAATATCAAATTCTGCATGACTATAGCAAGGCTGATTATACTAGTGGTCAACAGTCTCAACCTGAAAGAAAAGATTAACAGAACCTTCTAAAATAAGATGCCATGGGAATGTACCTCTTCTCCTCCATACATGGAAGGGAGCAATGAACAGCACTGCCCTTTTGTTGAGACTTGAGTCTGACCATGAATGGCATGATGTTGGGATAATTAACAGCCGCTTAAATGGATGGCTAAAGAACAACAGTTCTTTAAACAGCCCTCAATCATAGTTTTCTTAATCATTCACCATTCTGGCTATGGTGTTTATCCACAAGATCTCCAGCATGGCACAGAGGAGGCTACAACAAAGCAAAGCATAATCAGTGCTTCTGACCTGTAAGGGTTTCATGTTAGGGAGTGTTTCAGACTAAGGTAAAGGCAAAGCTCTTGGGATCAGGCCTGAGTCAAATATACAGTCTAGGAACAGCTTTTGTTGAAAAGAGTAAAAGGCTGAGATAAGGTTACTATTTGCAAATGCACAAGGACACCAAAGAGCTAATTCATGCTGGCAAATGAACAAGTAGGTATAAATTCACCAAGAGGAAACTTATCCAGGAAATTGAAAGAAAGCTCCTGATCACCAGCAAGTGAGGTCTGAGAAAGTGGCAGGAAGAAACCCAGCTTATTTAAAGTTATGTTTATAAATCAGATAAATGACTATGACAGCAGAAAACTGGATTTAGTATTTTAAGAAATTCTTTCAAATCGTATGTTCAATGTTCATGGGATTTTTAGATATGATCTTTATGGTGCCAAAAGCTGCAGTATGTCTTGTTCTCCCTGTATGAGATCTAGGGGTCAGTTTCTGTTATTGCAGCAATGCTCAATCATCCGCTTGGGGTTTAGGCAGTTTGGTCCCTGCCAGCAAGCCTTTAACCATGTAGGTAATTTTAAGTCTTATATGCATCAAGACATCTGTGGGTCAGACAGCACCTGAGTGGGAAACCTTCCTGCAATGGTAAGGTAAGATTTGGGTGATAAAGTCCTTCTGTGGCTTTAATCCTTTTGCAATTCTCTCTGAGTTATGAGAGTGGGGAAAAAATTCAATTCCCATTGCAAAAGTGATCCAAGGGCTGTCACGCTTCTGAGACCAAAGCTAGAGCAAAACCACCCCCAGTTCAAAAACTTGACACGGGCAAAATCATAGCTGATAATTTTTTGAGTGGATTAGAGAGGATTAGAGAAGAGAGAGGTAGAATAAAAATAAGAAGATAAGAAATTTTAAAGTCACTTCTGAGCATGGTAAATTGGTACCTCTAAGATTTTCACAATGCCAAATGAAACACTCAGACTGAGCAGCAATTGCACGCTATTCTTGGACTGCAGTCAGGGCTCAAAAGAAGGAAGAGAAAGTGAAACTAAATACTGATATTTAAAGATTTTTAAATGACTGCTTGTGGGTTTTTTCTGGTATTGTGGTTTACATATTTTCTTGATTTTTTTTCTGTGTATGATTTGATTAATGAAATCTTAGTATGATGGTGATGCAATATGACTTTCTACTGGAAGTAGAGAGTTTTTCGTCTTTTATAAATCCTGTATTACAATAATTAAGAAATATTGCACTTGTATTCATCATAACTGATAGAAAATTCAGCTCACAGATCTTACTGATATTCTTGATTTTTTTTCTTTGTATATATGTGTGAAGCCTACTTGGTATCTTTAAATAGCTTCTCTCACTATTTGTGTATGTGTGAATTGTGTGTGTGTATGTATCAAATAAAACGTATCTCTCTCACAGAAGCATATTGACAGACTTTTTTTTTGCTTCCTTTTTGTTTTTTGCTATCCAAATATTTATTTCCATTCTAGTTCTGGGTGTTATTTCCTTGCCTTAAAACTGGTGGAGACCTAGGCTTTGCAACAAATGGGAGAGAAATAATAAACTGTGGAAGGTTGTATAACAGGTAGATAACATACATGAAGTTTCAGATTTATTAAAAGTTCTACAGAAACATTATTTTTTTATTTGTTTGTAGGGACGCAGGTTGGTAGTTAGTGCAAATTTTCTCTATTCAGATACCTAAGAAAAAGCTTTGGCTTCCTAATCAGCATAGAGTATTTATCCTGTAATGAAAGTAATATTTCACTCTCATTTGCACAAAGCATGTGTATGTAGGTCATGTGAAGGATATTAAATGGGAATGCTGTGGAATTGCTTCTTTTTCTATACAGGTTCCAAACTCAGCTCTGTAGGGACTTGCCTGTACCTATAGACTGGCAGATTTTTCTGCATAATTTGAAATATGCTAGTTTCCATTCTGTAGCTTTACATCCTTGCTAGATAGTAGCTTCCCATGACTGACTCAGAATCAACATGGTAGGTCACTCTCTGGTGAAGGTGGGTTTGCACTAAATTGAAGTGGTTGAAGGGGGAGCCCAAATCCTGCTCTGCTGACTCTGCTGCCATCAGAGTAACCTCTGGCAGAGGAGCCATAATAAGTAGTAGTAAAACTGGAGAAAACACAGCTTTCAGTTATTTATTTAGGGAAAATGCATCAGAGTCCCTTGATAGCTAAGAGTATGTTTGCAAATTTTTATTGTACTCTTTAAGGCAAATTAAACAGACATTTTTGCTTAAATACATATATTTTTAAAAATATTAATGAACAATGCATTGGACAGAGTTTTACTGCCATAAGCAGTTCTATAAGGAGTCTGCAAAGATACATCATGAGCCAATTCCTTAAATACACTTGCACTAGCATCAGCCTTGTGAGTGATGACATGGCGCACCTCATCTTGGCGTTCTTTCCATCCCCCATCACCACCTCTTCTGCCCAAAGGTGGCCCCTGAGTGCTTGCGTTCCAGAATGTCTACAAGCCAATGTTGTGGCCATTTCTTGTCCCATCACCAAAGGAAACTTCACTCCCTTACAGGGAGTCATCCTGTCTCTCGCTTTCCTGTTTCCAGCTAGTTTAACCCTTTTTGCACTTGGGCCTTCTTTCTCTCCGTGCCAGATGATTCCTTGGTCAGAAGTTACCACTACTGAGCAGTTATCATTTTAATTTCCCCTTCAAGCATCTGAGGGTACTTCCTTCTCAGCTGCTTCCATTCTTAAAATCAGGATGACTCTAATCCAGTATCGTGTCTGATATTAACCATATCTGATAATCAGTAGGGACTGCAGACAGGTGTAATGGATGAAGCTCATTTTGCATCAAGAGGAACATAATACTCAGTTGCGTACAGAAAACCTGATTCTGAATGAGGGGTTCGTTTGTGGTAGAGCAGCTCCCTTGCTGTGGTGTATTGAAAATCAGCCATTGACAGTGGCCGGGAACAGAAACTCAGGCAAAGATTATAAGAGGTAGGAAAGCATATTGTGATGTTTCCCTAAGTAGCTCTGTAATTAAAACTGCCAGTCAGATTCTTGCTACTATATGTAGAGAGCTTAGAGGTGCCTTAGTGAGGGAAGTCTAATATCCTTATTCTTTCTGCTTCCACTAGAAAGGGCATTGAAAACACTCAACATTATATTGCAGTACTCTGGCTTTAAACCTGATGCAAACCTATTAAGAGCAGCAAATAGCACTTGTGAGCCTTGCTTATGGAAAACAAACAAACAAACCAACAAAAAAAAACCCCACCAAAAAACCAATATTAAACCAAACAAAAAAAAAAGACACACTGTAGTAAATCAGAAAACCAAAATCAGAAAACCTGGAGCAATGCAGTGAAGCATTAGGCCCAGTTTCTTTGTTCACAAGGAAACAGAATGATTAGGATTTAAATAAAAATTCCAAATGTGTTTTGGTAATATATGCAGATTTCTATTGTGCCCACTTTGCAGTGGTGTCATTATGCTAGAGGGAAAAGAAACAGATTTTAAATAGGAAAATAAGCCTTTTTTTCTTTATTTCTGCTTGGTTGAATACTTATATTTTGCTAAAATTCACCCAATGGGAGAATACATACATTTTAACTTTAATCTTCATCACAATAACCTATGTTTCAGACAGAGATGAATAACAGTTGATCTATCTAACAATCCATCCATCCAACTTTGTATCCTAAATTCGTCATTAAAGTATCTGAGACCCTCTTGCCAGACATAAAAGTATAACTATTACATGTTTCCTCATTCTGTCTTTTTCCATACCCATTTCATTGCAATAACAGTAATAGCTATGTAGTTATGATTCATTTTGCTGGATGGTTGGGAATATCAGATGGTACAAACTAAAGAACTTATTGGAGCCTCTACTCATAAAACTGCTGAATACTATTTATACTTAGGGAAGTGACAGCACTAATGCATAAGTGTTTTTCATCATCCATCTACATAGGTTCACACATTGGCAGTCTTCACCATATTATCTGAGTGCCTCCATACTGCCTGAGTACTCCTTACTGTATTAGGTTATTAATCCTAAGTGACTGTGGGTTGGATTCCAACCTCACTCCCTTTTTAGGTGTTTTTATTTTTGCAGCTCTACTTCAGTGGAATTGTTCTTAATTTACACTTATCTTCACTGAAATAAGCTCCTAATATTGGATGGATACAAGTGAGAGCAGAAGCATGCCACTCTTAGTATCATTTTGATTACTCTCATGCAATATTATGCCCTGATTTTTTACTTACCTTGAAAATTATTTATAAAAAAGTGCTAAACTGACAAATAAAAATGTTATTTTGCATAAATGGAATCTGTGGGGACATGTGTCCTACAAGGACAGTGGATAATAAAAAAAATGCAGGAAGTAAAAAAGTACATTTTGCTAATGACTTTTAATATTTGTTTGTTAATAAAATACATGGTTAGGACAGAATTATCCTTTGTTCAGAAGATAACAGTCATATTTATTAAGAAGTTATATGTTATGGCATTATAATGATATTTCAAAAATATTTTCAGGTGTTTATTGGATATTTTTACTCTTTGTAACAAAACTTTGTAAGGGAGGACTGACATCGAAGGAGAAATATATTAAACATTTGACCTGAAGTACTCCACCTCATCCCCACCTTCCATAATAAGTTTCATTGTATTAGTCAATTCAGATAATGATAGGAAGTAGTAAAACAGATTTCTGCCCTTTAACAAAGATATCCTTTGGGAGAAAAATGATATTTCAAACCATTGCTTTAGTGTAAGGGTACTGCATAATGCTGCAGAGAATGGAGAGAAGAAAGCATGACAATGAGGAACTAGTCAAGCAGTTTTGCCACAGCCTTTGTCAAGGGAAATGTAAAACAAATGAGTATATCTGTTCAATACCCATCAAATAATGAGAATGATGCATGACTTCTGGGTCTGTGTCGACACAGCTTGAGCAGAAGGTTAAGGAAATATTCACAAAAGGGAACACTCACTGTTTTTTAAAAAAATAATGTGCAGAGTCACTCAGGACCCCATTATACAGTTCTTACTCCTATTGGTATTTATTTGTGTAAATAGTCCTCTTAGAAAAATAGGACTACTTTCATGGGTAAACTTTTGATAGCATAAGAGCTTCATTATCAAGCTCTTCATGTTTTATTGCTATATTTGGCAATAATCCCATAGTAACATTACAAAGAGACCAGTTTAAGAGCACAGCCTGGTCCTTGACAGTCTCTGGAATATAAATAATACAACAGTCTGTGCAGATAAAATAAAAAAAAAAAAAGGAAGTCTATTTGTTGGTTTTGATTGTTTTTTTCCAGAATCATGCTGGTTTTGACAAGATTTCTCAAGCACAAGATACAGTTCTGAAGCAGTTCAGAGAAAGAGCGAGTAGGTCATCAGTGGTGATGACCTAATTCAGAGGATGTAATTCAACTTGGCCTTCTCACTTATTTGGGAATCACTTATCCTTGGCCCTCAGACCAGTTTTTCTCACTCTAGGTGGTCCAACTCATTTAAAAATTAAATATTTGTTAGACATCAGCCTCATAACTATAATCCTTTTTTAGGACTAACTATGTGAGAGAGAAAAAGTTAAAAGTGACTTTTCTATTATCATCTTCTGTTTCTGTCCATCACAAGCCATTGCCATTGGGAGAGCAAATGGTCTCAACAAAGAAGTAGTTTCTTTCTATTCTATCTGTTGAAGGCTTTAGGCACCAACACATGGTTAAAAGGTTAAGATGTGTAGTCTTCATTTTCTCTTGAAAACATTTGAAGTGTTTTGGTTCTGTTTCCCGTCTGACTGGAAAAAAGAAAAAAGAAAGAAATAAATCATAGAATCATAGAATATCCTGAGTTGGAAGGGACCCACAAGGATCATCAAGTCCAACTCCTGACCCTGTACAGGACAATCTCAAAATTCACACTATGTCTTTGAGAGCATTGTCCAAACGCTCCTTGAATATCGTCAGGCTTGGTGCCGTGACTGCCTCCCTGGGGAGNCTCATACAGCTTCCCCTCTAAACCCTTCACCATCTTCGTGGCTCTCCTCTGGACGCTCTCTAGTAGCTTCACATCCTTTTTATACTGTGGCGCCCAAAACTGCACATAGCACTCAAGGTGAGGCCGCACCAGTGCCGAGTAGAGTGGGACAATCACCTCCCTCAACCGGCTTGCAATGCAGTGCTTGATGCACCCCAGGACACAGTTCGCCCTCTTGGCTGCCAGGGCACACTGTTGGCTCATGTTAAGCTTGCCATCGACCAGAACCCCCAGATCCTTCTCTGCAGGGCTGCTCTCCAGCCTCTCGTTCCCCAGTCTGTACATACATCCAGGGTTGCCATGTCCCCGGTGCAAAACCTGGCCCTTGCCCTTGTTAAACTTCATACAGTTGGTGATTGCCCAGCTCTCTAATTTGTCCAGATCTCTCTGTAGGGCCTCTCTGCCCTCGAGAGTGTCCACAGCTCCTCCCAATTTTGTGTCATCAGTGAACTTTCATACTAATCCTTCGAGTCCTGCATCAAAGTCATTTATGAAAATATTAAAGAGCACAAAAGAAAAGAAAGAAACAAAACCCAAGACAATCCATCATATATTCACAATACAGAGAATTCTGCTAAGCAGTTGATTGCTCTTCTGTAAATGGCAGTAGGTAAAACTTCTTCATTATATTTCTTGAAATAGGATTACTGAGCAGGTCTCAGTGCTTCTGTGCAAACTCTCTGCTCAGCCCCTACCCAAAACAGAAGTCTTCACCACTTAGTGTTGGACCTACAGGTTCTAGCAAAGCAAAGGCTCCAGAAGACTGACTGTATAAAATAGAATATCACCATTTTTCTGACATTAATTTTAATAATAATTCCTCTAAAATGCCTTCTTGGTACTTTAGTTATGTAAAAGGTCTGTAATTTCATGAGTTTACTGATTGTTTCCTTTGTTTTCTGTGTTACTGGATTGTTCCAGTACTAATCTTCCTTTCTTCATTTTCCCCCCTGTTCTATCTATCTTTTGTAACTATCCATTACAAAATCCATCTTGAGATACAACAATGAAAGTGAGCTCTAAACAACAAAACAATCCTCCCATATCCCAAAACCTGAACCCTTCTTACAGACTTTGCTCTTCCTTAGCATAATGTCTAGTTCTAAAATTCAAGTGGGATTCACAAGACAATCTTTCTTTCTATTTTGCCAACACCAATTCTGACTCTGACTGACCCTCAAGAATCAAAATGAACAGCCCACTACAGGAGTGATACATGAATTCATGCATAGCCTTCCTTTCCCTTGTTATTAGTTATGTGTCTTGAGACCAACTCCCAGTTGATCAAGTAGCTTTTCCACTTTAAAAAACACTAGCTACTCCACTCCCATAATTCAAGATGATCTTTCCTCACCCATGTCCAGATGCAACTCACAATCCTGTCCCTGGCAGTATGCCTCACCACTGGTGTCCCCAGCATGCTACTCTGCCTCATCTTCAGGTGACTCCCTGAAGAATGAGTAGGGTTGGCAGCTTGCTTTGGCAGTGGTCCTCAGAAAGGGGAGCGTGTACCTCAGTCTTGGGTCCACCATCCCATAAAAGAGCCAACAGCTCACTAGGCATTGCTTTGGTGAAACAATGATTTTTTAAAATGTATTATACCAATATCTTGGTCCAATATCTTGTGTATTTTCCTAAATCTTTCTCAAAAAAAAATTGTGCTGGCCATATAATGCAAATAGCTAAAGAAGCTGAGTAGCAGAGACTTGCACCTTGGTATGGAATAGCCTTATGAATGAATAATTACGTAGGGTTGTTGTAGCTGTGAATAAAGACAAAAGAATATCAAGATTTATAAATACATCATCACTAGAGCTGGTACTTTAAAATTGACTGAGCGACCCCTTGAAAATAACTTCTTTTCACAATTCAGAGAATTTTGAATATGAATAAGTTTCAATTATGTACAATGTATACAAACTTCACTTTGGGCGTTTTCAAACCTATAAGCAATTCTGATTCCTTATTTTAATAACACGATCATCGATAACATGCAGTGGTGCTTTCATTCAGCAAAAAAAATATATCCAGTAAATATATCACTGTATATATTACCTGAGAGAAAAAATGTTGATTCTTTTAAATGACTATGACTTATACAGCTTTCTGTAGGATACATTCTGTACTCACTTTACAGCAATACTGCCTGAGACTGATAATTCAATTTAGAGTCTCTGCAACATGATTCCTAAATACCACATTTGAAGAGAGAAGCTGGTAAGCATGTCATAGTTTTCTAAAAGCATGATAGTTATAGCATCTGTTAGTTGTCCCAAGATTATTTTTGATCATTATGTGTGTACAAAAAATACCATACTTTTGGAAGGCAAATAGAATGCTAGCAGTTTGTAATGTCACCTAAAATAGAAAAGCAGTGCATATCTCTACAATCACAGAAAAAAAGATCATTTTAAGCTTTCTACTGAAGATGCCTTTTCCCAGGTGGTCAATTGCACTTGTCATCTGTTATTTTGGAAAATGCACAGAATTTAATAGATGAGGTATATCAAACTAACTACATTAGGAACATACCAGCTGTCAATATGGCTTCAGCCCAACAGCATCTTTTGGGAAAAGCAAATTCTGAAATGTAGACAGTATACAATTAGTCTGATAGAACGATTATAAGTTTCACCATCTGTTGCATATTTCACAATTAATTGTGATTTGTATCAACAGATATTTTCTAAAATCCACATTTTCTTTTCCATACAAGAAACAACAAAGCATAACAGCAACACATTGTCTCAAGTAATGATGTACCAATGCTGGAGCTAAATCAGATAAGCTTCACCCTGGTTTAACAAGGTAGATATCTAGGGTACTAATTACAGTAAATAGATCTAAAAATATCAGTGTGAGTACAGAAAAATTACAAACCAGAATTATCTATCCTTGCTTGAAAAACTTACTGATTTTGCTTTTCAAAGCTATCCCATTGTGCAGTCATATACTATTTATGTTTAACATTTCAAAGTCCATCAGTCGAATGCTATTGGATTTTAATTACAGGAACCTATTTAATCAAACATAAATGTAAAAGCTACAAACATTTCAAAATATTCCATGGCTAGATCTAAACTACAGAGGAATTGCTTGCATGTAAAATTAAATGCCTAATCAATGTATTTAATATGAAGCACCATGATAGTGTTTAAAGTTATATCAGAAAAAATAAAGAAAAATTTAATTAGGTTTAAGCCTTGGGGTTTGGTTTTTGGGGGGTTATTTTTTGCTTATGTTCTTTTCTCCACCTCATAGCCCTAGTTTGTTTGTTTGTTTCTTTGTTTCATTCTTTCTTCCTTTATTACTTTCAACGTGATCCCCATCTGTTGCTAAGTGAAAGGCCTAGTTCTAGTCCCAGCTACTATTCTTCAATATTGGCTTTTTGCCTATGACATTAATAGGGTCTGTACAGGTCTATGGGTCCATTGCATTTATTTAGAAGTGAGATGAGACTCTTAGAAGCAGCTTCATAGTCAGACAAGTCTTTGATAACATTTGTAACACTGAAAGCAGAAGTCAAAGATTTTTGAAAGAAGTCCTAGAGATATGATATTATTTAAATTGCTTCATTCTTCTCATCTAAAACTAACATTTCGCTTTACCTAAAGATAAGCCATCAGTCATGTCAGCTTTGTGCAAAGTGACTGAACAGGGCTTAAAGCAAAAGGAAAAACTGTAACAACAGGTACTTCGCAGTGCCTAAGCCATAAGCTGCGTTCAGACGTTTAGCTTTCTCAAAAGATTCTCTACTTACTTGCAGGTACGAACTACCTCAAACATGGAGCAGGGAGAAGGGAACTACTGGCAGACCCAAATGATCTTCAGAGATGCCATTTTACCAAAGACTTTGTATGAGGTTTGTTTCTTTTACCAGCACCAAAGTTATGTAGAGCTTTACATAGTAAGAATCATATTTCAGTTTTACCCATTGGTCCATAGGTAACAGTACCACTAAAAAAAAAAAAAGAATAAAAAACATTCTGTGTATGATATGCACATATGTGTGTGATATCTTCCTTAACAAGCAAATTGCTGCATTTCACATAGGCCTTAGTTTCCAAATGACTCAAAGTGTGTCAACTCAAGCAGGGACCACTATAATAATCTAGGCAGATGACAAACACAAGAAACACAGTAGCAAGGAAAGGACTTCAGACAAGAGGTGACATTGTCCTAGCCAAATACAAATGAGTAAAGCTGCCATAACTATCTTTCAACAGTAGTTGTGAAGATTACCAGAAATCTGATTTGCAAATATTAGTGATGAAAGAGGGGGAATCATGTGGGTGCATTCAACTTTTGTGACATATTTCTGTTGCTTTATCATAGAATCACAGGATGGTTGAGGTTGGAAGGTCACCTGGTCCACCCCACCTGCTCAAGCAAGGACACCGAAAGCCAGCTGCCTAGGACTGTGTCCAGACTTTTTTTAACATCTCTAAGGAGGGACAGTCCACAACCTCCCTATCTCGCCCATCAACCCCACCTCTATTTTGTCTCATCGAACTATAGGCAACTGGCTTTTATTTATATCCCAAACAAAACTATAAACAGGAGAATCACTATGTTGGAGTACTCCAGAGACAGAGAGAGACAAAAAGAAAAATCTTTGTCTTCCTTGTATTGAAGAAACTATAATTTCTGCTTCTTCCCCTGCTATTTTCGTAGCTTCATTAACTGATTAACAATGGGAAAATAAAACAGAACTCTGCAGAGCCGAACATGAGAGTGCCTTCACTATAGGAAATGACTGTCCAATATTCAGAAGTCTCTGGAAAATCCAAGAAATAAAAATGAAGCCATCTTACCACAGTATGTTCACTCTTTCTCAACTTGACAGCCATATCAATTCATGACTGCTCAGATCGTTGGAGGCATTTGATGATATCCACACTAGTACACGGATATTTTTTGTTGGATTTTTTGGTTAGGTTTTTTTGTTTGTTTTGTGGGTTTTTTTCTTCACTATTTGGCGATCAGTCAGTGCAGCAAATGTTAGCTTTTAGGACACCAGTTATTAATCTAATAACTAATACTTACCAAACTCAGAGCCAGATGAAAAACAGGCTTTCAATTTATTGGGAAAAAAGCAATGTCCTTTCCAAGATAAACGATGAAAAGTAGATATACTGACACTAATAGTTCTTTGA
Source organism: Fregata magnificens (assembly GCA_013389945.1). Classification (NCBI taxonomy): domain Eukaryota; kingdom Metazoa; phylum Chordata; class Aves; order Suliformes; family Fregatidae; genus Fregata; species Fregata magnificens. Next base: position 17,960 of record WAAD01026861.1, on the reverse strand, counting down.
GCATTTGCTGTGACAAGAACTTTTTAGAAGTCAGTATCGTGTCCATTAATATGAGAGCTAACTTCCCCAATTGGTCTTTAAGCTACATATGAAATTCTATAAGAAATCTAGAATTCTATAGAAAATATGTAGAGAAATATATCTGTTCCTTTGTAATTTCTTTTATGTTTATAAAGAATTTGATTGACAGAGCAAATTAAGAGGGGTGTGTTTTTTTCTTATTTTTGTGTAAGGATCTATGTTTCTGGAGTTGGTGTTAGGAAAGATCTGTATGTTTTACAAGTACAGTCACCAGGCCACCACTGTGTCTGAATGGATGTGGAGAGAGATTATTACAAATGCACAGCAGATTTTTGTCAAGCAATGTTACCTAGATACATTTCAAATGAATTGCCAAGGTTATGGCATTGCTGGCATACAACCAAAAAGCTTTGCTTTTGCCCAGTGCTATAAAACTATTTTATAATACTAATTATTAAACTGCAGCATTAACCAAAAGCCCGTATATGGATATTTTTGTTTTAGAGAAGACACATTTACAACAGATCTTGAATAATTTTACATTCTGGTGACAAATTCAAACAGTATAGATAATATTCTATATGAGCAAGACATCCACTGTTATGCTCTGCTTCTCTAAGACATTCTGTTTCCCATTGATTAGTGAAACATCACATTTTTCTTTTTAATTCTCAAGGCCTTTAGACTAATATTTTAATTCTTGGTCATTATTAGAGCTACCAGTCAATTGAGATTCATGTTCTGGCAACAACCTTCTCTTCCCTTTCTCCTCACAATCTCTTGAGTTCAAAGAGCTGTATCAATCATATTTTCAAGCCAATTACATTAATCTGGTTCTTTTGAATGTCCTTAACAGATTTCTGAAAATGAAAATATGTCATCCTGCTAGGAACTGAATCTAGATTCCTCACTTAATGACAGAACCTGCCAGGGACTTTGCCGCTTCTCTCTCTCTCTTGTTATCCTTCGGTCAAATAGCAGCTCCAGTAATGTTCATTGTGCTTCATTTTCTGTAAAGCAGCTCCCCCTATTTTTATTTTTTGAAATTAGCACAAGATCCATTTATTTGTTTATTATTTTCTAGCTCTCCCTTTGATCTTGGAGTAATGTTCAGGCCCCTTTCCTTACAGGACATACTACTTTCTGAAGGATGTGGCAATGGAACATGGTTTCACAACCACAGATTTTGCCACAAGACGGTATCTTTAAAATCAACTGCAAATAGAATAGTCAACTTAGATCTGTGACTTTGCAACTTTTCAACTCACTCACTCTTTCTTCCTACATTTCTACTGTATAAGCAGAAGTTGTATTTCTAGCTCAGCAGTCTTTCCTTTGCAGGTTATTGTCTATAGAAGTAGGTAAACCTAATCCATCTGATTTTGGACTGTTGGTGTCTCTGTATTGTTATTGACATTCTTTTCTGCTGCGTGTTAGCAAAGAAGCACTAAGGAGCCCTGATGTCACCACTACCTGTAAGGACTTTTGTAGTGCTGATTATGAGAGTTCCCTAACTCAGTCTGAAAGGCTGCCAGCCAAACGGTAGCGCCCAGACTTGTAGCATTTCTTTGTCTGTTGACATTAGAAATTTACTCCATTTTTGTTTTCAGACTGCCCTTCTCCTTCTCTGTGTTGCTTTCTGTTGCTTGAACCTATTCTTCCAGGGATTAGTAGCAATGTAGATTTTAATTTTAAATACAGAATTCATGTTTAGATAAGACATAAACCCAGCTGCCTAATTATAACTGTGACTTTTTTTCCCTGAAAAGCCAAATGTCCTGCAGTTGTCCTAAACCAAGACTGTTGGCCATTTAATACTATAACCATGTATCTCACCCATTCTGCTTGTAAAGAAATTATGTTGCTACTGACTTTCTTTCCTAAATCACAGCAGGATGTTAAATATTTTTATTTCACCTCTGTGATGAAGTGAGTTCTGTAATACTATGTCATTTATAAGGTTTTTGGGAAAACTGGACAAAAAACCCCAAACAACTGTGTAAATATAAGATAATTCAGAATAGTAACTTATTTCTTTGAAATTTGAATAGTAAACACTTTTATACTGGATGTCTTTGGTAATGATTACCCTTGTATTTTCTGCCATTTTTCAAATTCATTAAGAGAGGCTGATAGAGAAGAACCCATGGGAAAAAGAAAACAGAGGTCTGCACTAAAGGTCTAGCTTGAATGAACTGTCAGAATGAACTTTCCTTCCCTGCAATGCATTTCCTGTCTCCCACTGCTCTAGCCAGCCAAAAGGTACATCCAGTAGCAGGCACAGCCATGCTACTTTTAAATGCATGACCCCCAAAATGGAAAGAATTTTATGCATGGCTGCCACTGTATGTGGCAGTGAGTCAGGGCATAGATTCCCTGGACAGAACTAAGGAGATTTACATGTCTCAGGGTAGGATCAAAAACAGTCAGCATGCTGAACAAGCAGCTGGTAAATTAACACAGAAAACAAACTGTTGCAGAACTTCCCCCTTAGTCTAGAATTTGGGCTGAATTTTGGGCAGCTGCCTTTTCTACTTCAATTCTTTAGGAATAAGCAGGATCTGCTTTTAAAACCTACTGCTGGTGCTATTTTGCATTTTTATGCAGTAGGTGCCAGAAGCATTTCTGCAGGGATTGTTTACCTGGGTTCAGTGGTATTCTCAAGATGTGAATTCCTGCCTACCCAGGGAGAAGCCTGAGCACTCAAGTGCTGCCAGTGCACAGAAAACATAACATCTTAGTCAAAAAACACAGGCTACAAGACAGAGGCAGAATCTGGAAATAAGGAATCTGTCAACCAAGCAAGTGCCCGAGACAGTAGGCTTGTATTAAGATGCTTCTTAGGATTGCTGTCCTTGCCCCGAGGATTCTTGAGCTGATCACTGTGCAATGGCTCAGCTTCAACAAAGATAGAGCCAGAGATTGATGTCTCCCTTCTCCCCTCTTCAAGCAATAGCCTTAGAGGTTAATAAAATTGTATGGAAAATATGAACTTGAATGTTCTCCTCTTTACCTCTCACTGCTTTTCATCAAAGCTACAGGAACATGTAGACCTAGACTTCCTGAGTGAATCTCTTCTCCTGCAATAGAAATGTATGTGCTTTTTATTTGAGGTATAAAAGCAAGCTGTATATTAAGTACTGCACCATAATATTCTATAATTCCTCAGAAAAGTGCCCAACGTCTTCGTAGGAAAAACATATTTTCATATCAGTTTCAGTCCTTTCCTAAGGTCCTCAGGGCCAAATTCAGCGGGGGTCAACATTCCACCAAAAGCATACAGTCTGGCTTTTATGAGTGATCCATAGTAATCTATTTATAGCAATGAAAAAAGAAAAAAAAAGGGAGCACCTACCCCAATCACTACATCAGCCTTGGTGTCTAGTGTGGCTCCTTAGTTTTTTGTCCATCTCCCCCATGAAGGATAGTACAGTTTCGTATGCCAGCTACAGTCCTTTACCATACCAGTGTTGCTCTGATGCCTCCATATCATCGTTCCCTCCCTACCTTTGACAAGCAAGAGGTCACTGAGAGCCCTTTCAATCAGACTCTTGCCTGTTAGAGACACCTGCTTCTGGGATTTAATTCCAGCAGGGATAAATACGCTGTTGAACCAGAGACCTGGGGCAAAGCCTGCTATTTAATGTCTAAACAATATTTTGATGTCCTGGTATTTATCTCCATGCTGTCTTTAAAACAGAATGACTCCACATTATTTGCTCTTTGATTTCTAAAACACAGGCTGTTAACCAAATTGAAAGCTAAAAAGCTACCAGCCCAATGGATACTGAATCTTCAAATGGAAATTTCGTGTAATTTCAGTAGTTTCTGCAATCTTGTCTAAGTATGTTTAGAAGTAAAGTTTTGCAAATGAATGAAAAAGCCACTAATTGTGGCTATTTGCAGAAGCCTCTATTTGTAGAAATTGCTATTTGTAGAACTCCTACTGTATGCATTCTTCTGATCAGGAGCTATAACTGCCAATCTTCTTTAAATGTGAAGTCGCATATTACCCATTTAAATAACTACAATGCCTGTCAGATAATTACAATATTCTTAGCCTTTTCGTGGAATAAATATGTACAGCTACTAAAAATTCTGTCTATATGAAAAGATTTTTATTTTAAGCTTGTTTACACCTTTAAAAAAGTGCTGTGGCATTATTTATGTATTTTCTTTACATAGGATATGATTTATCAGTTCCTGGAAACCTCTATATGATAGAGATCTTACAGATATCATCAGTATGTCAGGTATTGAAATTATAAAGATGTCCAGCACACCTAAATAAAGTCTCTTTGGTGTAGATGATAGGAGCTGGAATAGAACTGTCAGAGCCAAATTTATGAAAGCTCTTCACAGGGCAGTGAATATATACTTTAAATATATAATAAACCCTCCTTACAGATGGAGGAAAAAAGCTGCTGCTGCTGCTGCTGCTGCTGTGGTGACAGAGCAAAAAAGTTGCTGCTTTTGTCATCTGTTAGAGCCAGCAGTTGTGATGGGAATGGCATCACCAGCACTGTCACCATCAGCACTGCTGATAAATCTGTGGAACTGGAAGAAGGCATGAGAATGCTCAGAGGGAGAAAGCTATTTAAAAATTAACAAGCCCTTCCACTGTTGGAAAAGGAAGTTTAACGCATATGATACTGCATGAAGGGAAGCTCTTGTGAAACAGAAAAGGTAAATTTAGTCTACAGCTCCATGTTTGAGTTTAAACGACAAGAAGCATGTGAATTTTGAGATGACATAAAATACCACAATTTTAATGTTTTTTCATGTACTTCTGTGGTTATAACTGTGATGGTTTAATGGTATAGCAAAGTAGGGTTTGGAGGAACAGTAATACATTTTACTAGACCAATGACTGTTTGAAAATAACAAAAAACCTTGCTTTCAGCCACACAAGCCTTTCTTTGGGCTTTCAGATCTGATCTTTTAAGACAGGTTAAGAAACAAGGACAATACTATGGGCATGAGCAGCATACATATGGCAGAAAATTAAATATGGTCTTTGCAATTCATTACTAAATGTTTTTTCACATTTTTAATATAAGATCCTCCTCTGTGCTGACAGATAACTTTATGCACAGAACAACAAATCCAAGAATAATGAGAATATAAGTATCTAATATTTATGTACAGATGTCCTTCAGAAATTGGCTTACTGCAGAACTAGATGGGGAGGCAAAAGAAATGTTGGTATTCTATTTCTGTGAAATAAGACAAAGTTCTACCATTTTTCTCTTGAATGTTTTGTTAAAGTCAGGTAACACTTGTTTATTGAGTTTGTCATCTGCAAACTTTTCTTGTCAAGTACAGCCATCAGCAGCAGCTGTCACTGCAGAAAAGTTGCAACCAGTGATATCAGTTATTCAGGAGAAAGCAGCTCCCAGCTGTACAGGACTTTGAAGTCTTGCTTTCCCAAGTAGTGCATGTACTGCAGTTTGGGACCTTTTGTCCTAACCCATTCAATCCTTGTTGTAACTATAATATCCCTCATTAGCCAACATGTGATACCTTTCTAGAATTATGTTTGGCACTGTGCATGCACTTGATGTATGAGTAGGGCTATTCATACTTTTTCTTCATTTCCCTCAAGGTCAAGCTTCCTTTTAGCATTCCAGCTACTTTTTGAACTCATAATCCATCTGTCTAGCCACTTAGCTGCCTTTCCAAGATTTTATCTTGGTGCTTACCAGTGCACTATTTGAATACATCATGAGGGTATTTATAAATGATGCATATATCCCTGTTCTTTCCTTAGTAATATGAGAGCAAATTTACATTTAAATGCATATAGGTGAAATTACAGCTATAAAAAAAAAAAAAGAAAAGGTTATTACTTAAATAATGTCCCAACGAGGGGGAGGATTTGCATTTAACTTTGCATTTAACTGCTTCAGTTTTGCCCATATACGGGCAATTTTACAGGTACTGACAAATCCACAAAACCAGAAATTTATCTGTCTAAACAAATATAATGGAAGTTGTTGGTTTGTTCTTGGTTTGTTTTTTAGTTTTTTTCATCCTGGTACTGAATTTACACTTACAGATATTGCTAGATTATTTTTATTTACAGCATTTACAAACTTAGGGCCAGAGGGCACTAACAGGCCTTTCTGCCCTGAGCAGCCTCACCAGGAATGCACACCCCTGCACTACGTCATAGGTGTGCCTGTGTTCAACCTTGTCTCTGGCTACTCTCACTCACTGAATGGCCTTCCTGGATGGACCCCACTCTTGACTCATTACCTCGCCTTGCTGGGACCATCTTAGACCCTGTTCATGTCATGGGGACAGTGGGCTTGAGCCTGGGTGTCCTGCCCTGGCCTGTGTTGGGGGGTCACCTTTGGCTCCTGGCTTGCCTGTCCTTGTGGAGCAGCCCCACTCTTGTTTCTCCCTGACCCTCTTATATGTTCTGATTCCTTCAGACAAAACTGACAGATTTCTGGATTATAAATTAATCACAAGACACAACCCCGTCCCCCCCCCAAAAAAAAAGCAAAACCAAAAAACCCTGAGTATAAAAGTTGAATGTATGACAGAAATTCAAGAATAATGTCCTACTTATTTGTTTATTAGTCATTTATTGGAAAGTAAATAAAACAGATTGCAGCACGTTTCCAGTCAAGAAGTCACCCATAGTATTAATTTTAAAATAATTACTAAGAAAAAAAAATTACCCTTTTTCTTATTTACATTTCTGGCAAGTAAATGTCATAACAAATATAATGATGATATAAACCACAATAAAAATAATAAGATGATAGTATCACTAAGGAAAGCAAAATTAAGTCAGTTATTCATGACTACAAAGCACAATGATGTAGCTCACAGTCATTTCAAAGTCTTGTGCAAAGTATTCTTGTTGACCTTGCTATGTGCAGGAGGGTTGAACTAGACAATTTCCAGACGTCCCTCCAAACTCCTCCTTTCTGCGACTCTGTGATTCAAAAGTTTCATAAATAAATTCTTTATCCTTTTGACTCTTCCAATACCACTAGCTGACTACCGAAGTTTCACTTTCACTTCTGCATGTCCCATGGTGGATAACCACATGTACATCTCTATGTTTCAGTTTCTCCCACCAAGCATGTCTAAAGATTTCTCCCCACATCACACTCTTACATTCATATTAGCTCTGTACACCGGATGTGCTGCTTGTTTGTTTTATGCCCCCACTCCCTCTCATTAACTCACATTCAGGACCTAAATATACAATCTTAATTCTACTCAAAGAGACTACTGTGTAAACTCTGAAATAAATAAAAAAATGTCTGGCACATAATCTCAGCAGAGATTTTTAGTTCAAGATCCAGCAGTAATACAGCTTTATTTATTTATTCCTTACTTGAGTCATAGGTAGGGTGAGTTTGTATCTGTTCAATCCAATCCACATCCAATCCACAGAAAAAAAGAAATCAAAGATGCAACTTCTGTCTCAGGATTTCCCTGAGCTACAGATCACTGGAAGCTCAGAGAGCATACTAGACATATGTCACCAAAAGTTTTCCTTGTTCTTATAAACCTGTAAAGTTACTTTTTTTTTGGCTACTGTTTAAAGATAGGGTACTAGACTACATGGACCTTTGAGTTATCTTGTAGAATTGTTTTTATAAGCAGAAATTCTTAAAGTGTAATACATATATTTATAATGTATATATGTATATCTCTGTGTATATATGTATATCCCTCTTTATATATAATAATATAATATGGATTCTACTGTTAAGAGGATGCTGCCAGTGTCTCCCCCTAGTAGTGCTAGAAAGAATACCTATAGGAACATATACACAATCAGAGGCAATTTTAAAAAAATCTGCTTCCTAAAATCCCAGTTTCCTGCATATATTTCCATTCCTTTTTTTATTCATTTCCCCAGCATCACTTTATTTCATCTAAAGTGATGATGATTTTATCATCCTTGTGAAGTACTTTGATATGTTCGGATGACAATGAAAGATACTGTAAAAGACAGTGAACTATGTATGAAAATCTTATGTCTAGAGATAGCACAATTGTTTATGAGTTCAGCCACTTCCCATCCTGCAGTAAGAAGATTTTTGGGTCAACAGGATCACCGTCACTCACTCAAATATACCAATCATCAGCCACATCGCTTTAGATACCTCAGTTAAAATGGAAGTATACAGCAAATTCTGTCCCACTAAAGGAATATATGGTTAGAAGGTTGTTTGCAAATAATGGATTTAATCTCTGAGGATAGGACTAATTTTGCTTAACTTCACCTGTCTTCTGAGTTAAATGTTTATATTCTTATTGCAGAGAAGAGAAAGCAGTACATTCAAATGAGTAAACCATCTGATTGCAAACATTTGCTCTTGGATGGGAAGAATAACACTATAAAAGTACCAGCTTTTCTCTATTGAGTGTAAAGAGTTTAGCATACTAACTCAAATGTAGGTGTGTACCTTGTAGATGTTTACACCTGTTCAGGTAATAAATTAAATGCCAAAATGGAAAAAAAAGTGAAAATACATAAAAAATATTTTGTAGGTATTTGCTATTTATTACTGTGGCCTCTGCTCTTCCTTGTGCAAATACATATGGGCAACCAGCACACAGCTTTATTTATTACTTTCCTCTTAGAATAAAGACTGTAGTGCGCTTCAATTTCCAGTAGAGATAATTAGGACCACCCTAGTACTACTCAATACCTAATTAGTCCTATGTACATGGAATTACATGAGATACTGCAGATAAATAATATAAGTAAGGCTCCATTCATGTTTTATAGCAACAAGGTTTGAGGTCCTAATTTGAGTGACTGATTCATGTCGACTGTCTGTGACTGAGTTTCATGTGGCCTCCCAGGTTCACCAGTATACAATCCCTTAAGGATTAGATTTTCACATCCTAGTGAGAAGAATTTCTGATAGGAAGATGTCATTAGTAACTTGTACACACTAGGAAAATACACCATGCTTCTAACTGGCATAATCAGTGTTTCATTATGACTGAAAGCCGCAAAAACATTTAGGCATCTGGATACTTACTTGTATAGTTAAACCTGAAAGGGTAGGAAAGCCAAGATTGTGATTAGACATCTTAGGTTCCTATATTTATGTGATTCTAAATATGCCTTAGATAGCTCATCTTGGCTTCACAAAATTTAAATAGGCAGCTGTCAAGAGTGGTTTTGTACATCCTATACACAAAGGATCCCTGATTTATTCCTTTTAAAGCCATATTTCAAAATGTTGAAGTCGCATTAATCTGATGTCTCAGGATTGTTCATTATCATAGTCTGTTATCAACATATAATATGATTTTAACAACTTCCTTAGTTTAATTTTAAATTTGAATGTTCATGGGCTGTATTATAAATTCTAATTAGAATGATGATTATTGATACACTTGTTCACCTTCCCACATCATGATTTTCAGTGTTTGCTTTTGTACCACTTACGGGACTGAGTGTCCCCTCATTTGATGCTCTGGCTGTACATGTTCTATCGTTAAGCACCTGACACTCTCCATTTGTGCTACAGAGAAAGAAGGTGCCAGATCCGGGACTGTGAATTGCATATGTTCCCAGAGCCAGCTGTCCAAGTTTTATGTTCATCAACTCACAGATACTGAAGTAATAGGCCATACATTTATGGCACATTAAAAAGTCACTATTTGAAACACTCACCATGCTAGTGGTGAATGTTTCAAATAGAGAGGCCAGGCAAGGTAAACAACTGTTTAATCTTCTCTGTGTTCATGGTAGCTACAACAAAAGTCCATCAATACCCTTTTGGGTCCTTGAAGTACCCTTTCCTGGGGGTACTTGGTTGGTTAACACCAGAGGATCCGCTAACTGTTCTGGTCCTGCCTAAACAGAGCCCCTACATACTGTGGGAGGACGTAAGGTTCCTGTAGTGCACACAAGGAAGTGGCTGGGGAAGGCAGTATGGGTTGTTCCTCCCTTGGGAAAAGGCAAGCCCATTCTTGGGAGTGTCTTCGCTCAAGGACCAGGGTGTACTTGGTGGGTAATGCATAAGGATGGGGAGATCTGGTGTGTACCTTAAGGAGATTTAACCTTGGGGGAAAATAGCCAATGAAGTGAGTTGCCTGTTGTAGGAAGTAATGTAGTAGGAACCACCCAAACTGACAAAGAGTGAGCTTCGCAAGGAACTGGGTGAGTGCAGCGATGACCCAAACCAAGCTGGTGCTGGCAGCCAACAGTCAAACATGTTGATTCACCTGTCCTGAGCAACCACTGTGACACATGGGGCCCAAGTCATAGCCTGACTTTATGGACATTTGGTGGAGTGGCAGAGACCCATAGAATGGGGAAATAATATCTACCTGTTAAGGCACAGGGTAGTTAATGAGAATCTATAAATCTGTCTGTTGACATAAAGATGGTTTAAGTATGCAGTGTAATTTGTTAGTGTTGGTAAGAGGGAATTTCAGGAATGAGACACAGATACAACTGGATGGTCAGAAGATATGTAAATGTATCAAATTGTGTGGGACCTGAGCATGATGGTATGGAATAGGGGGTAGAGATTGTATTGGATTTGGCTGGGGTGGAGGTAACTTTCCCCACAGCAGCCCATATAGTGCTTTGCTTATATTTGTAGCTAGAAGGGTGTTGATAACACACTAATGTTTTGGTTGTTGCCGAGCAGTACTTCTACAGCATCAAGGTTGTCTCTCCAACCTCCCCTGCAAAGGCCACTAGGTTGGGGGTGGGCAAGAGGTTGGGAGGAGGGACAGCTGGGACAGATGACCCCAACTGACCAAAGGGGCATCCCATACCACATGACATCAATAATGCTCATCAATAATGCTCAGCAATAAAAGCTGGGGGGAAGGAGGAGGAGGAGGGAGGGGCATTTTTTATTAAGATGTTTGCCTTCTGAAGCAACTGCTATATGTACCAAGGCCCTACTTCCCAGGAAGTGGCTGGGCACTGTCTGCTGATGGGAATTAGAGAATAAATTTTTTTTTTTTTTTTTTTTTTTTTTGCTTTGCTTCCATGTGCAGCCTTTGCTTTCTTTCCTTAAACTGCCTTTATCTCGACTCACAAGTTTTCATCTTATTTTCTTCCTCTGTCCTGCTGAGGTGGGAGAGTGAGGAAGCAGCTTGGTGGACACCAGGCAGCCAGCCAAGGTCAACCCACCACATTTACTTAAAAACCAGGTCCAGTATTTTGGAGTCAAAATATAGTCCAGTGACAAACCTTCATGCCCTTTGCATATTTGCGAAAATCTATGTGATTAACAAGAGAATCAAAAAGAAACTGAACATAGACACAGAATGAAACTAAGATATGATGAGATTTTTAATGATAAAATCTAGTTTGAATTTATCCTTAATATAAGAGGGTAAGGACGTTTTAGGAGGTGGAGGAATATCTAGATATGGAGTGGCCAGCATGAAAGAGGATGAATGAGTCAGAAATTATCTTTGCAGTGAATGAAGTGATAAAATTTTCATTGACTCCTGTGGGATGAGAATTTTGTTCTGGTTTGTTTTCTTAAGTTTCCCCGAAAGTAACTATAAGTTTCTCTGGAAATCACCAGTTCTGAATAGTTTTGTACATTCATAAAATAGATTGATATTTAATGTTTGGGGAAAATGCATCTGTTAACATTTTCTGCAAAGCGTTAGTGAAAAGTATTCCCAATTAAAGTCAGAAGTTTTCAGAAGAAGTCATGGAGACACCATGGATATATTCCAGAGAGTAGAAATCTCAGCAGGTAGAAAATGTTTGTTTTGTAATTAATATTATGTGGTTATTGTTAAGGGATATGATTTTTTTTTTTAAAGGTGACAATTGTACTTCTACATTTGCATTTAAATTTTCTACTGGGAAAAAAAAATAGAAGGCCAAAAGTGGATGGTTAGATAGATAAGCATTTGTTTCTCATCAAGTGTATACACTTCTCCTTTCTTTAGGCCAGTGATACTGTATGTCTGAGATGTCCTCTTTTTTTATAGCATGACCCATCCTATGTTGCTTCTTGTTCCCATTGCTTCATTTCTACCAGTCTGTTCCAAAATGTAAAATAAGTTTATTGTACTAGAGTATGAGAAAATGTCCAAAGATAGCATGTCAAAATTCCCAAACACTGATATGCATTATCAAAAGACGAAATTAAAAGAATCATTTCTCCCTCAGCAGCTCCAGGCAACCAAGAAAAACTGAAACACATGTTTCTGTATATTCACTAGAATCAGGTATGGCTGCATTTTTTGAGATTCAGATAATTCCTTCATACATTCTTTAAATAATTATACACATTTTTTAAAGTTTTTACAGACAGTCATGGACTTGAGTTTTACTTTTTTTTCTTTTTAGCCAGCATATTACTCTCTAGCAGCGTTATTCTGATGTATCAACTATAATATTGGTTTAAAATATTTCCAATATTTACTTGAAATGTAAGACTTAATCCTTCCACAAATATTTATATATATTTAAGTAAAAGTCTATTATTATTTATCTGCTTGTGCCCCATCTTCTATTATCCCATGCCTGTTTCCCTCTACACCAAATCCTGCTTCTCGAGGCCTCCACAATTGTACCAGGCCTGTATTTCTCTACACTACATCACTGATTAGAGTCATAAATGTCTCATGTTACATAGGATAACTGCTTGTTACTTCTATCTATACAAAATTGTGGTTGTGCCACAAAAAGGTAAGCAAAAGTAAATCAAACCTGCCACAGACACCTAGTGAATTTGAGAAACTGCTGTCACAGCCTCCACTTTGTTAGTATTAATATAAATATCTCAGGAGGTTCAGGTGAGATTAGTCTCAAAGGCAGTTTATATCTTTGTGTGACACTACAGTAGAAGGTAATTAAATAATTTCTTTCTCCCCTGCCGTCCTATTCCACCCACCAAAATAATTATTTAAAATGGTAATGTCCCACAAAGAGTAGAAATTATCATTGTTTACAATTTTAAAATTAAAAAGTTCCTATAAGGTTATTTCTTTACCTAAACTTAGTGGTTTTATGCATAACTCTTTCAGGTCTTTCAGGTCCTAGACTTTTTGCTGGGAAAACAGCCCTGCCTGATTTGCAGCATGTTCAGTTTTTCTCAAATACCTCAGCCTTTCAAGACACTGATAAATTTTGATCTCACATCTCAGCATTTGCAGAACAATGCCCTTAGAAAGGTGGGAGCTAGAAAGACTCTATTCATAGCTGCAAGCTACATGGCCCACACTTCACTCTTTTCTTTTACTTTGTTGATAGTTTTTGTTTTTCTTGTTTTAAACATGCATAAGGCTTCCTTTGACTTAATTTTATACCTTCAGGCAGGCAGAAATATAAAACTGAGCAAAAAAGGTCACAGATAATATTCGCTAAAATTTAATACAGGCATTTTCCCAGCTCTTCACAGGGAACTTTTATAAGCATGAACAAGGAAATTCTCAATAAGAGTCTTCAGCTCTTCTGTAATTTCTCCTTATGGTAGCATATGAAAGCCTAGAATGTTTAATAATTATCTGGTAGTGGAAAAGCCATGCATATTTTTTATTGTGTGTGTATAGTGTATAGTGTATAAATGTAGTGTAGGTTAAGATGCTGATAAATAGCAGGTTGCAGCTGATAAGCTTTTTTAATCTTTCCTTCTTCAGAACATTAAAATATTTTTTAATATAAAAAATATGAGGAGGGTTTTTCAACATAAGCATGAAACGGAACAAAGAAACGTGTAGAGTTGCCAAACATAATTGAAATAAGAAAAGATTCAGAAACCAGATAATGCACACTCATTCTTAGCAAAGTGATTTTAACATGTTAATACCATCAAGTCATTTGGGTGATATTTTATTTTCATAACTATACTTCACATCTTAAAATAGTACCAAGTTTTGATATGAGAGTACATAATAAAATGGAAAACTAATTTATTTTTTCAAATTGCAATTACTCCATGTTAGCTGAATAAATAGTAATAACCCCCCAAAAAACATAAGGTGGGAGCATATAGTATTAAATATGGATACAGAAGTTAAACTAAAAATTAAAAAAGGCATCACCTTAGTGTTTTCTGTATGCCTGTAGAACACGTAAAAGGAAACATTGAAAATAATGGAGATGGCAAAGTTACAAAGTTACCCACTCTATAAATGGAGGGGCATGTATTCTTTACCAAAATTAAAAGAAATATCTGTTTACTTTGCTTAATGTACCTTTTCCCCAGACACTCAGTTGCACCCTATTGCTGAGTAAAGCATATATGTGACTAATTCTAGAAAAGTTAAAGACAGTAACTTTGGTCTTATAATTCTCAGTGAATCTAACGTAGAAGCTTAGAAGAAAAATTTCCAGAGATTGCTGCAGGCCTAGTGGAGATAAAGAAAGTAGAACTACATCATCTATGTAAAATAAGAAAATAATACAAGTCATTAAACAGCTGTGATAGAAATAAAACAAGAAATATCTCATAGAATTTCTACTTATATGCTGTTCAGCTTCAATTTCTATGTAAATGATAAGAAACCTGCATGAGGTAGTTACAGATGTGGAAACATGCATCACTGAAGAGTCTGTGAGGAATCAAAATGATAATAATATACCTAATGGGTTTCAACCTCCAAATCCTTCAGTTACAGGACCATAAAACCTACCACAGCCAAAGCCCTGTCAGTATGACCATCTTAAATGAAATATGTTGTATGACCACAGTGTTCCCAGGTGTACTAAAACAGTCCTTTCAGACAATACATATATATATATATATATACACACACACTCATTTTTGTGTGCTTTTGCTCACGAGCAAGTCATGAGCAGTTCTTAAGTTACTGTTTATTGTTCCATTGGCCTCCAAAAGGACTGAAAAATAGATCTTAACTCAGTTACCAATTTTTTCAGTGACTTCGTTCTTCAACATATGCATCTTTTAACTTATTTGGTGTGTGTGACCTTTATCCAAATTCTTTACGAAATTACCCCTCTAAATTTCCCTTACTTGGACTTTGATGTTTCATGTATAGGCTGCTGCTTTGCTGAAATTTCCTGATTGGCTGCCTTTTGCTTAGTACTTACAAGAGCACATGAAAAAATGAGGAATTCTCTAGAAGTCTTGAGGAGATAAGTGAAACAATCTTTTCAGAGAGAAATTAATCTTTACTATCTTGTGAAGTATTTTGGCTGAAAGTGTAGAGGCTCCAGACTGAGGTATTCCACAATTAGTACTGAAAAGAGAATGAAAATAGTTTCAAAAGGTAGGAAAAAAGGCATGAAAAATAAGCAGTTGTGATTTGTAATGCAACTTGTAATCATAGAAATATCCAAAACTGAAGAAAGTCACGAATAAAGGATTAAGACAAGTCACCAGTGGAAAGTAAGATACTGACAGTGATTATGAACACAGTACTCCAAAGAGAATACATCATAAGCCAGTTCTGCTAAAACTGGTTTTAGGATTTTGTGCTACATTTGGAATTGCTCTAAATTTTATTGTGATCTATGTGATTTAGAACTGCAGCTATTCCATCTTATCTTCCACATTATTTTCCACATTGCCATCACTGCGACCATTGCCATCAATTTGAATCATACTGTGAACTGGTGTGCTTTGTTCCTTCAGTAATAATAACAATTTGAGAGAGGCTATGAATTATATTTCACTAAACTGACAGACAAAAAGTTTAGGATTTCCTTCTTCTTCTTTTAACGACTCTTAAATTATTCATTTATTGGCCCTCACAATAGTAGCAAGAAGTCTTTTCCTTCTACTGTTTTATTTGGATAGAGTATGTTCAAACTAAGCTTAAGGCTAAAGTTATGTTTCTCTGTAGCCTAGCAGTTGCCAGAAGAAAGTTGCCATTATCTTTTCTAGCTATCAGTAAAAAGTTCTTACTTTTCTTTTTTAATAAACATGAGTTTCTTTAGTGGAAAGCATGCAAAACAGAACTGGCTCATAGCTGTAGTAGGTTGATCTTGGCTGTCCTTCAGGTGCCCAACGAACTGCTCTATCACTCCCCCTCCTCAACTGGATACAGAGAGAAAATACAACAAAAATCTTGTGGGTCAAGGTAAGGACAGGGAGATCACTTACCAATTACCTTCACAGGCAAAACAGACTCAACTTGGGGAAATTAATTTATTGCCAATTAAACAAAGTTGGATAATAAGAATTAACAAATCTAAGAACACCTTTCTCCCCACCCTTCCCTTCTTCCCAGGCTCAACTTCACTCCCAACTCTTCTACCTCCTCCCCTGAAGTGGCTCAGGGGGATGGGGAACAGGGATTGCAGTCAGTCCATAACACATTGTCTCTGCCATTCCTTTCTCCTCCTTCTCTTCTCCTTCTTTTCTCCTGCTTCAGTGTAGGGTCCCTCCCACAGGATGCTGTCCTTCATGAAATTCTCCAACGTGGGTCCTTCCCACGGGGCCGCAGTTCTTCAAGAACTGCTCCAGCATGGGTCCTTTCCATGGGGTACAGTCCATCAGGAAGAGACTGCTCCATTGTTTGTCCCCCATGGGGTCACAGACCGTGCCAGAAAACCTGCTCCTGTGTGGGCTCCTCTCCATGGGCCACAGTTCCTGCCAGAAGCCTGCTACAGCATGGGCTATCCATAGGCTGCAGCTTCCTTCAGGGCACATCCACCTACTCCAGCATGGGGTCCTCTCTGGTTTGCAGGGTGGATATCTGCTCCACCATGGAGGGGACAACATGCATCACCATGGTCCTCTCCACAGACTCTGGTGCCTGGAGCACTTCCTCCCCCTCTTTCTTTACTGACTTTGGTGCCTACAGAGTTGTCTCTTTCACGTATTCTCACTCCTCTCTCCCAGCTGCTATTGCAAAGCATTTTTTACCCTTTGTTAAATGTGTTATCCAAGAGGTGCAACCAACATCATTGATTGGCTCAGCTTTGGCCAACGGTAGGTCTATCCTGGAGCTGGCTGGATCTGGCTGTGTCTGACATGGGGGCAGCTTCTGGTGTTTTCTCACAGAAACCACCCCTGCCAGTCTCCCCACCCCCCACTACCAAAACCTTGCCACGTAAAACCAATACAATAGTTCTGAAAAAAACTTCATAGTTTTTTCTGATTTTTGAGAGAAAATCCCAAACTGTAAGTCTTAAACTCTATTTAACTCTTCTTGAAGTCTTCTTCTATTTACTCTGCAGCTTGCTAAATAATTCAAAAATATTAACTTTCAAGGAATGAAACAAAATGTTCAATGTGATTGTAAATATTTGCAAATTAAAAATTGTGCAAGAAATTGGAATCTCATTTCCCTACCCTTTCTTACTTCCCACTCTCCTTTTTTAACTGTCAGTCTTTGCTTCTTGTATCTTTGTATGTTGCTTTTCAGAAATAATTGTAAATGAAAGAAAAAAAGCCAAAATCAGTATAGTAAATATACTATATATTTGTTAAATGCATTATGCACTTGTTAAAACCAGTTCAGCCTGAAACAAAAATTACTTTCCTCACAATCAGCTCATGCAAAGATACAGACTATAACTACACAGGTGGCGCAAATATATCATAGCAAGCTTAATTATTTATGAGCTTCAGCAGAGAAAAAGTTAACCAAATAACTCTGATGCAACTTGAAGGAAATGTGGATTTTGGCTACTTGTTGTTGGTTTATTTGAATTAAATATTTCATTACACTGTAGTATTTCTAGAGAGTGGCAAAATTACCCATAATTTGGACAGACTAGAAATGTTCAAGTAAAAGTGGAAACAAGATAAAAATCATAGAATCATTAAGGTTGGAAAAGACCTCTAAGATCATCATGTCCAACCGTCAACTAACACCACGATGACTCCTAAACCAGGCCCTGGAGTGCCACATCTACACCTTTTTTGAACGCCTCCAGGGATGACAACTCCACCACCTCTCTGGGCAGCCTGTTCGAAAGCTTAACCACTTTTTCAGTAAAGAAATTTTTTGTGATATCCAATCTAAACCTCCCCTGACACAACTTG